>JARGYO010005627.1:3169290-3231461 GCA_029206835.1 Rana muscosa
TACAATCTTCTCCCATACCTCATCCTACATCTTCTCCCATACCTCCTACATCTCCTATCCATCCTCATCTTCTCCATACCTCATCCTACATCTTCTCCCATACCTCATCCTACATCTTCTCCCATACCTCCCTACATCTTCTCCATACCTCATCCTACATCTTCTCCCATACCTCATCCTACATCTTCTCCCATACCTCATCCTACATCTTCTCCATACCTCATCCTACATCTTCTCCCATACCTCATCTCTACATCTTCTCCCATACCCATCTCAACCTCATCTTACATCTTCTCCCATACCTCATCCTACATCTTCTCCCATACCTCAATCCTACATCTTCTCCCATACCTCATCCTACATCTTCTCCATACCTCATCTTACATCTTCTCCCATACCTCATCCTACATCTTCTCCCATACCTCATCCTACATCTTCTCCCATACCTCATCCTACATCTTCTCCCTATACCTCATCCTACATCTTCTCCTATACCTCATTCCTACATCTTCTACCATAGCTCATCTCTTCATACCTCTCTCCCCATACCCATCTACATCTTCTCCAACCTCATCCTACATCTTCTCCATACCTCATCCTACATCTTCTCGCCATACCTCATCCTACATCTTCTCCATACCTCATCCTACATCTTCTCCTATACCTCATCCTACATCTTCTTCATACCTCATCCTACATCTTCTCCATACCTCATCCTATATCTTCTCCATACCTCATCCTACATCTTCTCCATACCTCATCCCTAATCTTTTCCCATACCTCATCCTACATCTTCTCCCATACCTCATCCTACATCTTCTCCCATACCTCATCCTACATCTTCTCCCATACCTCATCCTACATCTTCTCCCATACCTCATCCTACACCTCTTCCCATACCTTATCCTACACCTCCTCTCATAACCTCATTCTACATCTTCTCCCATACCTCATCCTACATCTTCTACCATACCTCATCCTACACCTCCTCTCATACCTCATCCTACATCTTCTCCCATACCTCATCCTACATCTTCTCCTATACCTCATCCTACATCTTCTCCCATACTTCATCCTACACCTCTTCCCATATCTCTACAACATCTCATCCTAAACCTCTTCCTATACTTCATCCTACACCCTCCCATATTTCATTCTAAACCTCCTTCCATACCTCATCCTACATCTTCTCCCATACCTCATCCTACATCTTCTCCCATACCTCATCCTAGATCTTCTCCCATACCTCATCCTACATCTTCTCCAATACCTCATCCTACATCTTCTCCCATACCTCATCCTACATCTTCTCCTATACCTCATCCTACATCTTCTCCCATACCTCATCCTACATCTTCTCCCATACCTCATCCTACATCTTCTACCATACCTCATCCTCTACATCCTCCTCTCATACCTCATCCTACATCTTCTCCCATACCTCATCCTACATCTTCTCCTATCCCTCATCCTACATCTTCTCCATACTTCATCCTACACCTCTTCCCATATCTCTACAACATCTCATCCTAAACCTCTTTCCTATACTTCATCCTACACCTCCCATATTTCATTCTAAACCTCCTTCCATACCTCATCCTACATTCTTCTCCCATACCTCATCCTACATCTTCTCCCATACCTCATCCTACATCTTCTCCCATACCTCATCCTACATCTACTCCGATACCTCATCCTACATCTTCTCCCATACCTCATCCTACATCTTCTCCTATACCTCATCCTACATCTTCTCCCATACCTCATCCTACATCTTCTCCCATACCTCATCCTACATCTTCTCCCATACCTCATCCTTCATCTTCTCCTATACCTCATCCTACATCTTCTCCCATACCTCATCCTACATCTCCTTCCATACCTCATCCTACACCTCCTCCCATACCTCATCTCTACATCTTCTCCCATACCCCATCCTACATCTTCTCCCATACCCCATCCTACATCTCCTCCCATACCTCATCCTACATCTTCTCCCAGTACACATCCTACATCTTCTCCCATACCTCATCCTTCATCTTCTCCTATACCTCATCCTACATCTTCTCCCATACCTCATCCTACATCTCCTTCCATACCTCATCCTACACCTCCTCGCCATACCTCATCCTACATCTCTCCCATACCTCATCGCTACATCTTCTCCCAGACCTCACACTACATCTTCTCCCATACCTCATCCTACATCTTCTCCCATACCTCATCCTACATCTTCTCCCATACCTCATCTTACATCTTCTCCCATACCTCATCCTACAGCTTCTCCCATACCTCATCCTACATCTTCTCCCATACCCCATCCTACATCTTCTCCCATACCTCATCTTACATCTTCTCCCATACCTCATTCTACATCATCATCTCCCATACCTCATCCTACATCTTCTCCCATACCTCATCCTACATCTTCTACCATACCTCATCTTACATCTTCTCCCATACCTCATCCTACATCTTCTACCATATCTCATCCTACATCTTCTCCCATACCTCATCCTACATCTCCTCCCATACCTCATCCTACATCTTCTCCCATACCTCATCCTACATCTTCTCCCATACCTCATCCTACATCTTCTCCCATACCTCATCCTTCATCTTCTCCTATACCTCATCCTACATCTTCTCCCATACCTCATCCTACATCTCCTTCCATACCTCATCCTACATCTACTCCGATACCTCATCCTACATCTTCTCCCATACCTCATCCTACATCTTCTCCTATACCTCATCCTACATCTTCTCCCATACCTCATCCTACATCTTCTCCCATACCTCATCCTACATCTTCTCCCATACCTCATCCTTCATCTTCTCCTATACCTCATCCTACATCTTCTCCCATACCTCATCCTACATCTCCTTCCATACCTCATCCTACACCTCCTCCCATACCTCATCCTACATTTTCTCCCATACCTCATCCTACATCTTCTCCCATACCTCACACTACATCTTCTCCCATACCTCATCCTACATCTTCTCCCATACCTCATCCTACATCTTCTCCCATACCTCATCTTACATCTTCTCCCATACCTCATCCTACATCTTCTCCCATACCTCATCCTACATCTTCTCCCATACCCCATCCTACATCTTCTCCCATACCTCATCTTACATCTTCTCCCATACCTCATTCTACATCTTCTCCCATACCTCATCCTACATCTTCTCCCATACCTCATCCTACATTCTTCTACCATACCTCATCTTACATCTTCTCTCCATACCTCATCCTACATCTTCTACCATAGCTCATCCTACATCTTCTCTCCATACCTCATCCTACATCTCCTCCCATACCTCATCCTACATCTTCTCCTATACCTCATCCTACATCTTCTACCATACCTCATCCTACATCTTCTCCCATACCTCATCCTACATCTTCTCCCATACCTCATCCTACATCTTCTCCTATACCTCATCCTACATCTTCTTTCATACCTCATCCTACATCTTCTTCCATACCTCATCCTATATCTTCTCCCATACCTCATCCTACATCTTCTCCCATACCTCATCCTAAATCTTTTCCCATACCATCCTACATCTTCTCCCATACCTCATCCTCAGTCTTCTCTCCATACCTCATCCTACATCTTCTCCCATACCTCATCCTACATCTTCTCCCATACCTCATCCTACATCTTCTACCATACCTCATCCTACACCTCCTCTCATACCTCATCCTACATCTTCTCCCATACCTCATCCTACATCTTCTCCCATACCTCATCCTACATCTTCTCCCATACCCCATCCTACATCTTCTCCCATACCTCATCTTACATCTTCTCCCATACCTCATTCTACATCTTTTCCCATACCTCATCCTACATCTTCTCCCATACCTCATCCTACATCTTCTACCATACCTCATCTTACATCTTCTCCCATACCTCATCCTACATCTTCTACCATACCTCATCCTACATCTTCTCCCATACCTCATCCTACATCTCCTCCCATACCTCATCCTACATCTTCTCCTATACCTCATCCTACATCTTCTACCATACCTCATCCTATCCCATACCTCATCCTACATCTTCTCCCATACCTCATCCTACATCTTCTCCCATACCTCATCCTACATCTTCTCCCATACCTCATCCTACATCTTCTCCCATACCTCATCCTACATCTTCTCCCATACCTCATCCTACATCTTCTCCATACCTCATCCTACATCTTCTCCATACCTCATCCTACATCTTCTCCATACCTCATCCTACATCTTCTCCCATACCTCATCCTACATCTTCTCCCATACCTCGTTACCTCATTCTACATCTTCTCCCATACCTCATCCTACATCTTCTACCATACCTCATCCTACACCTCCTCTCATTACCTCATCCTACATCTTCTCCCATACCTCATCCTACATCTTCTCCCCTTACCCCATCCTAACATCTTCTCCCATACCTCATCTTACATCTTCTCCCATACCTCATTCTACATCTTCTCCCATACCTCATCCTACATCTTCTCCCATACCTCATCCTACATCTTCTACCATACCTCATCTTACATCTTCTCCCATACCTCATCCTACATCTTCTACCATACCTCATCCTACATCTTCTCCCATACCTCATCCTACATCTCCTCCCATACCTCATCCTACATCTTCTCCTATACCTCATCTACATCTTCTACCATACCTCATCCTACATCTTCTCCCATACCTCATCCTACATCTTCTCCCATACCTCATCCTACATCTTCTCCTATACCTCATCCTACATCTTCTCTCATACCTCATCCTACATCTTCTCCCATACCTCATCCTACATCTTCTCCCATACCTCATCCTACATCTTCTCCCATACCTCATCCTACATCTTCTCCCATACCTCATCCTACATCTTCTTCTATACCTCATCCTACATCTTCTCCCATACTTCATCCTACACCTCTTCCCATATCTCTACAACATCTCATCCTAAACCTCTTCATAAACTTCATCCTAAACCTCCCATATTTCATTCTAAACCTCCTTCCATACCTCATCCTACATCTTCTCCCATACCTCATCCTACATCTTCTCCCATACCTCATCCTACATCTTCTCCAATACCTCATCCTACATCTTCTCCCATACCTCATCCTACATCTTCTCCTATACCTCATCCTACATCTTCTCCCATACCTCATCCTACATCTTCTCCCATACCTCATCCTACATCTTCTCCCATACCTCATCCTACATCTTCTCCCATACCTCATCCTACATCTTCTCCCATACCTCTTCCTACATCTTCTCCCATACCTCATCCTACATCTTCTCCCATACCTCATCCTACATCTTCTCCCATACCTCATCCTACATTTTCTCCCATACCTCATCCTACATCTTCTCCTATACCTCATCCTTCATCTTCTCCCATACCTCATCCTACATCTTCTCCCATACCTCATCCTCCATCTTCTCCTATAACTCGTCCTACATTTTCTCCCATACCTCATCCTACATCTTCTCCTATACCTCATCCTACATCTTCTCCCATACCTCATACTACATCTCCTTCCATACCTCATCCTACATCTCCTTCCATACCTCATCCTACATCTTCTCCCATACCTCATCCTACATTTTCTCCCATACCTCTTCCTTCATCTTCTCCCATACCTCATCCTACATCTTCTCCCATACCTCATCCTACATCTTCTACCATACCTCATCTTACATCTTCTCCCATACCTCATCCTACATCTTCTACCATACCTCATCCTACATCTTCTCCCATACCTCATCCTACATCTCCTCCCATACCTCATCCTACATCTTCTCCTATACCTCATCCTACATCTTCTACCATACCTCATCCTACATCTTCTCCCATACCTCATCCTACATCTTCTCCCATACCTCATCCTACATCTTCTCCTATACCTCATCCTACATCTTCTCTCATACCTCATCCTACATCTTCTCCCATACCTCATCCTACATCTTCTCCCATACCTCATCCTACATCTTCTCCCATACCTCATCCTACATCTTCTCCCATACCTCATCCTACATCTTCTTCTATACCTCATCCTACATCTTCTCCCATACTTCATCCTACACCTCTTCCCATATCTCTACAACATCTCATCCTAAACCTCTTCCTAAACTTCATCCTAAACCTCCCATATTTCATTCTAAACCTCCTTCCATACCTCATCCTACATCTTCTCCCATACCTCATCCTACATCTTCTCCCATACCTCATCCTACATCTTCTCCAATACCTCATCCTACATCTTCTCCCATACCTCATCCTACATCTTCTCCCATACCTCATCCTACATCTTCTCCTATACCTCATCCTACATCTTCTCCCATACCTCATCCTACATCTTCTCCCATACCTCATCCTACATCTTCTCCCATACCTCATCCTACATCTTCTCCCATACCTCTTCCTACATCTTCTCCCATACCTCATCCTACATCTTCTCCCATACCTCATCCTACATCTTCTCCCATACCTCATCCTACATTTTCTCCCATACCTCATCCTACATCTTCTCCTATACCTCATCCTACATCTTCTCCCATACCTCATCCTACATCTTCTCCCATACCTCATCCTCCATCTTCTCCTATAACTCGTCCTACATTTTCTCCCATACCTCATCCTACATCTTCTCCTATACCTCATCCTACATCTTCTCCCATACCTCATACTACATCTCCTTCCATACCTCATCCTACATCTCCTTCCATACCTCATCCTACATCTTCTCCCATACCTCATCCTACATTTTCTCCCATACCTCTTCCTACATCTTCTCCCATACCTCATCCTACATCCTCTCCCATACCTCATCCTACATCTTCTCCCATACCGCATCCTACATCTTCTCCCATACCTCATCCTACATCTTCTCCCATACCTCATCCTACATCTTCTCCCATACCTCATCCTACATCTTCTCCCATACCTCATACTACATCTCCTTCCATACCTCATCCTACATCTCCTTCCATACCTCATCCTACATCTTCTCCCATACCTCATCCTACATTTTCTCCCATACCTCTTCCTTCATCTTCTCCCATACCTCATCCTACATCTTCTCCCATACCTCATCCTACATCTTCTCCCATACCTCATCCTACATCTTCTCCCATACCTCATTCTACATCTTCTCCCATACCTCATCCTACATCTTCTCCCATACCTCATCCTACATCTTCTCCCATACCTCATCCTACATCCTCTCCCATACCTCATCCTACATCTTCTCCCATACCGCATCCTACATCTTCTCCCATACCTCATCCTACATCCTCTCCCATACCTCATCCTACATCTTCTCCCATACCGCATCCTACATCTTCTCCCATACCTCATCCTACATCTTCTCCCATACCTCATCCTACATCTTCTCCCATACCTCATCCTACATCTTCTCCCATACCTCATTCTACATCTTCTCCCATACCTCATCCTACATCTTCTCCCATACCTCATCCTACATCTTCTCCCATACCTCATCCTACATCCTCTCCCATACCTCATCCTACATCCTCTCCCATACCGCATCCTACATCTTCTCCCATACCTCATCCTACATCTTCTCCCATACCTCATCCTACATCTTCTCCCATACCTCATCCTACACCTCCTTCCATACCTCATCCTACATCTTCTACCATACCTCATCTTACATCTTCTCCCATACCTCATCCTACATCTTCTCCCATACCTCATCCTACATCTTCCCCCATACCTCATCCTACATCTTCTCCTATACCTCATCCTACATCTTCTCCCATACCTCATCCTACATCCTCTCCCATACCCCATCCTACATCTTCTACCATACCTTATCCTACATCTTCTCCCATACCTCATCCTACATCTTCTACCATACCTCATCCTACACCTTCTCCCATACCTCATCCTACACCTCCTCTCATACCTCATCCTACATCTTCTCCCATACCTCATCCTACATCTTCTCCCATACCTCACACTACATCTTCTCCCATACCTCATCCTACATCTTCTCCCATACCTCATCCTACATCTTCTCCCATACCTCATCTTACATCTTCTCCCATACCTCATCCTACATCTTCTCCCATACCTCATCCTACATCTTCTCCCATACCCCATCCTACATCTTCTCCCATACCTCATCTTACATCTTCTCCCATACCTCATTCTACATCTTCTCCCATACCTCATCCTACATCTTCTCCCATACCTCATCCTACATCTTCTACCATACCTCATCTTACATCTTCTCCCATACCTCATCCTACATCTTCTACCATATCTCATCCTACATCTTCTCCCATACCTCATCCTACATCTCCTCCCATACCTCATCCTACATCTTCTCCTATACCTCATCCTACATCTTCTACCATACCTCATCCTACATCTTCTCCCATACCTCATCCTACATCTTCTCCCATACCTCATCCTACATCTTCTCCTATACCTCATCCTACATCTTCTTTCATACCTCATCCTACATCTTCTTCCATACCTCATCCTATATCTTCTCCCATACCTCATCCTACATCTTCTCCCATACCTCATCCTAAATCTTTTCCCATACCTCATCCTACATCTTCTCCCATACCTCATCCTACATCTTCTCCCATACCTCATCCTACATCTTCTCCCATACCTCATCCTACATCTTCTCCCATACCTCATCCTACACCTCTTCCCATACCTTATCCTACACCTCCTCTCAAACCTCATTCTACATCTTCTCCCATACCTCATCCTACATCTTCTACCATACCTCATCCTACACCTCCTCTCATACCTCATCCTACATCTTCTCCCATACCTCATCCTACATCTTCTCCTATACCTCATCCTACATCTTCTCCCATACTTCATCCTACACCTCTTCCCATATCTCTACAACATCTCATCCTAAACCTCTTCCTATACTTCATCCTACACCTCCCATATTTCATTCTAAACCTCCTTCCATACCTCATCCTACATCTTCTCCCATACCTCATCCTACATCTTCTCCCATACCTCATCCTAGATCTTCTCCCATACCTCATCCTACATCTTCTCCAATACCTCATCCTACATCTTCTCCCATACCTCATCCTACATCTTCTCCTATACCTCATCCTACATCTTCTCCCATACCTCATCCTACATCTTCTCCCATACCTCATCCTACATCTTCTACCATACCTCATCCTACACCTCCTCTCATACCTCATCCTACATCTTCTCCCATACCTCATCCTACATCTTCTCCTATCCCTCATCCTACATCTTCTCCCATACTTCATCCTACACCTCTTCCCATATCTCTACAACATCTCATCCTAAACCTCTTCCTATACTTCATCCTACACCTCCCATATTTCATTCTAAACCTCCTTCCATACCTCATCCTACATCTTCTCCCATACCTCATCCTACATCTTCTCCCATACCTCATCCTACATCTTCTCCCATACCTCATCCTACATCTACTCCGATACCTCATCCTACATCTTCTCCCATACCTCATCCTACATCTTCTCCTATACCTCATCCTACATCTTCTCCCATACCTCATCCTACATCTTCTCCCATACCTCATCCTACATCTTCTCCCATACCTCATCCTTCATCTTCTCCTATACCTCATCCTACATCTTCTCCCATACCTCATCCTACATCTCCTTCCATACCTCATCCTACACCTCCTCCCATACCTCATCCTACATCTTCTCCCATACCCCATCCTACATCTTCTCCCATACCCCATCCTACATCTCCTCCCATACCTCATCCTACATCTTCTCCCATACCTCATCCTACATCTTCTCCCATACCTCATCCTTCATCTTCTCCTATACCTCATCCTACATCTTCTCCCATACCTCATCCTACATCTCCTTCCATACCTCATCCTACACGTCCTCCCATACCTCATCCTACATCTTCTCCCATACCTCATCCTACATCTTCTCCCATACCTCACACTACATCTTCTCCCATACCTCATCCTACATCTTCTCCCATACCTCATCCTACATCTTCTCCCATACCTCATCTTACATCTTCTCCCATACCTCATCCTACATCTTCTCCCATACCTCATCCTACATCTTCTCCCATACCCCATCCTACATCTTCTCCCATACCTCATCTTACATCTTCTCCCATACCTCATTCTACATCATCTCCCATACCTCATCCTACATCTTCTCCCATACCTCATCCTACATCTTCTACCATACCTCATCTTACATCTTCTCCCATACCTCATCCTACATCTTCTACCATATCTCATCCTACATCTTCTCCCATACCTCATCCTACATCTCCTCCCATACCTCATCCTACATCTTCTCCCATACCTCATCCTACATCTTCTCCCATACCTCATCCTACATCTTCTCCCATACCTCATCCTTCATCTTCTCCTATACCTCATCCTACATCTTCTCCCATACCTCATCCTACATCTCCTTCCATACCTCATCCTACATCTACTCCGATACCTCATCCTACATCTTCTCCCATACCTCATCCTACATCTTCTCCTATACCTCATCCTACATCTTCTCCCATACCTCATCCTACATCTTCTCCCATACCTCATCCTACATCTTCTCCCATACCTCATCCTTCATCTTCTCCTATACCTCATCCTACATCTTCTCCCATACCTCATCCTACATCTCCTTCCATACCTCATCCTACACCTCCTCCCATACCTCATCCTACATCTTCTCCCATACCTCATCCTACATCTTCTCCCATACCTCACACTACATCTTCTCCCATACCTCATCCTACATCTTCTCCCATACCTCATCCTACATCTTCTCCCATACCTCATCTTACATCTTCTTCCATACCTCATCCTACATCTTCTCCCATACCTCATCCTACATCTTCTCCCATACCCCATCCTACATCTTCTCCCATACCTCATCTTACATCTTCTCCCATACCTCATTCTACATCTTCTCCCATACCTCATCCTACATCTTCTCCCATACCTCATCCTACATCTTCTACCATACCTCATCTTACATCTTCTCCCATACCTCATCCTACATCTTCTACCATATCTCATCCTACATCTTCTCCCATACCTCATCCTACATCTCCTCCCATACCTCATCCTACATCTTCTCCTATACCTCATCCTACATCTTCTACCATACCTCATCCTACATCTTCTCCCATACCTCATCCTACATCTTCTCCCATACCTCATCCTACATCTTCTCCTATACCTCATCCTACATCTTCTTTCATACCTCATCCTACATCTTCTTCCATACCTCATCCTATATCTTCTCCCATACCTCATCCTACATCTTCTCCCATACCTCATCCTAAATCTTTTCCCATACCTCATCCTACATCTTCTCCCATACCTCATCCTACATCTTCTCCCATACCTCATCCTACATCTTCTCCCATACCTCATCCTACATCTTCTCCCATACCTCATCCTACACCTCTTCCCATACCTTATCCTACACCTCCTCTCAAACCTCATTCTACATCTTCTCCCATACCTCATCCTACATCTTCTACCATACCTCATCCTACACCTCCTCTCATACCTCATCCTACATCTTCTCCCATACCTCATCCTACATCTTCTCCTATACCTCATCCTACATCTTCTCCCATACTTCATCCTACACCTCTTCCCATATCTCTACAACATCTCATCCTAAACCTCTTCCTATACTTCATCCTACACCTCCCATATTTCATTCTAAACCTCCTTCCATACCTCATCCTACATCTTCTCCCATACCTCATCCTACATCTTCTCCCATACCTCATCCTAGATCTTCTCCCATACCTCATCCTACATCTTCTACCATACCTCATCCTACACCTCCTCTCATACCTCATCCTACATCTTCTCCCATACCTCATCCTACATCTTCTCCTATACCTCATCCTACATCTTCTCCCATACTTCATCCTACACCTCTTCCCATATCTCTACAACATCTCATCCTAAACCTCTTCCTATACTTCATCCTACACCTCCCATATTTCATTCTAAACCTCCTTCCATACCTCATCCTACATCTTCTCCCATACCTCATCCTACATCTTCTCCCATACCTCATCCTACATCTTCTCCCATACCTCATCCTACATCTACTCCGATACCTCATCCTACATCTTCTCCAATACCTCATCCTACATCTTCTCCCATACCTCTTCCTACATCTTCTCCTATACCTCATCCTACATCTTCTCCCATACCTCATCCTACATCTTCTCCCATACCTCATCCTACATCTTCTACCATACCTCATCCTACACCTCCTCTCATACCTCATCCTACATCTTCTCCCATACCTCATCCTACATCTTCTCCTATACCTCATCCTACATCTTCTCCCATACTTCATCCTACACCTCTTCCCATATCTCTACAACATCTCATCCTAAACCTCTTCCTATACTTCATCCTACACCTCCCATATTTCATTCTAAACCTCCTTCCATACCTCATCCTACATCTTCTCCCATACCTCATCCTACATCTTCTCCCATACCTCATCCTACATCTTCTCCCATACCTCATCCTACATCTACTCCGATACCTCATCCTACATCTTCTCCCATACCTCATCCTACATCTTCTCCTATACCTCATCCTACATCTTCTCCCATACCTCATCCTACATCTTCTCCCATACCTCATCCTACATCTTCTCCCATACCTCATCCTTCATCTTCTCCTATACCTCATCCTACATCTTCTCCCATACCTCATCCTACATCTCCTTCCATACCTCATCCTACACCTCCTCCCATACCTCATCCTACATCTTCTCCCATACCCCATCCTACATCTTCTCCCATACCCCATCCTACATCTCCTCCCATACCTCATCCTACATCTTCTCCCATACCTCATCCTACATCTTCTCCCATACCCCATCCTACATCTTCTCCCATACCTCATCCTACATCTTCTCCCATACCTCATCCTACATCTTCTCCCATACCTCATCCTACATCTCCTTCCATACCTCATTCTACACCTCCTCCCATACCTCATCCTACATCTTCTCCCATACCTCATCCTACACCTTCTCCCATACCTCATCCTACATCTTCTCCCATACCCCATCCTACATCTTCTCCCATACCCCATCCTACATCTTCTCCCATACCCCATCCTACATCTCCTGCCATACCTCATCCTACATCTTCTCCCATACCTCATCCTACATCTTCTCCCATACCTCATCCTACATCTTCTCCCATACCTCATCCTACATCTTCTCCCATACCCCATCCTACATCTTCGCCCATACCTCATCCTACACCTCCTTCCATACCTCATCCTACATCTCCTCCCATACCTCATCCTACATCTCCTCCCATACCTCATCCTACATCTCCTCCCATACCTCATCCTACATTTTCTCCCATACCTCATCCTACATCGTCTCCCATACCTCATCCTACATCTTCTCCCATACCTCATCCTACATCTTCTCCCATACCTCATCCTACATCTTCTCCCATACCTCATCCTACATCTCCTCCCATACCTCATCCTGCATCTTCTCCCATACCTCATCCTACATCTTCTCCCATACCTCATCCTACATCTTCTCCCATACCTCATCCTACATCTTCTCCCATACCTCATCCTACATCTCCTTCCATACCTCATTCTACACCTCCTCTCATACCTCATCCTACAACTTCTCCCATACCTCATCCTACACCTTCTTCCATACCTCATCCTACATCTTCTCCCATACCTCATCCTACATCTTCTCCCATACCTCATCCTACATCTTCTCCCATACCTCATCCTACATCTCCTCCCATACCTCATCTTACATCTTCTCCCATACCTCATCCTACATCTTCTACCATACCTCATCCTACATCTTCTCCCATACCTCATCCTACATCTTCTCCCATACCTCATCCTACATCTTCTCCCATACCTCATCATACATCTTCTCCCATACCTCATACTACATCTTCTCCCATACCTCATCCTACATCTTCTCCCATACCTCATCCTACATATTCTCCCATACCTCATCCTACATCTTCTCTTATACCTCATCCTACATCTTCTCCCATACCTCATCCTACATCTTCTCCCATACCTCATCCTACATCTTCTCCCATACCTCATCCTACATCTTCTCCCATACCTCATCCTACATCTTCTCCCATACCTCATCCTACATCTTCTCCCATACCTCATCCTACACCTCCTTCTATACCTGATTATTATTATAATGAATAATATTTATTATTTAACAACCATGGAAATCAGTATTTGCCAACATTTTCCTTTTTACCATTTGTAGGTTTTAGAGAACAACATCCAAGATGTCTGACCTCATGCAAGCTATTAAGACACTAATTCACATCTACAATAAATATTTCCAGAACCCGGGTCATGGTCGGCACCTAGAAACTGCGCGGATGGAGCAGTTCATACAGGAGGAGCTGTCTGAGGCCATCAGAGTGAGTACAACCCTGGAAATGAGGTGGAATTGATGGACCCCAACATTGTCCATCTACAAAAGGGGCAGAGGATACAGCTCAGGTTTCTTTTAAAATCCAATCATGAAAATGATGTTCTACTTTTGAATACAACTTTAATGAATATGTAGCACTTACCCCCATTTAAGGGACCGGCTGTTTGTTTTTTTTTGGGTCTGCGAACTACCTCCATGGCTTCCGTTGTCAGGGTGTGAGAAAAGCCCCATACACACTATCAGTTTTCTTGCAGGTTTTTCTCTTCAGGTTTACCAAAACCATCTAATATGAGGTCAAACCTTAAGAGTTTCAATTCGTATGCAATCAGGCAGGCCCTTGCACTACATGGTTTTGGTAAACCTGAAGAGAAAAACCTGCAAGAAAACTGATAGTGTGTATGGGGCTTTAGTCTTTAAAAAGGCCAATGTCCACACCATGTAAAACCCAAACAGTCAGGCTTTATTTTACTTTTGCTGAGGTAAACTTGAGAGGAAAATGTAGTATGAGAGAAGAACAGGGGAAGGTTCAGGCACGCAGTACTAAAGTAACAAACATCGCCACTCAAGCCTGAGTGGGTATTGCTCACCCGGATAGTCCCCGTTTAGTGGTCCTAGCAGCCGGAATTCAGAACGAATCAATCTTTCTCTTTCAAGTAGAACCCTTTTTTAGTAGAACTAGGGATACGATCAGGAATCCTCTGCCACAGGATTATCAAAAGTCCCGAACCTCCCAGCCAAGCAATAGAGAGAGAACCTTTATGCCAGATTGGCGTATTGCACGGCTTGTAATGACGATAGATCCCTCCTTAGGTGAGCTCCGGGTCTCCTCCCGAGACAGCAGTACCGTCGCTAGTCTCCTCTGAGGCAGATCCTCCCCTGGTCTCCTTCCCCAAGCTTGAGCCTCCTGCAGATGGGTAACTCAGGATCCTTCCCGAAGGTATAGGCCTCAGCCAGCAGAGCTGGGCCTACCAAGCAGCGATGTAGCCGCGAGCTAAAGGTGGGCGGAGCCAGAACACACGCACCCCGTGCCATGCGGGCCACGAGGCGCATACACAGGACCAATGGGTCCCCAGGAACAAACCCCAAAAACGGACCCCGAATAATGGCGTCTGCCCCTTATTTTCCTTCTCCCAGCATGCATAGCAGGTTCACCACGCCCACTGCACAGCTGCCGAGAGAGGACACCCAAGGTGTTGTGATACCCCCTGTGGTTCAACCTATGCCTGTTGGGGACAGTGCCACCTACAGGCAACAGGGAAAACTACTGCCAGGCAGCATCACGCCCAGAGCAGAAGCAAATCCAGAACAATACAATTGGTCCGAGCCCAACTACTGGCTCAGACTACCCCTAAATTTACACATAGCGCCCCCAAATATTGGGGGGGAGGGGCGCTACAAATACAAGTAATTATATTTTTTATATAAGTGAATCGGCAAGTCCCATATTTTAATCTTCAGTCCCTATAGAGCCCTACTAGTCTTTGCTTCAGCAATTGTCAACTGTGTGCATGCTTGGTGATGGTTGGAGACAAGCCGTGGAGGTGTACCGATATGTACGCATGCGTCACTGAAAACACGCTCAAAAGTAGACATATTCTTGGACTAATTTAAAAGCCAAATGAAATCATTGACCCTTTTCTCCCATTCCTCTTACAGAACTCAGGGGATGCAGAAACCGTCAGCCTCGTTTGGAAAGCAGTGGACAAAAACCGTGACGGTGAAATCAGCTTTAAAGAATACACCACGTTAGTAAGTGTGGTTGCCAAGGCATACTACAAGCATCTGGGCAAAGCCAGGGGCTCACTACTTTGTATTAAACAACAGCAAGCTTCTGCCAATCAACAACCAACAGCTGGCGGTCCACCACCACCACCACCACCACAGCAGCCACCAACTGTCCAAGATCCAAGTCACTTCCCTCCACAGCAAGCACTGCTTCCAACAGAGGCTCAGGGTCAACAGGGTGCCCCAGCTCAACCACCAGCTCCGGCGCCAGGCACACCATCTGCCCAAGCACAGCAAGGTTTACCATCTCAACCAGAAGCTCAAGTTCAGCAAGTGAGAACTCAGACAATTGGCGATCCACGTGTTTGTTCATGGGAAAGCTTACAGCCAGTTGCTCCTCACGTCCCCACAATGCCAGAGCCAGCTTCTCAGGCCCTTGTTGTCTCAGTGCCAACTTCTCATCCTTCTGTACCACTTGTACATACTCCCCAGGGACCTACAGTAACTATGCCAGCACCTCAAGTCCGTGTGCCACAAGATTTGCCTCCTTTGGTACCAGTGCCATTGGTGTCAGCTCCTCAAGTTTCTGCAGCACCAGCTTCTCAAGTCCCTTTAACACCAGCTTCTCAAGTCTCTTTAGCACCAGCTTCTCAAGTCCCTTTAGCACCAGCTTCTGAAGTCCCTTTAGCACCAGCTTCTCAAGTGCCTTTAGCACCAGCTTCTCAAGTCCCTTTAGCACCAGCTTCTCAAGTCCCTTTAGCACCAGCTTCTCAAGTCCCCGCAGCACCAGCTTCTCAAGTATCTTTAGCACCAGCTTCTCAAGTCCCTGCAGTGCCAGCTTCTCAAGTTCCTGTAGTGCCAGTTCCTCAGGCGTCTGGAGCACCAGTGGCAGCACATCAAGGCCCCTTACCACAAATGCCAGCTTCCCAAGAGACTGCAGCACCATTGCAAGCTTCTCAGACCCCTGTATTACCAGCTCACCAAGGCCATGGTGCACCAGTACCAGTCTTTCAGGCCTATGCAGCATCAGTGCCAGCTCAGGCCCCAGCAGCACCACAACATGCTGTGGTACCAGTGCAAGCTTACCATGATCCTACAGCACCAGTGCGAGTTTGTCAGCCTGTTACAACTTCAGGACCAGCTCCTCAGACCCCTGTGCAATATGTTCCTGTTCTACATTCCCCGCCAGCACCAGTGCCAGCTCCTCAGGGTTATGGGGCACCAGTGCCAGTCTCTCAGACCCATGCAGTACCAATGCCAGCTCAGGCCCCAGCAGTACAGCAAGCTCCTAAGGTCCCCGCGGTGGCAGTACAAGTTCACCATGCCCCGGCAGCACCAGTACCAGTTACTCTGGTCCCTGCACCACAATTAGCAGCTTATCCAGTAACTGCAGCACCAGTACCAATCTCTCAGATCCATGCTGCACCAGTGCCAGCTCAGGCCCAAGCAGCAGTTTCTCAGGTCCCTTCAGCATCTGTTCTAGCTCCTCATGTTCCTGTACCACAGGTACTAGCTCCTCAGGGCCATCTAGCACAAGTTCCAGTTACTCAGGACCCCGCAGAACCAGTGCAGGCTCCTCATGTCCATGGAGCACCAGTGGATGTTCATCAGGTCCGCACAGTACCAGGCCTAGCTCTTCAAATTCCTACAGGCTTAGTGGCAGTTTCTCAGGCCCCTGTAGCAGCAGTGCATGCTCAACAGGTCCATGTTGTACCAGTGCCAGTTCCTCAGCACCCTGTAGTGCCAGTGCCAGTTCCTCAGCACATTGCAGTGCCAGTTCCACAGGTCCATGTAGTACGAGTGCCAGGTATTCCAGTCCATGTTCCAACAGTGCTATTTCCTCAGGCCCCTGCAGCACCACTGACAGATCCTCAGGCCCATGTTGCATCAGTGCCAGTTCCTCTTGTCTCTGTTGCACCAGTGCTAGTTCTTCAGACCCCTACAAGAACCGTGCCAGCTCCACAGGTCAATGTTGCATCAGTGCCAGTTCCACAGACTTCTGCAGTCCCAGTGCCAGTTCCTCATGTCCCTGCAGTCCCAGCACCAGGTCTTCAGGTCAATTTTACAGTAGTGTTAGTTCTTCAGACCCCTGCAATGCCAGTTCAGGTCCCAGCTGCAGTTTCTCAGGTCCCTGTGCCACAAGTATTGGCTCGTGAGGACCCTGCAGCACCACTGCAAGCTCATCAGGGTCCTATATCACAGGTGCCAGCAACTGAGGTCCATGTGGCAGGAGTACCAGTTCCTCAGACCCCTGCAGCACCTGTGACACCTGATCACGCCTCTGAAGTACTAGTGCTAGCTCATCAGGTCCCAGCAGCAGTTTCTCAGGTCCCTGTGCCACAAGTATTGTCTCACCAGGAGCCTGCAGAACCATTGCAAGCTCATCAGGGTCCTATATCACAGGTGCCAGCAACTGAGGTCCATGTGGCAGGAGTACCAGTTCCTCAGACCCCTGCAGCACCTGTGACAGCTGCTCACATCACTGAAGTACCAGTGCTAGCTCATCAGGTCCCTGCAGGACCAGTGCCGGCACCTCCAGTTACCGGACCACCAGTGGCAGCTCCTTATGGCTCTCTGGTAATGGTACCATCTCAGGCCTCAGCTCAGCCAGTTCATCAAATCCCTGCAGTAACAGTGCCAGTTCATCAGGTCCCTGCAGTAACAGTGCCAGTTCATCAGGTCCCTGGAGCACCAATGCAACCTCATCCGGTGCTTGGAGCACCAGTGCCAGCTCAGGACCCAGCAGCACCACAGCAAGCTTCTCAGGTCCCTACAGTGGCAGTACAAGCTCGCCATTTCCCCACAGCACCAGTGCCAGTTACACTGGTCCGTGTACCACAAATATCATCTCATCCAATAACTGCAGCACCAATGCCAGCTCAGGCCCCAGCAGCACTACAGCAAGCTTCTCAGGTCTCTGTGGTGCCAGTACAAGCTCACCATGGCCCCACAGCACCAGTGCCAGTTCTCCAGCCTGTTGCAACTTCAGGACCAGCTCCTCAGGAACCTGTGCACCAAGTTCCCGTTTCATATTCGCCCGCAGCACCAGTGCCATTTCATCAGGGCTATGGGGCACCAGTGCCAGTCTCTCAGATCCATGCAGTACCAATGCCATCTCAGGCCCAAGCAGCACTACAGCAAGCTTCTCAGGTCTCTGTGGTGCCAGTACAAGCTCACCATGCCCATGGATCACCAGTGCCAGTTCATCAGGTTTCTAGAGCACCAGTTCCCATTCCACATTTCCCTGCAGCATCAGTGCCAGCTCAGGCCCCACCAGCTTCACATCAAGCTTCTCAGGTTTCTGTGGTGTCAGTGGAAGCTCACCATGGCCCGATAGCACCAGTTCATCAGGGCTATGGTGCACCAGTGCCAGTCTCTCAGATCCATGCAGTACCAATGCCAGCTCAGGCCCCAGCAGCACTACAGCAAGCTTCTCAGGTCTCTGTGGTGCCAGTACAAGCTCACCATGCCCATGAATCACCAGTGCCAGTTCATCAGGTTTCTAGAGCACCAGTTCCCATTCCAAATTTCCCCACAGCATCAGTGCCAGCTCAGGCCCCACCAGCTTCACATCTAGCTTCTCAGGTTTCTGTGGTGTCAGTGGAAGCTCACCATGGCCCGATAGCACCAGTTCATCAGTACTATGGTGCACCTGTGCCAGTCTCTCAGACCCCTGCAGTACCAGTGCCAGATCAGGCTCCTCCAGCTTCACAGCAAACTTCTCAGGTCTCTGTGGTGCCAGTGCAAGCTCACCATGGCCCTACAGCCCCAGTGCCATTTCCTCAGCCTGTTGCAACTTCAGGAACAGCTCCTCAGGAACCTGTGCACCAAGTTCCGGTTTCACATTCCCCCGCAGCACCAGGGCCATTTCATCAGGGCTATGGTGCACCAGTGCCAGTCTCTCAGATCCATGCAGTACCAATGCTAGCTCAGGCCCCAGCAACACTACAGCAAGCTTCTCAGGTCTCTGTGGTGCCAGTACAAGCTCACCATGCCCATGAAGCACCAGTGCCAGTTCATCAGGTTTCTAGAGCACCAGTTCCCATTCCACATTCCCCCGCAGTATCAGTGCCAGCTCAGGCCCCACCAGCTTCACATCAAGCTTCTCAGGTCTCTATGGTGCCAGTGGAAGCTCACTATGGCCCAACAGCACCAGTTCATCAGGGCTATGGTGCACCAGTGCCAGTCTCTCAGACCCCTGCACTACCAATGCCAGCTCAGGCCCCAGCAGCTTCACAGCAAGCTGCTCAGGTCTCTGTGGTGCCAGTACAAGCTCCCCATGGCCCTACAGCACCAGTGCCAGTTCATCAGGTTCCTAGAGCACCAATTCGTTATCCATATTTCCCCGCAGCACCAGTGCCAACCCAGGCCCCAGCAGCTTCACAGCAAGCTTCTCAGGTCTCTGTGGTGCCAGTGGTAGTTCACCATGGCCCGACAGCACCAGTGCCAGTTCCTCAGCCTGTTGCAACTTCAGGACCAGCTCCTCAGGAAACTGTGCACCAAGTTCCCGTTTCACATTGCCCCACAACACCAGTGCCATTTCATCAGGGCTATGGTGCACCAGTTCCAGTCTCTCAGATCCCTGCAGCACCAGATCAGGCCCCAGCAGCTTCACAGCAAGCTTCTCAGGTCTCTGTGGTGCCAGTACAAGCTCACCATGACCCTACAGCACCAGTGCCAGTTCCTCACCCTGTTGCAACTTCAGGAACAGCTCCTCAGGAACCTGTGCACCAAGTTCCCATTTCACATTTCCCCGCAGCCCCGGTGCCATTTCATCAGGGCTATGGTGCGCCAGTGCCAGTCTCTCAGATCCATGCAGTACCATTGCCAGCTCAGGCTCCAGCAGCACTACAGCAAGCTTCTCAGGTTTCTGTGGTGCCAAGGGATGCTCACCATGGCCCCACAGCACCAGTTTATCAGGTCTATGGTGCACCAGTGCCAGTCTCTCAGACCCCTGCAGTACCACAGCAAGCATCTCAGTTCTCTGTGGTGCCAGTACAAGCTCACCATGCCCAAGGAGCAACAGTGCCATTTCCTCAGCCTGCTTCAGCATCAGAACCAGCTCCTAATGCCCATGTGCTACACGTACCAGTTCATCATGTCCCTACAGAACCAGTGCCAGTTCACCAGGGCCATGGGGCACCAGTGCCAGTCTTTCAGACCCCTGCAGTACCAGTACCAGCTCAGGCTCACGCAGCACCACAGCAAGCATCCCAAATCTCTGTGGTTCCAGTACAAGCCCACCATGACCCTACAGTACCAGTGCCAGTTCCTCAGCGTGTTGGAACTTCAGGACCAGCTCCTCCGACCCCTGTGCAACAAGTTTCTGTTCCATATTACCCCACAGCACCAGTGGCAGTTCATCCAGGCTATAGTGCACCAGTACCAGTCTCTCAGACCAATGCATTACCAGTGCCAGCTCAGGCCCCACCAGCAGCAGAGCAAGCTTCTCAGGTCCCTGCGGTGGCAATACAAGCTCACCATGCCCCAGAAGCACCAGGGCCAGTTACTCTGGTCCCTGCACCACAAGCAGCAGCTTATCCGGTAACTGCAGCACCAATACCAGTCTCTCAGATCCATGCTGCACCAGTGCCAGCTCAGGCCCCACCAGCACCACAGCAAGCATCTCAGGTCTCTGTGGTGCCAGTACAAGCTTACCATGTCCCCACAGCACCAGTGCCAGTTCCTCAGCCTGTTGTCACTTCAGGACTAGCACCAGGGTCAGCTCATCAGGTCCCTAAAGCATCAATGCCAGCTCATCAGGTCCCTGGAGCACCAATGCCAGCTCATCAGGTCCCTGGAGCACCAATGCCAGCACATCATGTCCTTGGAGCACCAGTGCCAGCTCATCAGGTCCCTGGAGTATCAATGCCAGCTTATCAGGTCCTTGGAGTACCAATTCCAGCTCATCAGGTCCCTGAAACACCAATCCCAGCTCATCAGGTCCCTGGAGCACCAGTGCCAGCTCATCAGGTCCCTGGAGCACCAGTGCCAGCTCATCAGTTCCCTGGAGCACCAATGCTAGCTCATCAGGTCCCTGGAGCACCAATGCTAGCTCATCAGTTCCCTGGAGCACCAGTGCCAGCTCATCAGTTCCCTGGAGCACCAATGTCAGCTCATCAGGTCTCTGGAGCACCAGTGCCAGCTCATCAAGTCCCTGGAGCACCAATGCTAGCTCATCAGTTCCCTGGAGCACCAGTGCCAGCTCATCAGTTCCCTGGAGCACCAGTGCCAGCTCATCAGTTCCCTGGAGCACCAGTGCCAGCTCATCAGTTCCCTGGAGCACCAGTGCCAGCTCATCAGGTCCCTGGAGCATCAATGTCAGCTCATCAGGTCTCTGGAGCACCAGTGCCAGCTCATCAGGTCCCTGGAGCACCAATGCCAGCTCATCAGTTCCCTGGAGCACCAGTGCTAGCTTATCAGGTCTCTGGAGCATCAGTGCCAGCTCATCAGATCTCTGGAGCACCAGTGCCAGCTCATCAGGTCCCTGGAGCACCAATGCCAGCTCATCAGTTCCCTGGAGCACCAATGCCAGCTCATCAGGTCCCTGCAACATCAATGTCAGCTCATCAGGTCCCTGGAGCACCAGTGCCAGCTCATCAGGTCCCTGGAGCACCAATGCCAGCTCATCAGTTCCCTGGAGCACCAGTGCCAGCTCATCAGGTCCCTGCAACATCAATGTCAGCTCATCAGGTCTCTGGAGCATCAATGTCAGCTCATCAGGTCTCTGGAGCACCAGTGCCAGCTCATCAGGTCCCTGGAGCACCAATGCCAGCTCATCAGTTCCCTGGAGCACCAGTGCCAGCTCATCAGATCTCTGGAGCACCAGTGCCAGCTCATCAGGTCCCTGGAGCACCAATGCCAGCTCATCAGTTCCCTGGAGCACCAGTGCTAGCTCATCAGGTCTCTGGAGCACCAGTGCCAGCTCATCAGATCTCTGGAGCACCAGTGCCAGCTCATCAGATCTCTGGAGCACCAGTGCCAGCTCATCAGGTCCCTGAAGCACCAATGCCAGCTCATCAGTTCCCTGGAGCACCAGTGCCAGCTCATCAGATCCCTGCAACATCAATGTCAGCTCATCAGGTCTCTGGAGCACCAGTGCCAGCTCACCAGGTCCCTGGAGCACCAGTGCCAGCTCATCAGGTCCCTGGAGCATCAATGCCAGCTCATCAGGTCCCTGGAGTATCAATGCCAGCTCATCAGGTCCCAACTCAAGAATTTTATACTGAAGCTACATGCCAGGTTGCCCCTCGCCAAGAGTTCTTCCCGGCCCAATTGCCAAAGTGATGACAGTGCCAGGTCGGTGCTTTGGGTAGATGAATATTTTTACTAGAAGAGGAATTGCTGCGATAAGTCGAGGGAAAGTCAATGTGTGTGAAATGTGTCTCCATTGTCTCCCCTTGAATGTGTTCAGAGAATATGCCTCTATGTTCTATGTATGTTCTTGTAGATTCTAGAATAAAGCATTGTACTCAGCATCTCATTACGGTGTGCTTTATCTGTACGGTTTATGTGCTTCAACATCTGATGAAACTTCTATGTCTTCTACTGTATATGCAGAGCTCTGGAGGGCCCATAGGGAATTCTATCCAACTTCTCCCAATGGGCCCAGGAAAGAAAACCTCCACCTGCGGGGTAACACTAGTCTCAGCTTCTGGGGTTACTCCAAGATAATTGCAGATGCAGCAAACAGGGGCCCATCACAGAGGAGGTCTCAGCGCCTCTCTGAATGAGCCCCTAGAGGTGACATGACTGTAAAGGGGTAAAAGGAGTCTAGATGTATACCAGGTAACTACAGACCCATCAGCCTACATCCATGAGTCCTCAGGGAACTTAGCTCGATAATAGCCAAGTGACTATTCCTAATTGTTAAAGACACTATATTGACTGCTGATTGGCATAGAGCAAATCTGGTGCCATTATTGAAAATCGGTCTAGATGTACCCCAGACAACTACAGACCAGTCAGCCTACATCCACGAGTCCTCACAGAGCTTAGCTCAATATTTGCCAGGTTTCTAATCCTGAGTTTAAAAGACATTTTTATGACTGGAACAGTACCCACTGATTGGCATACGGGAAATGTGGAACCAACATTAAAAAAGGGGGTCTAAATGTATGGCAGGCAACTACAGACTAGTCAGCCTACATCCATGAGTCCTCAGGGAGCTTAGCTTGGTGATAGCCAGAACACTATTCCTGATTTTAAAAGACATTTTATTGACTGAAACGATATACACTGATTGGCATAATGCAAATGTCGTGACAGTATTCAAAAAAGGGGTCCAGATGTACACCAGGCAAATACAGAGAAGTCAGCCTACACCCACGACGAGTTCCCAGAGAGCTTAGCTCAATATTAGCCAGGTTACTAATCCTGATTTTAAAAGACATTTTATTGACTGGAACAGTACCCACTTGATTGATATACAGCAAATGTGGAACCAAAATTAAAAAAGGGGGTCTAAATTTATGCCAAGAAACTACAAACCAGTCAGCCTACACCCATGAGTTCTCAGAGAGCCTAGCTCAATAATAGCCAAGTCCCTCTTCCTGATTTTTAAAGACACTTTATTGACTGTAACATTGCCCGTGGATTGGCGTAGAGCAAATGTGGTACCAATATTGAAAAATTGGGTCTAGATATACTACAGACCTGTCAGCCTACATCCACGAGTTTTCAGAGAACTTAGCTTGATAATAGCCAGGTCCCTCTTCCCAAATTTTAAGGACACTTTATTGACTGTAACATTACCCGCTGATTCGCGTGGAATAAAAGCGGTACTAATTTTGAAAAATTGGGTCTAGATATACATTGGGCAACTACAGACCAGTCAGCCTACATCCATGAGTCCTCAGGGAGCTTAATGCGGTGCTAGTCAGGTCACTATTCCAGATTATAAGACATTTTATTAACTGGGACAGTACCCGCTGATTGGCGTAGAGAAAATCTGGTAACCATATTGAAAAACAGGTCTAGATGTACATGAGGCAAGTACAGACCAGTCAGCCTACATCCACGAGTTCTCAGAGAGGTTAGCTCGATAATAGCCAGGTCACTTTATTGACTGTAACATTACCCGCTGATTGGCGTAGAGAAAATGTGGTACCAATATTGAAAAATTGGGTCTAGATGTACACCAGGCAACTACAGACCAGTGAGCCTACATTCACCAGTCCTCAGAGAACTTAGCTTGGTGATAGCCAGGTCACTATTCCTGATTATAAAATAAATTTTATTGACTGTAATGATACCCACTGATTGGCATAGGTCAAATGTGGAGCCAGTATTCAAAAAAAGATGTCTAGATATACACCAGGCAACAACAGACCAATCAGCCTACATCCATGAGTCCTCAGGGAACTTAGTCCGGTGATAGCCAGGTCCCTATTTCTGATTTTTTAAGACATTTTATGAAATAGAACAGTACATACTGATTGGCGTATAGAAAATCTGGTAACAATATTGAAAAACAGGTCTAGATGTATACCAGGTAACTGTAAACCAGTCAGCCTACATCCACAAGTCCTTAGAGAGCTTAGCTCGATAATAGCCTGGTCACTGTTCCTAACTGTTAAAGACACTTTATTGACTGGAACGGTGCCCGCTGATTGGCATAAAGCAAATTTGGTGCCAATATTGAAAAGGGGTCTAGATATACAGCAGGCAACTACAGGCCAGTCAACCTACACCCACGAGTTCTCAGAGAGCTTAGCTCAATATTAGCCAGGTCACTAATCCTGATTTTAAAAGACATTTTATTGACTGGAACAGTACCCACTGATTGGCATATAGCAAATGTGGAACCAATATTCAAAAAGGGAGTCTAAATGTATGTCCGGCAACTACAGACTAGTCAGCCTACATCCATTAGTACTCAAGGAGCTTAGCTCGGTGATGGTCAAGTCCATCTTCCTGATTTTTAAAGACACTTTATTGACAGTAGCGTTGCCCATGGATTAGCGTAGAAAGGTGGTACCAATATTGAAAAATTTGGTCTAGATATACACTGGCCAACTACAGGCCAGTTAGACTACACCCATGAGTCCTCAGGGAGCTTAAGATTAGCCAGGTCACAATTCCTAATTTTATAAGACATTTCATTAACAAGAACAGCCCCCGCTGATTGGTGTAGAGAAAATCTGGTGACTACAGTGCCTTGAAAAAGTATTCATACCCCTGAAAATTTTCCAAATTTTGTCATGTTACAACCAAAAACGTAAATGTATTTTATTGGGATTTTATGTGATAGATCAACACAAAGTGGCACATAATTGTGAAGTGGAAGGAAAATGATAAATGATACAAATAAATATGTGAAAAGTGTGGGGGGGCATTTGTATGGCGCCCCCCTGAGTCAAGACTTTGTAGAACCCCCTTTCTCTGCAATTACAGCTGCAAGCCTTTTTGGGGATGTCTCTACCAGCTTTGCACATCTAGAGAGTGACAGCTCTGTCTGTATGTTTAGGGTCGTTGTCCTGCTGGAAGGTGAACCTCCGCCCCAGTCTCAAGTCTTTTGCAGACTCTAACAGGTTTTCTTCTAAGATTGTCCTGTATTTGTCTCCATCCATCTTCCCATCAACTCTGACCAGCTTCCCTGTCCCTGCTGAAGAAAAGCATCCCGACCACATGATGCTGTCACCACCATGTTTCACGGTGGGGATGGTGTGTTCAGGGTGATGTGCAGTGTTAGTTTCCCCACACATAGTGTTTTGCATTTAGGCCAAAAAGTTGAATTTTGTTCTCATCTGACCAGAGCACCTTCTTCCACATGTTTGCTGTGTCCCCCACATGTTTGCTGTGTCCCCCACATGTTTGCTGCGTCCCCCACATGTTTGCTGTGTCCCCCACATGGCTTCTCACAGACTGCAAACAGGACTACTTATGACTTTATTTCCCCAATGTCTTTCTTCTTGTCACTCTTCCATAAAGGGCAGATTTGTGGAGAAGCACGACTAATAGTTGTCCTGTGGACAGATTCTCCCCCCTGAGCTGTGGATCTCTGCAGCTCCTCCAGAGTTACCATGGGCCTCTTGGCTGCTTCTCTGATGAATGCTCTCCTTGCCCGGCCCGGTCAGTTTAGGTGGACGGCCATGTCTTGGTAGGTTTGCGGTTGTGCCATACTCTTTCCATTTTCAGATGATGGATTGAACAGAGCTCCGTGAGATGATCAAAGCTTTAGATATATTTTTTATAACCTAACCCTGCTTTATACTTCTCCACAACTTTATCCCTGACCTGTCTGGTGTGTTCCTTGGCCTTCATGATGCTGTTTGTTCACTAAGGTTCTCTAACAAACCTCTGAGGGCTTCACAGAACAGCTGTATTTATACTGAGATTACATGACACACAGGTGGACTCTATTTACTAATTAGGTGACTTCGGAAGGCAATTGGTTCCTCTAGATTTTAGTTAGGGGTATCAGAGTAAAGGGGGCTGAATACAAATGCCCCCTACACTTTTTTTTAGATCCTGCCAGGCCGGCCTTAGCATTCTGGCCATACACCATACAATCTGATTGTACAATCTCCACCAGATGAGGTAATTGTGACATCTGTCAGAGTTCTGGGAGTGGCGATGATAAATAATGGATGAAGGAACCGGTCCTCCCAGCCGTGGAGCAGATCCTTCCCCCGGGGCGATCTTTGGTGAAGGGCTGTATAAACATCGACATACTTTCTGCGGTATGGGGGTTGGGCGCGCCGCGGGTCATAACCTGCACCATGGAAGTCTTCCAGTGTGAGAACCGGTCCAGACAACGTCCCCGGAGACGTGACACGGCCTGTCCCTCCATCATCAGAGCTCCATAACGAGACCTTCCCATTGGTTTTATTCCGAGTCAAGGTTGTACATACAGTACATGTGAAGGGGTTTCCCCTCATTTCCTGTGGGGGTCATCAAGACAGGAAGTGAAGGAATATCCCCTTACCCATTGTACAGAGGTTCTAACTCTCTCCCCACTCTATCCATAACTAATGGGGGTCACCAGGACAGGAAGTGAAGGAATATTCCCCCACCCACTAGACAGAGGTTCTAACCCGCTCTACCGATAACTAATGGGGGTCACTAAGACAGGAAGTGAAGGAATATTCCCCCACCCTCTAGACAGAGGTTCTAAGCCGCTCTACCCATAACTACTGGGGGTCACCAGGACAGGAAGTGAAGGAAAAGCCCCCACCCATTGTATAGAGGTTCTAACTCGCTCTCCACTCTATCTATAACTAATGGGGGTCACCAGGACAGGAAATGAAGGAATATTCCTCCACCCACTAGACAGAGGTTCTAACCCGCTCTACCCATAACTACTGGGGGTCACTAGGACAGGATGTGAAGGAATAGCCCCCACCCATTGTACAGAGGTTCTAACCCTCTCTACCCATACTTAATGGGGTCACCAGGACAGGAAGTGAAGGTAAATCCCAACCCCACCCACTAGACAGAGGTTCTAATTGTCTCCCCACTCTATCCATAACTAATGGGGGTCACCAGGACAGGAAGTGAAGGAAAATTCCCCCCACCCTTTGTACAGAGTTTCTAACCCCTCCCCACTCTACCCATCACTAATGGGGGTCACCAGGACAGGAAGTGAAGGAATATCCCCCCACCCACTAGACAGATGTTCAGACCCCTCCCCTCTCTACCCATAAGTAATGAAAGGTCACCAGGACAGGAAGTGAAGGTAAATCCCAACCCCACCCACTAGACAGAGGTTCTAATTGTCTCCCCACTCTATCCATAACTAATGGGGGTTACCAGGACAGGAAGTGAAGGAAAATTCCCCCCACTATTTGCACAGAGGTTCTGACCCCTCCCCACTCTACCCATAACTAATGGGGTCTCAGGACAGGAAGTGAAGGTAAATCCCAACCCCACCCATTGTACAGAGGTTCTGACCCTCTCTACCAATAATTAATGGGGAGTTACAAGGACGTGAAGAAATAATACCCCCACCCATTGTACAGAGGTTCTAAACCCTCTCTACACATAATAACTGGGGGTCAGCAGGACAGGAAGTAAAGGAGTATTCCCCCACCCTTTGTACAGAGGTTCTGACCCCTCCCCTCTCTACCCATAAGTAATGGAGGGTCACCAGGACAGGAAGTGAAGGTAAATCCCAACCCCACCCACTAGACAGAGGTTCTAATTGTCTCCCCACTCTACCCTTCCCCAATGGGGGTTACCAGGACAGGAAATTAAAGAATATTTCCCCCACCCATGGTACAGAGGTTCTAACCCTCTCTACCCATAACTAATGGTGGTCACCAGGACAGGAAGTGAAGGAATATTCCCCCACCCACTAGACAGAGGTTCTAACATGCTTTATCCACAATCCCCTGAGGGTCACCAGAACAGGAAGTGAGGGTAAATCCCAACCCCACCCATTGTACAGAGGTTCCAACCCCTTCCCACACTACCCATAACTACTGGTGGTCACCATGACAGGAAGTGAAGGAATATTACCCCACCCATTAATGGGGGTCACCAGAACAGGAAGTGAGGGTAAATCCCAACCCCACCCATTGTACAGAGGTTCCTACCCCTTCCCACACTACCTATAACTACTGGTGGTCACTAGTGATGAGCCGAACACCCCCGGGTTCGGTTCGCACCAGAACCCGCGAATGGACCGAAAGTTCGCACGAACATTAGAACCCTATTAAATACAATGGATGCGAACGTTCGGATTCTAAAGTGCTAATTATAACGACTATTATCCATGTTATTGTCCGAAACAGAGTTTGGGAACCCGGGTTCTGCACCAGGGGACATGTATCAATGCAAAAAGAAGTTTTAAAAACGGACGTTTTCCGGGAGCAGTCATTTTAATGATGCATAAAGTGAAAAAAAAAAAGTCAAATATTCCTTTAAATATTGTACCTGGGGGGTGTCTAAAGTATGCCTGTGAAGTGCCACGTGTTTCCCGTGTTTAGAACTGTCCCTGCACAAAATAACATTTCTAAAGGAAAAAATAGGATTTTTATAACAGCTTACCTGTAAAATCCTTTTCTTGGAGTACATCACGGGACACAGAGCGACATAGTCATTACTAATGGGTTATATAGATACCTTCAGGTGCTGGCACTGGCAACTTCCAAAACCGGAAGTACCCTCCCCTATATAAGCCCCTCCCATCCGGGAGCACCTCAGTTTTGTAGCAAAGCAATAAGTGTCCCCAAAGAGGGGCGGGAGCTCTGTGTCCCGTGATGTACTCCAAGAAAAGGATTTTACAGGTAAGCTGTTATAAAAATCCTATTTTCTTTCTCGTACATCACGGGACACAGAGCGACATAGTCATTACTAATGGGATGTCCTAAAGCAATGCCCAACGAGGGGGGGGGGATACACCATACATAAGCTGAGCGCTATCAGACATGAGGATCTTTTGCGGCCTGCAACACACTGCGCCCAAAGGCGACATCCTCCTGACTTCTAACGTCCACCTGGTAGACCTAGTAAACATGTGTACTGAAGACCATGTTGCAGCCTTACAGATTTGAGCCAGGGAGGCCTGGTGATGCACTGCCCATGAAGTTCCAACTGCTCTCGTGGAGTGCGCTCTAACTTTGAACGGAGGCGGTCTCCTTCTCAAGCCATAGGCTTGCATAATGACCTGTTGAATCCACTTGGCTAAAGTAGATTTTGACGCTGCCTGACCCTTTCTGGGGCCTTCCGGCAGAATAAACAAAGTATCCGTTCTGCGAATCTGAGCAGTGGCTTTTAGATAAGCTTTAACTGCTCTTACTACATCCAAAGAATGCAATAACTTTTCCTCTACCGAACTAGGTTTGGGGAAAAAAGAAGGCAGAACCACATCTTGGTTCAAATGAAAACCTTGATACCACCTTAGGAAGAAAGGCTGGATGAGGACGTAACACTACTCTGTCCTTATGGATAACCAGATATGGCTCCCTACAGGACATAGCTGCTAATTCCGACACTCTTTTAGCCGAACAAATGGCTACTAGAAAAATCAATTTCCTGGTGAGAAGAACCAGGGAAATATGCTGTAATGGTTCAAATGGTTGTTTCTGTAGAACCGACAGAACCAGGTTTAGATCCCATGGACATATGGGAATATTAACCGGAGGACTAATACGCATCACTCCTTATCTAAAGGCTTTGACTAGTGAATGCGTAGCCAAGGGCCTTTGAAAAAATATTGACAAGGCCGAAAACTGACCTTTGATAGTACTCAAGGCAAGCTTCCTATCTACAGCCCACTGTAGGAAGTCCAGACTCCTACCTATTACGTACTTATGTGGATGCCATTTCTTGGCCTCACACCTTGCGATGTACGCCTTCCAGATTCTATAGTAGATCTGCCTGGATACCGGCTTCCTGGCATTGATCATGGTAGATACCACAGGATTAGAGAGCCCTCTCTTTTTTAGAATGTGGGCTTCAATAGCCAGGCCGTCAAACCTAGGGCTGGTAAGGAAGGGTGGTATATCGGTCCTTGCGAAAGCAGGTCCGGACGACGTGGGAGAGTCCAAGGACTCCCCACTGACATTTTACAATCTCCGCGTACCACGCTCTTCGGGGCCACGCTGGAGCCACCAGAATCACTGGTTTCTTTTCTACCCTGATTCTGCGGAGTAATCGAGGTAACCATTGTGGCGGTGTGAATGCATATATCAGCTTGAACTGATCCCAAGGGAACACTAGGGCATCCGAGCCGCAAGCTAGGGGATCCCTTGTCCGAGAGACAAACCTGTCCACCTTTGCGTTGAATCTGGATGCTAGAAGATCTACATCCGATGTTCCCCACCGCTGACATATTGTCCAGAAAACCTCGGGGTGAAGGGACCATTCCTCTGGGCATAATTGCTGGCGACTTAGAAAGTCCGCCTTCCAATTCTCCACTCCTGGAATGAATACCGCAGATATGGCTGGGACATATCTTTCTGCCCATTTCAGGATGTAATTTACTTCCCTCTGGGCTGCACGACTCCTGGTGCCCCCCTGATGATTGATATATGCCACTGCTGTGGCATTGTCTGATTGAATTCTGACAGGGGACCCTTGGAGTTTGGATGTCCATGCTACTAGGGCATACCGGGCTGCTCGTATCTCTAAGAGATTGATGGGCAGGGCCTTTTCTGCATCCGACCATCTGCCCTGGAGAGACCATTGCTCCAGTACTGCTCCCCAGCCTATAAGGCTGGCATCTGTAGTGACCACCTTCCAAGAAATCGGACTGAAGGATTTCCCTTTTTCCAGATTCTGGGGAACCAACCATCAACGGAGGCTCTTGCGAACGGAAGGGGACAAGGACATTGTAAGTCTAGGGCCTGAACTTTGTTGTTCCAGGCTGACAGTATGGCCCCTTGCAAATTCCTTGAATGGAATTGACCGTAGGGTACTGCTTCGAATGATGCCACCATTTTTCCCAGCAGCCTCATGCACAGGCGTATGGACGGCTGTCTTTTTTGTACCCACTAAGTGGATCAAATCTTTCAAAGACAACACCTTTCCTCGAGGCAAGAATATTTTTCTCTGGCCTGAATCCAACCTTAGCCCCAAGTATTCCAGACTTTTGACTGGTTTTTAGGGCTGACTTGTCTCGGTTGATAATCCAACCGTGAGATTCCAGATACTTGATTGTCTTGTGAACGACCACGTCTAGTTTTTTCACTGAGTGGTCTATCAGCAACAAGTCATCTAGATATGCCATTATCATTACACCTTGTGTTCTTAGATTGGCCAATAAAGGGCCAGAATTTTTGTAAACACTCGTGGTGCTGTGGCCAAACCGAAGGGTAAGGCTCTGAACTGAAAATGGCGCCCTTCTACTGCAAAGCGTAGAAATTTTTGGTGGACTGGAAAGATGGGAATGTGCAAATAAGCATCTTTGATGTCGATCGCGGCTAACCAATCCTCCCCTTGTAGGGCAGTGGCCACCGATCGGATCGACTCCATCGGAAAGTCCTGATATACAGGAATTTGTATAGCCCTTTTAGAATTAATATGGGCCTCCCGTTCGCGTTTGCTTCGGGACTGTAAAGAGGTTTGAGTAAAACCTGAACCCTCATTCTTCCAGGGGAACCTCCATAATTACTCCTTGGAGCAATAGTTGTTCTAGTGCCAACAGGAGGGACTCTCTCTTCCGGGGATCCCTTGGCACGTTTGACCTCAAAAATGGGAAGGAGGAGAGTCTTAACTCCAAACTGTATCCCAAACATACTGCGGAGAGCACCTATCTGTTTTGATCGTGTCCCGCCAGGTCTCTTGCGAACAACTGGAGTCCTCCCCCCACCCGACTGAGTGGGGGCAACCCTTCAATGAATTTAACTTTGGGGGAGGTTTTGTACCTCCCCTGACCCAGGGTTTCTCATTACCCTACTATTGTCCCTGTTTTTTACCCCCGGGAATTGACCGAGGAGGCCGTCGGAACAGTTGTTACACAGCCGATGCCCCAGGGACTGGAGAAGCAGGCCTCTTAAAGAGGGACCTCTAACTCTGTTTTTAACCGGCAAGAGTGTATTTTTACCGCTGGAAATTTTCTGGATATATTTGTCCAGGTTTTCCCTGAATAAGCGTTCACCATGAAATGGGACGCTAACCAGCCATTCTTTACAGGGAGCTTCAGCAGACCAGTTTTTGAGCCATAGAAGCCTACGCATATGTACTATAGACAGCGTAAGGCGGGAGGCCTGATGGACTGAATCCTTTATGGCGTCAACCGCAAAGCCTAAGGCTCTAGGTAGATCAGCTAGGGCAAAGCCTGCTGATCTGTCAAGTCCCTCAAGACCTGTTTCAACTGATCCTTCACTGCTTAGCAGACCTCACTGCTGGTTGTGTCACCAAGCTTGCTGTAGAAAGAAGCAGACTTTCATAAGGACTCCAATCTTTTATCTATTGGGTTCTTGAACATTTGGACATTATCCACTGGACATGTCAGTGATTTATACATACAAGAGATGGCTGCGTCCACTGTAGGGACCTTCCATTTTTTGATGAACTTATCCTCCATGGGATAGACCACCGGAAATCTCTTGGGGGAATAAATATTTTCTCAGGACGTTCCCAATCCTGGTAAATGAGCCCTTTCAGTAAAGGGTGAAGTGGAAAAGAACAGACAGTCTGGGGGCTTCTAGCGACCCCAACGAGGATACAGTAGTGGTTGATGGTTCCGCAAGGTGCATTTTTAAATGCTGATCGGACCATGTTAGTCAGAGACTGAACCCATAATCTTTCAGCTTGAGATGCTGAGAAAAGGTTCCCCCACTGTTGATTCCTCTATAACAGAATCAACCTCATCCTGATCCCCTTCAGGCAGGTCGATCCCTGTATGGGACTGTTGCTCTGCTAACAGGCACTCTGAAGGAGGAGACGGAGATCGGGCGTGCTTTCCCTGACAGGGAGGCAGCGATCAATGTTGACAATCTCTCTCTAATCCTCCCAGAGCTGAGGAAAAAACCTCCTCTGTTACATACACAGGAGCAGGTGAACTGAGGACAGCCACAGTACCAAGTACCCCTGCGGGGTCTCTACGGTCACTTACCTCTGAACTTCAGGGGAGACTGGTGCAGCAGAAGCATGGCCAAGATCCTCAGAGCCCGATGAGACCCCCTTCGCTTCCTGGAAGATTCAGTTCCGGAGCTTCTGGACAGCATATTCCTAAGCCTAAAGCTGAGGTATTCCAGCCGTAATACACCACTTTTACTGAGAATAGTCTAGCACAATTGCTGCTATATCACAGTTGGTGTCTACTAAAGTGCCTTTCTAGGGGATGCCTGCATCAACCGCCTCTGTGTGCCTTTATACTGTTGCTAGCTCTGTCTGTGCACTTCAATAGCCAGCTATAATGTGCTTTAAAACACGCTGGACGCCCGCACATGCGCAGTAGCGCTGCGGCGCACACCTGAGCGTCATCCACCCACTCCGCCCCTTTTCCAGATCGCCTTCGGCGCTTTTTTGAAAACAATAAGGAGCTAGATGGGAGCCAGGGTCCCTTTGCCGCAGGGCCCGGGGATGGATGAGCGCAGCAACAGGGCAGAGGAGACAGCTTCCCAGCAGAGAACATACCAACTGCCTGGATTTGATTCTGGAAGAAAAAAATCCACATTACAAGAAAAAGAACCATAGCGGCCTCTAGTGTCTAACACAGGTACCGCGGTCTTACATTTTTTTTTTTTTTTTCTTGCCTACTATTAAAATTTTTACATTTTCTCAGTAGTAACAGGCATACACAGAATATTAGCGGGAATACCTTAGGTAACAGGCAGAAAGACAAAATAGGCTTGGGGGTCCCTCAATAGAACCAAGTTCCCGAGGGCCCCCACTTACCTTTTCCTCGCCGCAGGACTCTGTTTGGTCCACAGAAGCCCAAACTTCACCTATCACGGCAGGCATTGTAATCAAACCTTCAGGGACCGGGTTCCCAAGGATTCCACTCCCCTGGACCTGTATAGCACCCTGCACAGAAAACATCTTGGTCGTGGGTATGACCAGAGCTCTGGATCCCAGGGTCCAGCCCTCCTAAGAGAGGCATTACAGGCAAAACCTTGCTCTTCTCTTGCAAGGCCCGGGTACCGACCGTTTAGCTATGAAGCTTTTTTGGTCGGATCCGGAATAGCTTACTGAGGCCCAAAAGAACCTGTACGCAAGCTCAGTGAAAAACACATGTTTCTTCTTGGCCAACACCTTAGACACTGGCAAAAAACTGAGGTGCTCCCGGATGGGAGGGGCTTATATAGGGGAGGGTACTTCCGGTTTTGGAAGTTGCCAGTGCCAGCACCTGAAGGTATCTATATAACCCATTAGTAATGACTATGTCGCTCTGTGTCCCGTGATGTACGAGAAAGAAAAAGCCATTTAAAACTGCTTGCGGCTTTAATGCAATGTCTGGTCCCGGTAATATGGATGAAAATCTTTAGGAAAAATGGCATAGCTACCCCATCAACCCCCCCCCCCTACCCCAGCCCATTACCAGCCCCTTTGGGTCTTGTATGGATATTAAGGGGAACCCCGCACACAAAATAAAAAAGGCCCTATATACTCTGAACAGCCGTATACAGGCGGTGCATACAAGACAGGGACTGTAGGTTTGTTCTTATGTAGAATCTGTTTGTAATTTTGAACAGCTGCATTGTTTAAGTGTAGCTCCATGCCAAATTCCTTTTTTTTAGCTTTTTGGAAAACATAGGGAACGGTTATCACCCCAGTCACATTTTTGTTGCTGTCTGTGCCCCTGTTCAGAACATTTCACCTCACTTTGCGTCCCAATGACAACTGTTTTTGAAATGTGGTGTTTTTATTGAAACAAGGATTGGTGATAAAGCATCAGTAGAGAGGAGACACCTTAATTCTTACAGGAGAGAATTTTCCTTCCAAGGGGTAGATTTCCTCTCACTTCCTGTTGTCTTCTTCCGTTTGCAAGTAGGAGTCGTTTGTAAGTTTGATGTTTGAAAGTAGGGACCTGCCGTATATACTCTGCAGAAATTGGCCCCTTAGGTGTTGGTGTTGGCACAACACTGTAAGCACTCACAGTTACTCTTGGTGGGTGCTGGAACGCCCTGCTGTCAACTATTATATCAGGAATTGTAATAACATATAATTGTTGATCAGTGGTAGTAAAAATTGGGCCTTTGATGGTGGTGCTGGTGCCACAACACTGTAAGGCCTGACAGTTACTCTTGGTGGGCGCAGCAATGGGCCCTGCTGTGAATTATTCGATCAATAATTATAATTGCATGCCCCTGTTGAACAGGGGCTGAAAAATTGGGCCTTTGGTGGTGGTGGTGGTGGTGCTGGTGCCACAACACTCTAAGGCCTGACAGTTACTCTTGGTGGGCGCAGCAATGGGCCCTGCTGTGAATTATTCGATCAATAATTATAATTGCATGCCCCTGTTGAACAGGGGCTGAAAAATTGGGCCTTTGGTGGTGGTGGTGGTGGTGATGGTGGTGCTGGTGCCACAACACTGTAAGGCCTGACAGTTACTCTTGGTGGGCGCAGCAATGGGCGCTGCTGTGAATTATTAGATCAATAATTATAATTGCATGCCCCTGTTGAACAGGGGCAGAAAAATTGGGCCTTAGGCACTGGTGGCACAACACTGCAACCCCTCACAGATACTGTACTTGGAGCACAGCAATGAGGCCTGTTGCAAAGTATTGCATCCAAAATTTTAATTACACGCCCCTGTTAAACAGGGGCTGAAAAATTGGGCCTTAGCCACTGGTGGCGTCACCCATAAACCAAAATGATCTTCCAAGCTATCATCATTAATCGTATCATTGAGGAGGAGGAGGAGGATAGCCAGTCAACATAACAGCACAGGCACTCAGCATCAGCATCAGTCTTGAAGGGATGTGACATTTTAAAATCAATTAGTCTGTTATATCAGCATCAGGTGTGTGGTAGCTGGTGGTGATCCAAGACTGGTTCATCTTGATGAAAGTCAGTCGATCAACCGAGTCGGTGGACAGGCGCACCCTGTGATCCGTGACAAATCCTCCAGCAGCACTGAATGTGCGTTCTGAAAGAACGCTGGATGCAGGACAGGCCAGTAGCTCAATTGCATACTGTGCAAGCTCTGGCCAGTGATCCATCCTCAAGACCCAGTAAGCCAGAGGATTTTCGGTGGGGAAGGTGTCCAAGTCTGACCTTGCCCCTAGGTATTCCTGGACCATATATATCAGACGCTGGCGATGGTTGCTGGAACCGATCATACTTTGGGGCTGCGGACTAAAGAATTGTCTGAACGCATCGGTCAGACGGCCACCTTCCCCACCGCTCCTTCTTTGACTGCCCGAAGCCTCAGCAACTCGTTGTCCAGGACCAGGAGTTTGTAACCTCCCAGTCTCTGGGAACGCGTTGCACAGACCTTTCTGCAAGGCCTCCCGGAGTTGTCTCATCCTCTGCTCCCTCTGCGACGGTAAGATAAGGTCCGCAACCTTACCCTTGTACCGTGGATCAAGGAGAGTGGCCAGCCAGTAATGGTCCCTCTCCTTGATCCGAAGAATACGAGGATCCTTCCGCAGACTTTGCAGGATGAGGGAGGCCATGCAGCGTAGGTTAGCTGAGGCATTCAGTCCGGAGTCCTCTGGGTCACTAAGGACGACATGATCCGCAGCCACCTCCTCCCAGCCACGTACAAGTCCACTGGTTTCTTGGGACTGTAAATTATCCCTAAAAGACTGCTGCTGATGATGCTGAGTGCCAGCCTCCACCTCCATGCTGACACAATCCTCCTCCTCCTCCTCCTCCTCCTCTTCCTGTGCGATGGGTGGGACAGAAGGAACACTGTCTGGGTAAAGGGGGCCTTGAGAGGCAAGGAAGTCCTCCTATTCCTGCCTCTGTTCTGCCTCAAGTGCCCTGTCCATTATTCCACGCAGCGTGTGCTCCAACAGGTGGACAAGAGGTACAGTGTCACTGATGCATGCACTGTCACTGCTCACCATCCTCGTGGCCTCCTCAAATGGTGCCAGGACAGTGCATGCATCCCTGATCATGCCCCACTGGCGTGGTGAAAAAAACCCGAGCTCCCCTGACCCTGTCCTGGTGCCGTAGTCGCACAGGTACTCATTGATGGCCCTCTGCTGCGTGTGCAGCCGCTGCAGCATGGCCAACGTTGAGTTCCACCTGGTGGGCATGTCACATATAAGGCGGTTCTTGGGCAGGTTCAACTCCTTTTGCAGCTCAGCCAGGCGAGCACTGGCATTATAAGATCTGCGGAAATGCACACAGACTTTCCTGGCCTGCCTCAGGACATCCTGTAAGCCCGGGTACCTGCCCAAGAACCGCTGCACCACCAGGTTAAGGACGTGAGCCATACAGGGCACATGGGTCAGTTGTCCCTGTCGGAGGGCGGAGAGGAGGTTGGTGCCATTGTCGCAAACCACCATTCCTGGCTTAAGCTGGCGTGGCGTCAACCACCTCTCGGCCTGCCCCTGCAGAGCAGACAGGACCTCTGCCCCAGTGTGGCTCCTGTCCCCCAAACACACCAGCGCAAGCACGGCATGGCATCTTTTTGCCTGCGTACTTGCGTAGCCCCTTGAACGCCTACGGAGCACCGCTGGTTCCGAGGACAAACCACAGGAAGAGGCCATGGAGGAAGAAGAAGAGGAGGGGGTGGAGGAGAGAGGTGTGTCACAACCAGTAGTAGCATTTTGGAGGCGTGGCGGTGGAACAACCTCCAACACTACTGCACCTTGTCCTGCATCCTTCCCAGCTGCCAAAAGAGTGACCCAATGGGCCGTGAAAGAAAGGTAACGTCCCTGTCCATGCCTGCTGGACCATGAGTCAGCGGTAATATGCACCTTACCGCTGACCGCCCTGTCCAGCGAGGCCAAGACATTGCCTTCCACATGCCTGTAGAGAGCCGGAATCGCCTTCCGTGCGAAAAAGTGGCGTTTGGGAACCTGCCACTGAGGAACCGCACATTGCACAAACTCACGGAAGGGGGCCGAGTCTACCAACTGAAAAGGCAGCAGTTGAAGCGCTAGCAATTTAGCCAAGCTAGAATTCAACCGCTGGGCATGTGGATGGCTGGGAGTGAACTTCTTTCGACGGTCCAGCAGCTGGGGCAGGGAAATTTGCCTGCTAGAATCGGACGTTGGTGTACTGCTAGCAGAGTGACCGCAAGTACTTGGCTGTGACACACCTAATTCTACACCTTCATTCCTCTCAGAGCAGGTTTCAGAGAGGACTGAAGGTATACTGGGGTTGGAGATCCCAGCTGATGCGGTGCAAGAAGAGGTCAGCTTTGTTCTTTGGTGTGGGTCTTTAAGGTAGGCTTGCCAACGAGCTGCATGGCAGGTCAACATATGTCTGATCAAGCATGTGGTGCCCAAGCGGCTGATGTTTTGGCCACGCGATATACGCTTGAGACATATGTTGCAAACAGCAGCTGTGCGATCTGATGCACTCGCCTCAAAAAAGGCCCACACCAAAGAACTTTTTGAATGACGGGCAGAGGCAGCGCCCTGCACAGGCGGAGCTCTGCGGTGTGATTCCGTCGGTGTGCTGCCCATACACTGGCCACTCAAGGGCATCCTGCCTCGTTGGAGATGTGCCTCCTCCTCATCCTCCTCCTCCTCCTCTCTCCTATTAGGCACCCACGTGGAGTCAGTGACCTCATCATCCCCTCCCTCCTCATCACTGGAGCCAATCTGGCAGTATGCTGCAGCTGCTGGAGCATGACTGCCAGATTGGTGTCCTTCTTGAGCATCCCCTCTCTCTGCTCTCACGCTACTGCCTTCCTCTAGCTGGGTATCATTATCAGATCCTTCGAAACGCTGGGCATCCTCCTGGAGCATGTACCCAACACTGTGCTCAAACAGTTCGGGGGACTCCTCAGGAGGAGGACATGGTGGGTCTAGGGAAGGATTGACTAATGAAGATAATGATACCAGAGAAGAGGACGCTTTGGCAGCTGCTTTGCCAGTACCCTGAGCCTGGGTGAGAGAGGATGAGGAGGATGAGGTGGGCTTGGTCATCCACTCTACCAAGTCTTCGGCATGATGTGGCTCAACATGTCCAGCTGCCGAAAAGAAGGACAAGCGTGTCCCATGGCCATGTGCTGATGACAATGCACCGCGTCCACGACCAGCACTGTTGCCCCCAGACACAGAGCCTGCTTGCCCTCTTTTTTTGCCTCCTGACTGTCTGCCTCTCCTTGTTTGCCTTCCAGACATTTTAATTGATGGCCTGCAGGGAGATGGGAAAAAGAGCAATAAGGGCTACCTTCAGGTGTATACTGTGCAGGAGGCTTAGCAACAAGTACACTGACACTGTCCCCTGCCTATCCTTCTCTGTCCCTAAACTCAAGGATTTCAAATATGGAACAGCAAAATTGGTTTAGAACAGAATAGCACACTGTCAGTTTCACTCACTGTACCTCTCTGTCCCTAAACTCAAGGATTTCAAATATGGTTCAGCAAAATTGGTTTAGAACAGAATAGCACACTGACACTTTCCCTCACTGTCCTACTCTGTCCCTCCCTACAAACAAGATTTAGCACAGAATAGCACACTGATAGTTTCCACGAGTGTCCTTCTCTGTCCCTAAACTCAAGGATTTCAAATATGGAACAGCAAAATTGGTTTAGAACAGAATAGCACACTGTCAGTTTCACTCACTGTACCTCTCTGTCCCTAAACTCAAGGATTTCAAATATGGAACAGCAAAATTGGTTTAGAACAGAATAGCACACTGACACTTTCCCTCACTGTCCTACTCTGTCCCTCCCTACAAACAAGATTTAGCACAGAATAGCACACTGATAGTTTACACGAGTGTCCTTCTCTGTCCCTAAACTCAAGGATTTCAAATATGGAACAGCAAAATTGGTTTAGAACAGAATAGCACACTGTCAGTTTCACTCACTGTACCTCTCTGTCCCTAAACTCAAGGATTTCAAATATGGTTCAGCAAAATTGGTTTAGAACAGAATAGCACACTGTCAGTTTCACTCACTGTCCTACTCTGTCCCTCCCTACAAACAAGATTTAGCACAGAATAGCACACTGATAGTTTCCACGAGTGTCCTTCTCTGACCCTAAACTCAAGGATTTCAAATATGGAACAGCAAAATTGGTTTAGAACAGAATAGCACACTGTCAGTTTCACTCACTGTCCTACTCTGTCCCTCCCTACAAACAAGATTTAGCCCAAATAGCACACTGATAGTTTCCACGAGTGTCCTTCTCTGACCCTAAACTCAAGGATTTCAAATATGGAACAGCAAAATTGGTTTAGAACAGAATAGCACACTGTCAGTTTCACTCACTGTACCTCTCTGTCCCTAAACTCAAGGATTTCAAATATGGTTCAGCAAAATTGGTTTAGAACAGAATAGCACACTGACACTTTCCCTCACTGTCCTACTCTGTCCCTCCCTACAAACAAGATTTAGCACAGAATAGCACACTGATAGTTTCCACGAGTGTCCTTCTCTGTCCCTAAACTCAAGGATTTCAAATATGGAACAGCAAAATTGGTTTAGAACAGAATAGCACACTGACACTTTCCCTCACTGTCCTACTCTGTCCCTCCCTACAAACAAGATTTAGCACAGAATAGCACACTGATAGTTTACACGAGTGTCCTTCTCTGTCCCTAAACTCAAGGATTTCAAATATGGAACAGCAAAATTGGTTTAGAACAGAATAGCACACTGTCAGTTTCACTCACTGTACCTCTCTGTCCCTAAACTCAAGGATTTCAAATATGGTTCAGCAAAATTGGTTTAGAACAGAATAGCACACTGACACTTTCCCTCACTGTCCTACTCTGTCCCTCCCTACAAACAAGATTTAGCACAGAATAGCACACTGATAGTTTACACGAGTGTCCTTCTCTGTCCCTAAACTCAAGGATTTCAAATATGGAACAGCAAAATTGGTTTAGAACAGAATAGCACACTGTCAGTTTCACTCACTGTCCTACTCTGTCCCTCCCTACAAACAAGATTTAGCACAGAATAGCACACTGATAGTTTCCACGAGTGTCCTTCTCTGACCCTAAACTCAAGGATTTCAAATATGGAACAGCAAAATTGGTTTAGAACAGAATAGCACACTGTCAGTTTCACTCACTGTACCTCTCTGTCCCTAAACTCAAGGATTTCAAATATGGTTCAGCAAAATTGGTTTAGAACAGAATAGCACACTGTCAGTTTCACTCACTGTACCTCTCTGTCCCTAAACTCAAGGATTTCAAATATGGTTCAGCAAAATTGGTTTAGAACAGAATAGCACACTGACACTTTCTCTCACTGTCCTACTCTGTCCCTCCCTACAAACAAGATTTAGCACAGAATAGCACACTGATAGTTTCCACGAGTGTCCTTCTCTGACCCTAAACTCAAGGATTTCAAATATGGAACAGCAAAATTGGTTTGGAACAGAATAGCACACTGACACTTTCCCTCGCTGTCCTACTCTGTCCCTCCCTACAAACAAGATTTAGCACAGAATAGCACACTGATAGTTTACACGAGTGTCCTTCTCTGTCCCTAAACTCAAGGATTTCAATTATGGAACAGCAAAATTGGTTTAGAACAGAATAGCACACTGACACTTTCCCTCACTGTCCTACTCTGTCCCTCCCTACAAACAAGATTTAGCACAGAATAGCACACTGATAGTGTCATGATGGGCAATCTCACCTGCAAGCTGGCGACGCGGCGGCGCGCGCGGGTACGCGCCTGCGCAATAGTGTCGAATCGTCGTTAGCGCGTTCACGCCGGCGCAACAGCGGCGAGTCGGCGTGGCGCGCGTCAGTGCGCGCGGGAGCACGCAGTGACACGTTCTGGCGCCAATCTGGGGCTATTTGAAGGGGCTTGTGCTGGGGCTCCTTGCTGTCCGGTCTACAGCGTTTCCTAGACCCACCTGCTATCTGCTATTACCCTACCGATCTGTTCCTGTGACCCGGCTTGTTCCTGACGCTTCTTGCCTTCTGCCTGCCCACTGACCCCCGGCTTGTTGACCTTGCTTCCGCCTGCCCCTTCTGCTACCTGCTGCCTGCCCGTTGCCAACCCGGACTGTCTACGACTCTGCCTCTGCCTCTTGCACTGCACCTGATCTGCCTGCCAGTGGATTACCTGGCCTGTTTGTACCTGCCAGTGCCCGGTACTACAAGACACCTCCCCGCTGTCTGCCATTTGTCTCCTCGGTTCCCTGTGTGCCAAGCCTGCCTGCCGTCCAGCTTCCCTGCTGCCGCTGAAACCTGCACAGAGCTTCCTAGGTCCAGCTCCACCTCTGCACCAGTGTTCCTGACAGGCACTTGTGCGACTCCGCACTCCCGAGCTCCCTGTTCCCATCATCAGGGGTTCCGGAGTAGGAGGTGCAAAAGAGGCCGCTCCCTGCATCCCAGGCTCATCACCAGGTACGTGACAGTACCGGACAGCCATGTCCGAGCCTGCGCAGGGAGCAGACCCAATGGAGGAACTTTGCCGACACCTGGATGGGCTAACCCAGGCTGTCAGAAGCCTGCAAGAGGGTTATACCCGACTGGAGGGCCGAGTCCAGGCCCTATCCTCCTCAGCTTCCTCCTCCACTGGGACTTCCACTTCTCCCTCGGTGGTCATGATGCCGCCTGAACCAAAGGTACCCACGCCTGAGCGATTCTCAGGGGAGCGGAGCAAATACAGAGCCTTTCGGAATGCCTGCGAGCTCTTCTTTGCCTTGCAACCACGGACCTTTTCACTGGAATCCACCAAAGTGGGGTTCGTTATTTCCCTCCTGTCTGGTGAGCCTCAAGCCTGGGCTCACCGCCTCCTGGAGCATAAAGACGTTTCACTTAATACCTTGGATACCTTCTTACAAACCATGTCACAGCTTTACGAGGATCCGCACCAGACCGCCACTGCCGAAGCAACCCTGCATGCCCTTCAGCAAGGCTGCAGACCCGCCGAGGATTATGTTTCTGAATTCAGGAGATGGAGCTCAGACACTAATTGGAATGATGCTGCTCTTTGTTATCAATTCCGTTTGGGACTCTCTGAACCACTCAAAGATGAACTGGCACGTGTGGGTGTGCCCGGAACCTTGGATGCCCTAATCAACCTGACCATCCAGATTGACCGTCGCCTACGAGAACGTAGGACTGAACGAGCCACCGGGCCATCTCGCCCGGTCTGGATGTTGCCCCGGGTACCCAGCTCTGCCAACTCAGCTCCTCCATTCCCAGCTTCAGCCTCCTCTGACAACCCAGAACCCATGCAGCTGGGACTTCTCCGTCCCTCTCTCACCCCTGAGGAACGTCAACGCAGGCGAACCCTTAACCTGTGTCTGTACTGCGGAGAACCCGGACATTATGTACGGACCTGCCCGGTGAAGATCCGTAAGTGCCTCTCCATGTCGTCTGTGTATTTACCCGTTATACCCAGTAATTCCGCTCACCTGGCGATTCCCATTCTTTTGCAGCTCCCAGGAGGGAATATTCAAGTCAGCGCTATCATTGACTCCGGGGCCTGCAGTTGCTTTCTGGACTTAGCTTTTGCCACCACACATCACATTCCTTTGCGCCCTAGAGCTAAAGGGCTTTCTGTATACCTCGCTGATGGGTCGACCCTTAAATCCGGACCAGTCACACAGGAGACCCTACCGCTGGCCACAACCATTGCCAGTACTCATCAGGAGTTACTATGCCTAGATGTCATCAAGTCTCCTCTGTTCCCCATCATCCTGGGCATGCCCTGGTTACAGGCCCATAACCCGCAAATTAATTGGACATCAGGAGAAGTCAGTTTCTGTTCCCCCTACTGCCGTCAACATTGTCTGCAGGAAGTTTTGAGTACCCCTTCTCCCTTGCTTTGCATGGACTCTGATGCTGAGGCCCGCCAGTCAGTTCCTGAAGCATACCATAGCTTCCTGGACGTTTTTAGCAAGAAAGGGGCTGAGACTCTTCCTCCACACAGGCGTTACGACTGTCCGATTGAGCTTCTCCCCGGGGCTGAAATCCCCTTTGGCAGGATTTTTCCCCTGACGGAACTTGAACTCAAGACCCTCAAGACCTATGTGGATGACAATCTCATGAAAGGGTTCATCCGTCCTTCTACGTCACCGGCAGGGGCAGGGATTTTCTTTGTTGAGAAAAAGGACCAGTCCCTCCGGCCTTGTGTGGATTACAGAGAGCTCAACAAAGTGACAATAAAGAACAGATACCCCCTTCCTTTAGTTCCTGAATTGTTTCAGAGACTGGGATCTGCAGTTATTTTCACAAAACTGGACCTCCGTGGGGCCTATAACCTGGTGCGGATCCGAAGCGGGGATGAGTGGAAAACTGCCTTTCGCACTCGCTTCGGGCACTTCGAATACTTAGTCATGCCCTTCGGACTCTGCAATGCCCCGTCTACGTTCCAGCATTTTGTGAACGATATTTTCAGAGACTACCTTGACCTTTTTGTTATTGTTTACCTGGACGACATCCTCATCTTTTCCCCCTCCTTGGAGAAACACCGGGAACACGTTCGGAATGTGCTCGCACGGCTTCGAATGCACAGGTTATACGCAAAACCAGAAAAATGCGAATTCGAACGCCAAAGCATCCAATTTCTTGGACTTGTCATCTCGGTGGAGGTTATCACGATGGACTCCCAGAAAGTGGCTGCAATTCTTGACTGGCCGGTGCCCGTAGATAGGAAAGGCATACAGCGCTTCATCGGATTCGCAAACTTTTATAGGAAGTTCATCAGGGGGTTTTCGTCCATTATCACCCCATTAACCAACCTAACCAAACAGACTGTCCGGTTCCAGTGGTCTTCAGAAGCCCAAACGGCCTTTGAGACCCTTAAGGAATTATTTACCTCTGCATCCGTTCTGAGGCACCCTGATGCGGCTCTTCCATACATACTGGAGGTGGACGCCTCGGAAACCGCAGTTGGGGCGGTTCTCTCCCAAAGACAGGGGCCCAAGGCTCTCTTACATCCGATTGCCTTTTTCTCCCGTAAGCTGTCAGATTCGGAGAGGAACTATGATGTGGGAGACCGGGAATTACTGGCAATCAAAGCCGCCCTGGAGGAATGGCGGTATCTCCTGGAAGGAGCAGCGCATCCGATCCTGGTCTATACGGACCACAAGAATCTGGAGTATCTGAGAGTGGCAAAGAGACTGAAACCCCGGCAGGCCAGGTGGGCACTTTTCTTCACACGTTTCTCTTTTCATATAACGTATAGACCAGGATCGAAGAATACTAAACCTGATGCTCTCTCACGAATGTTCTGTGACCCTGAAACACCTGCCCCTCCGGATACCATCTTGTCACCTGGAAACTTCCTCTTGCTTCAAGAGGACTTGCTATCTCGGATCAAGCAAGCATCCAGGGGGATCTCTCCCTCACCTAGTACAGAGGTACAGCTCAAGGATGGACTTTTATGGTACAAGGACAAAATCTTTGTACCAGAGAGCGTGCGAGTCGCGGTCCTTAGTTCCTGTCACGATAACAAACTGGCTGGACACTTCGGGGTACTCAAGACCTCCGAACTGCTACAACGCATGTTCTGGTGGCCGCAACTATCAAAGGACTGTAGGAGCTACGTGGAGTCTTGCAGCACATGTATCAGAAACAAGGGAAGTAAGTCCAGAGCCTGGGGTCTGTTGAAACCATTGCCCGTACCCGAGAGGCCATGGAAGATGATCTCTAGGCTTGTGCAATTCATTTCGTAACGAATCAAAATTCGTCCGAATTTAGCAACTTTCGGACATTCGGAAGCATTCGAATTTCCGAACAGAGCAATTACGAATAAAACCGAATCCGAAATAAATTATACCGCAAAATAGCGAATGCCCGAAGGTCTTCGGCATAATTCGTTATGAAAAAAGTTACGAATGTACGAATCCATTCGAAGCACAATAACACTCACTCTGCTCTCTGCTTCTCCCTCACCATGCTGAACTCCCTCTCAAAATGGTGTACAGGGGCGGAGGCTATAGCCGCATGAAAAAACGAAAGTAAAATACGAGATTTCAAATCCATTCGAAGCACAATAACACTCACTCTGCTCTGCTCTCTGCTTCTCCCTCACCGTGCTGAACCCTCTCAAAATGGTGTACAGGGGCGGAGCCTATAGCCGCATGTAAAAAACGAAAGTAAAATACGAGATTTCGAATCGTTACAAATAACCGCTATGTATTTAGAAAAGTACAAATCCATTCGAAGCACATTAGGCATAATAGGCAGCGTCGTTGTGAGAGAGACACGGAAAATTACGAATCAACGAACCCAAAAAAAGTTACGAAAGTAGGAGTTGTGTCCAGAATCAACGAAAAACAACGTACTCTACCGAAAGTACGAATTATAAAGCAACAAAAAATTCAACGAAAAATGTCGCTTGCAAAAATACGAATGAGTCCGAACACGAAAAATCCCGTCTAGCAAAATTACGAATGATTACGAATCAACAGGACCGGAAAGAAACGAACCGAAACGGAACAAATTTTTCCGTTGTGCACAAGTCTAATGATCTCCATGGACTTCATCGTAGAACTTCCCCCCTCGGAGCTTTTCACCACTATCTTCGTGGTCGTGGATAGACTATCAAAGATGGCGCACATCTTGCCCATGAGGGGTACGCCTTCCGCTCCTGAGACAGCTAAAATTTTTGTCAAGGAAATCATAAGGCTCCATGGCATCCCTGCAAACATCGTGTCGGATCGAGGGGTGCAATTCACCTCCAGGTTCTGGAAGGCCCTGTGTGAAGCTCTCGGGATTAACTTGTCCTTCTCGTCTGCCTATCATCCACAATCAAATGGCCAGACTGAACGGACGAATCAGACACTTGAGCAATACCTACGCTGCTTTTCTTCGTTCTCGCAGGAAGATTGGGTACCTCTGCTGCCGCTGGCCGAGTTTGCATACAATAATTCGGTCCACTCCGCCACGAAGCAATCCCCGTTCTATGCTAACTACGGCTTTCATCCCTCATTCTTGTCCAACTGTATCCCGGAGTCTGCTGTACCTGCTGTCCAGGAGACATTGGATTTTTTCAGAGCAAACAATGAGTTATTACGAGACACGATGACTAGGACACAAGAATATAATAAGGAAGTGTTCGACAAAAAGAGAAGAGGAGAACTCAATCTGGAACCCGGGGATCAGGTGTGGTTATCTACACTGAACCTTAGACTTGCCTGTCCCTCAAAGAAATTGGGTCCCAAGTTTGTGGGTCCTTTTCCCGTCAGGAGACGGATTAACAGTGTGGCCTATGAACTGGAGCTACCAGAATCATTCCGGATCCACCCGGTTTTTCATGTTGCCTTACTCAAGCCTACTGTTCCTGATCCCTTCTCGGGACGTGACACCGGCCCTCCTGAACCAATCTTGGTTGACGGTGAAGAGGAGTTTGAGGTGGAATCCATCATGGATTGTAGAAAAAGGCGCAACCAAGTCCAATTTCTTGTAAAATGGAAGGGATATGGCCCTGAGGAGAACTCATGGGAACCTGAGTGCAACATCCATGCCAAAAGATTGGTTCAGTCCTTCAAAGACTCCCATCCAGTTAAGATGGCCCAGTTGGGCATCCGGAGGCTGCCCATTGGAGGGGGGCAATGTCATGATGGGCAATCTCACCTGCAAGCTGGCGACGCAGCGGCGCGCGCGGGTACGCGCCTGCGCAATAGTGTTGAATCGGCGTTAGCGCGTTCACGCCGGCGCAATAGCGGCGAGTCGGCGTTAGCGCATGCGCGCATGCGCGGTAACGGCGCGCGGCGCGCGGCAGTGCGCGTGGGAGCACGCAGTGACACGTTCTGGCGCCAATCTGGGGCTATTTGAAGGGGCTTGTGCTGGGGCTCCTTGCTGTCCGGTCTACAGCGTTTCCTAGACCCACCTGCTATCTGCTATTACCCTACCGATCTGTTCCTGTGACCCGGCTTGTTCCTGACGCTTCTTGCCTTCTGCCTGCCCACTGACCCCCGGCTTGTTGACCTTGCTTCCGCCTGCCCCTTCTGCTACCTGCTGCCTGCCCGTTGCCAACCCGGACTGTCTACGACTCTGCCTCTGCCTCTTGCACTGCACCTGATCTGCCTGCCAGTGGATTACCCGGCCTGTTTGTACCTGCCAGTGCCCGGTACTACAAGACACCTCCCCGCTGTCTGCCGTTTGTCTCCTCGGTTCCCTGTGTGCCAAGCCTGCCTGCCGTCCAGCTTCCCTGCTGCCACTGAAACCTGCACAGAGCTTCCTAGGTCCAGCTCCACCTCTGCACCAGTGTTCCTGACAGGCACTTGTGCGACTCCGCACTCCCGAGCTCCCTGTTCCCATCATCAGGGGTTCCGGAGTAGGAGGTGCAAAAGAGGCCGCTCCCTGCATCCCAGGCTCATCACCAGGTACGTGACAGATAGTTTACACGAGTGTCCTTCTCTGTCCCTAAACTCAAGGATTTCAAATATGGAACAGCAAAATTGGTTTAGAACAGAATAGCACACTGTCAGTTTCACTCACTGTACCACTCTGTCCCTAAACTCAAGGAATTCAAATATGGAACAGCAAAATTGGTTTAGAACAGAATAGCACACTGACACTTTCCCTCACTGTCCTACTCTGTCCCTCCCTACAAACAAGATTTAGCACAGAATAGCACACTGATAGTTTACACGAGTGTCCTTCTCTGTCCCTAAACTCAAGGATTTCAAATATGGAACAGCAAGATTGGTTTAGAACAGAATAGCACACTGACACTTTCCCTCACTGTACCTCTCTGTCCCTAAACTCAAGGAATTCAAATATGGTTCAGCAAGATTGGTTTAGAACAGAATAGCACACTGTCAGTTTCACTCACTGTCCTACTCTGTCCCTACAAACAAGATTTAGCACAGAATAGCACACTGACACTTTCCCTCACTGTACCTCTCTGTCCCTAAACTCAAGGATTGAAAATATGGTTCAGCAAGATTGGTTTAGAACAGAATAGCACACTGACACTTTCCCTCACTGTACCTCTCTGTCCCTACAAACAAGGTTTAGCACAGAATAACACACTGACACTCTCCCTACCTATCCTTATTTGTCCCTAAACACAAGGAATCCAGGATTAGTAAAAAAAAAATGACACTGTCCCTGCCTATGCTTCTCTTTCCCTGCTCCGGAACACACTACACAAGGCCGCCGCGCTGGCGGCCTTTTATAGTGTGGGGCGTGTACTAAACCCCCTCAGCAATAATTGGCCACAGGCATCCTGCCTGTGGCCAATCATTGCTCTCCTCGCTGCCGGCGCTGTGATTGGCCAAGCATGCGGGGTCACAGTGCATGCTTGGCCAATCACAGCGCCTGGATGACACTGCGATGGCGTAGTGCATTGTGGGCCGTTCGCGTCACTCGAATTTGGCGCGAACGGCCCAAATCGTTCGATCTTCGTATGTTCGACTCGAACACGAAGCTCATCCCTAGTGGTCACCATAGCAGGAAGTGAAGGAATATTACCCCACCCAATAATGGGGGTCACCAGAACAGGAAGTGAGGGTAAATCCCAACCCCACCCATTGTACAGAGGTTCCTACCCCTTCCCACACTACCTATAACTACTGGTGGTCACCATGACAGGAAGTGAAGGAATATTACCCCACCCATTAATGGGGGTCACCAGAACAGGAAGTGAGGGTGAATCCCAACCCCACCCATTGTACAGAGGTTCCAACCCCTTCCCACACTACCCATAACTACTGGTGGTCACCATGACAGAAAGTGAAGGAATATTACCCCACCCATTAATGGGGGTCACCAGAACAGGAAGTGAGGGTGAATCCCAACCCCACCCATTGTACAGAGGTTCCAACCCCTTCCCACACTCTAATAATTGGCTGATTGGCTGCAGCCATTGATCGAGACGGTCACACACTGATCAAAATTCATCCAGCCCTTGCTGAACCAGCTGAACACCAATCAGGGTCTGGCCAGCTTCAGAAGGGGTGGGTAACCTCAGTACTCAGCTGTTGTGGAACTACAAGTCCCAGGAGGTATTGCCATGAACATGACTTCCTGGAGGGATGATGGGATTTGTAGTTCACCACAAGTCACAACTGGAGTGCTGAAGTTTCTTTCCCCCGCGATAAGACAACACATCTGGTTTCAGCGGGACGCAACGCACGGCAGCGGTACAGAACAAAAGTGTAGCTCCCGATTCTCAGCATGTCGGGGTGTGAAATGTAAATGGGCCCCACAGGAAACTGTTTTGTCTGGAGTTCCCCTTTAAAAACTAACCAGAGAACTATAGAAATGTAGCAATGAGCCGAGAGATTGCTGTCATGTGACCGGCCTGCGTCACACTTGAGAGGGAACCGCAACCAGCCATTCTCATGTGATGGTCTCAGCAAACAACGTTTATGGCATCTGTTACTGTGTAACGAGCAACAGTCCCAGTGCAGGAGGGCTGTGAGCCATTCCCGAGGGCTGTGAGCCATTCCCAAGGACATTGAGCCATTCTCGGAGGGGGGTGAGCCATTCCCAAAGGACAGTGAGCCATTCCCCGAGGACAGTGAGCCATTCTCGGAGGGGGGTGAGCCATTCCCAAAGGACAGTGAGCCATTCCCGGAGGGTAGTGAGCCATTCCCAAAGGGCTGTGAGCCATTCCTGGAGATCAGTGAGCCATTCCCGGAGGATAGTGAGCCATTCCCAAAGGGCTGTGAGCCATTCCTGGAGATCAGTGAGCCATTCCCGGAGGGTAGTGAGCCATTCCCAAAGGGCTGTGAGCCATTCCGAAAGGGCAGTGAGCCATTCCTGGAGGACAGTGAGCCATTCCTGGAGAACTGTGAGCCATTCCCAAAGAGCTGTGAACAATTCCTGGAGGGGAGTGAGCCACACCCAGAGGGGAGTGAGCCATTCCTTGAGGACTGTGAGCCATTCCCAAAGGACAGTGAGCCATTCCTTGAGGTCTGTGAGCCATTCTCGGAGGGCAGTGAGCCATTCCTGGAAGACTTGGCAGTGAGCCATTCCAGGAGGGGAGTGAGACATTTTGAGAGGGGAGTGAGTCATTCCCGGGGGGGGGGGTGAGCCATTCTGAGAGGGGAGTGAGCCATTCCTGCAGGTAAGTGAGCCTTTCTCAGAGGGGATTGAGCCATTCCTGGAAGACAGTGAGCCAGTCCCAAGGGCTGTGAGCCATTCCCAGAGGGGGGAGAGACATTTTGAGAGGGGAGTGAGCCATTCCCAGCAGGAGGGCTGTGAGCCATTCCCGGTCGGAGGCCTGTGAGCCTTTCCAAGAGGACTGTGAGCCATTTTGAGAGGGGAGTGAGCCATTCCTGCAGGAGAGTGAGCCTTTCCCAGAGGGCAGTGAGCCATTCTCAGAGGGTAGTGAGCCATTTCCAAAGGGCTGTGAGCCATTCCCAGAGGATAGTGAGCCATTCCCAGAGGACATTGAGCCATTCCCGGAAGGGAGCGAACCATTCCTGGAAGACTGTGAGCCATTTCCGAGGGCTGTAAACCAGTCCCAAGGGTTGTGAGCCATACTCAGAGGGGAGTGAGCCATTCCCAAAGGGCAGTGAGCCATTCCCAGAGGATAGTGAGCCATTCCCAGAGGATAGTGAGCCATTCCCAGAGGACATTGAGCCATTCCCTGAGGGGAGCGAACCATTCCTGGAAGACTGTGAGCCATTCCCGAGGGCTGTAAACCAGTCCCAAGGGCTGTGAGCCATACTCAGAGGGGAGTGAGCCATTCCCAAAGGGCAGTGAGCCATTCCCAGAGGATAGTGAGCCATTCCCAGAGGATAGTGAGCCATTCCCAGAGGACATTGAGCCATTCCTGGAGGGGAGCGAACCATTCCTGGAAGACTGTGAGCCATTCCCGAGGGCTTTAAACCAGTCCCAAGGGCTGTGAGCCATACTCAGAGGGGAGTGAGCCATTCCCAAAGGGCAGTGAGCCATTCCTGGAAGACTTAAACCATTCCCGGAGGGCAGTGAGCCATTTTCGGCAGGATTGAGCCATTCTAAAAGGGGAGTGAACCATTCTCGTGGGGGGGGGCATTCTGAGAGGGGAGTGAGCCATTCCCGGGGGGGGGGCATTCTGAGAGGGGAGTGAGCCATTCCCGGTCGGAGGCCTGTGAGCCTTTCCAAGAGGACTGTGAGCCATTTTGAGAGGGGAGTGAGCCATTCCTGCAGGAGAGTGAGCCTTTCCCAGAGGGCAGTGAGCCATTCTCAGAGGGTAGTGAGCCATTTCCAAAGGGCTGTGAGCCATTCCCAGAGGATAGTGAGCCATTCCCAGAGGACATTGAGCCATTCCCGGAAGGGAGCGAACCATTCCTGGAAGACTGTGAGCCATTTCCGAGGGCTGTAAACCAGTCCCAAGGGTTGTGAGCCATACTCAGAGGGGAGTGAGCCATTCCCAAAGGGCAGTGAGCCATTCCCAGAGGATAGTGAGCCATTCCCAGAGGATAGTGAGCCATTCCCAGAGGACATTGAGCCATTCCCTGAGGGGAGCGAACCATTCCTGGAAGACTGTGAGCCATTCCCGAGGGCTGTAAACCAGTCCCAAGGGCTGTGAGCCATACTCAGAGGGGAGTGAGCCATTCCCAAAGGGCAGTGAGCCATTCCCAGAGGATAGTGAGCCATTCCCAGAGGATAGTGAGCCATTCCCAGAGGACATTGAGCCATTCCTGGAGGGGAGCGAACCATTCCTGGAAGACTGTGAGCCATTCCCGAGGGCTTTAAACCAGTCCCAAGGGCTGTGAGCCATACTCAGAGGGGAGTGAGCCATTCCCAAAGGGCAGTGAGCCATTCCTGGAAGACTTAAACCATTCCCGGAGGGCAGTGAGCCATTTTCGGCAGGATTGAGCCATTCTGAGAGGGGAGTGAGCCATTCTCGTGGGGGGGGGGGCATTCTGAGAGGGGAGTGAGCCATTCCCGGGGGGGGGCATTCTGAGAGGGGAGTGAGCCATTCCTGCAGCACAGTGAGCCTTTCCCAGAGGGGAGAGAGCCATTCCTGGAGGACTGTGAGCCTTTCTTGGAGGGGGGGGGCGGATCCAACACATGGACAACGCAAACAGCCTTTCTTAGCATAATGGTGTGCGCTGTAATGAGATGCGGCACAAATTGTTTTATCTCATGTGACGCATTTCAGCGCAAATGTATCACAACGCGCAAAAAAAGTGCAAAGTGTAAAGAAAAAGCACCGCGTGTAATAACCACAACGCACCGCATCTGAAAACACAGCGCGGTGCACGACGCCAGCAAATGGCTTAGGTGGTGCGAACTTCTCCAGCAAAGGCGGAGTCCCACCTGCGTGTCGCATTTTTATGCGTTTCTTTGCTCTCCTCCCCCCCATTGAAACCTATGGGGACAAAAACACACGCACCTTTATCCGAGATGCGCGGCGGCGTGTTTTGCGCAGCTGTAAATGGGCCCAACTTATAGACAATAACGGGTTTCTCTTGTGACAAATCGTAGGAGGTGTGAAACGGGGCTCATCCACTCGCATTGCGTTGGGCAGCCTATGGCGATTGGCGCGCAGAAAAACGTTCCAAAAAAAACAGACGTACCGATAGGTTGCGCTGCCGTGCGTTTGGGGATGCCATTCAAAATCAATGCCACTGCACCACATGTAACGTGTGGCGAAAGGCGTAGATGGGGGTTCTTTGCTGTCACGTGATTTGACCTCAAAAATGTTTTTTTTTTTTTTTTTTAAGTAAAAAAAAAAGAAGGCGAGGAAGCAGTTAAATCTCTCTCCGCAGCAAGAGACCAAAATTGCATTGTGTGCAGCAGCTGGTATGAAGAAGGCTGGTCCTCTTTGTAGGAGGTGGGGTGTCCCCGGTGGGGAATATAAAATATTGTGGGGTCACCTTTAAGAAAGGTAAAGTGTTGTTCTGTAATCCACCTGAGAAGGCGCTCTCCCCCCTCTCGCTGCTCATCAGTGAGGAGGAATGTAGAATTGGGCAGGGCGTTGGCCTCGGGCCCATGGGTGCGGCTCTCCCTCCTCTTAAAGTTTTTCCTTTCCTGACTACAGAGACTCTGATCCTTCCTCGCACCTAGACCAAGGCCTCCTCCTGACACCATGGTAAGAGACCCCCAAACAGTCTCCCCTCCCCCCCAAACCTTTTCCCCGAGACCTTTGCCTCCTCCCCCCAAACCTCCCGAGACCTCCTCCCGACACCATGGTAAGAGCCCCCCAAACCTTCTCCCTGAGACCCTCTCATCTCCCCCCTCCCCCAAACCTTCTCCCTGAGACCCTCTCATCTCCCCCCTCCCCCAAACCTTCTCCCTGAGACCTTCTCCTCTCCTCCCCCCCCCCCCCCCAAACCTTCTCCCTGAGACCTTCTCCTCCCCCCCCAAACCTTCTCCCTGAGACCCTCTCATCTCCCCCCTCCCCCAAACCTTCTCCCTGAGACCTTCTCCTTCCCCCCCCCCCAAACCTTCTCCCTGAGACCCTCTCATCTCCCCCCCCCCCCAAACCTTCTCCCTGAGACCTTCCCATCTCCCCCCCCCCCCCAAACCTTCTCCTCCCCCCAACCTTCTCTGCATGTAGGGGAAGTTCTGGGGGATTTGTTGTTCTGTTCTTTGTTTCTCTTCCTTTCTATGTTTTTTTTGTGTTTATAGCTCTTTTATGTGTATGTATTGGGATGCCTTTTACACACACACACACACACACACACACACACACACACACACACACACACACACACACACACGAACTTTAATGGCATCTTAGTCTGTAGGGTTCAATATTGAGTTGGACCCCCCCCCCCCCTCCACCAAATGATTTGGACCAGTGCACAAAGCAAGGTCCACAAAGACATGGATGAATGAGGTTTGTGGTAGAGGAACTTGACTGGCCTGCACAGAGTCCTGACCTCACCCCCCATAGAACCCTTTGGGGTGAATTAGAGCGCAGACTGTGAGCCAGGCCTTCTCATCCAACATCAGTGCCTGACCTCACAAATGCTCTTCTGGAAGAATGGTCAAACATTCCCATAGACACCCTCCTAAACCTTGTGGATGGCCTTCCCAGAAGAGATGAAGGCATTATAGCTGCAAAGGGCGGGGCCAACTCAATATTGAACCCTCCGGACTAAGACTGGGATGTTCATGTGTGTGTAAAGGCAGGCGTCCCAATACTTTTGGGAATATAGTGTGTGTGGTATACTGTGTGTATATATTGGTGTGACGTTATGTTTTTATTGAAGACGTTGGATTATAAAATCCTGGGGGGGGAGGGGGGTCAGTCTAGTTTTATGTTGGAATGTTTGTTAGTAAATAATCTATACAGAGGACAGGAAGTCACTTTATACAAATGTATCTCTGTGATCTTCTATTATATCGATAACTCCATACAGAGAAAATCTACACACAGGAAACCCCCTACAATGTATCTCCAGGGAGGGAGGGGGTACAATGTATCTCCAGGGAGGGAGGGGGTACAATGTATCTCCAGGGAGGGAGGGGGTACAATGTATCTCCAGGGAGGGAGGGGGTACAATGTATCTCCAGGGAGGGAGGGGGTACAATGTATCTCCAGGGAGGGATGGAGGGGTACAATGTATCTCCAGGGAGGGATGGAGGGGTACAATGTATCTCCAGGGAGGGATGGAGGGGTACAATGTATCTCCAGGGAGGGATGGAGGGGTACAATGTATCTCCAGGGAGGGATGGAGGGGTACAATGTATCTCCAGGGAGGGATGGAGGGGTACAATGTATCTCCAGGGAGGGATGGAGGGGTACAATGTATCTCCAGGGAGGGATGGAGGGGTACAATGTATCTCCAGGGAGGGATGGAGGGGTACAATGTATCTCCAGGGAGGGATGGAGGGGTACAATGTATCTCCAGGGAGGGATGGAGGGGTACAATGTATCTCCAGGGAGGGATGGAGGGGTACAATGTATCTCCAGGGAGGGATGGAGGGGTACAATGTATCTCCAGGGAGGGATGGAGGGGTACAATGTATCTCCAGGGAGGGATGGAGGGAGGGATGGGTACAATGTATCTCCAGGAAATGATCTTACAGATGGGACAGTTAGTATTTTGTTCCCATCCATGAACATATATTGGGGGAAATTTACTAACAATGGAGAACACAGAATCTGGTGCAGCTCTGCATGGCGGCCAATCAGCTTCTAACTTCACCTACTTCAATTTAAGCTTCACTAATAAGCCCTGGAAGCTGATTGGCCGCCATGCAGAGCTGCACCAGATTCTGTGTGCTCCATTGTTAGTAAATCTCCCCCATCGTATCTATCACAGACCCTGTCCCCCATCTATAAGGGCATGCTGGGATTTTTAGTCCATCCGGAAGAGTTGAAGTCTGGTTGGTGTTTCCCCGCCATTGTCTATCCATGGTGAGGGGTCACTCCTTTCTAGTATTCCTGGGCTGAAGAGCTGACACTCGGGACTCCGGCCTCTAGAACCTCCTGTCAGGTTTTACTGCTGTTTGTGTTACACTGGAGAGGCTTTTTGTCACTTCCTGTGTGGTCACAGGACAGGAAGTGAGGAGGAAATGTCTCACCGGGGACGTAGGGGGTTGTGTGGGGGTTTTCTCTTTTCTCAGAGAATAAAATGGTGGGTGTACCAGACCATCACACACTACTGTGCATTCATTCATCCTACAACGTTAGACGATCGATTCCTCCCTGCAATGGAGAGTCAATAATGGTGACGGGGGCCTGACCAGTAACGGTCGCAGTGATTGATTGGCGGCTATATAATCAGGGCGGGGCTGATAACCTCAGCGCAAGGCTTGGCCGCCGCCCTGATTGCAGTGTCTGTCCTTCTATGATCCAAAAACCCATCTGTCCTGTCGCCATGGCAACTGATTGTTGTCACCATTGTTGTCTCACTCAAATGATTAAAGTGTAACCCGCTGAGACTTTCACTTTGCATGCCCTTGCTGTCCCATATTTCCACTGGCATCCCTGCTGAGATGAGATCCCTGCATGCCCTTGCTGTCCCATATTTCCTCTGGCATCCCTGCTGAGATGAGATCCCTGCATGCCCTTGCTGTCCCATATTTCCTCTGGCATCCCTGCTGAGATCAGATCCCTGCATGCCCTTGCTGTCCCATATTTCCTCTGGCATTCCTGCTGAGATCAGATCCCTGCATGCCCTTGCTGTCCCATATTTCCTCTGGCATTCCTGCTGAGATCAGATCCCTGCATGCCCTTGCTGTCCCATATTTCCTCTGGCATCCCTGCTGAGATCAGATCCCTGCATGCCCTTGCTGTCCCATATTTCCTCTGGCATCCTTGCTGAGATGAGCTCAATCGGTGGCACAATTGCTCTCAGCCAATCGGAGCAGCACATGGAGGAGCAGTAAAGTGCAATCCCCAGGGAGAAGCAGGAAGTGTACAATGAATGAGGAGTACAGCTGTATAAATATTGTTACATTATAGATACAATGTTTATAAACATTGATACAATTCTACATGTATCTATTCTACATGATAAAAGGTTTGATCACACCTCCCCCAATGTATGGGGGAGGGAGGACTCTGCAGCAAGGGGTTAACCTTCCATGGATTTTTTTTTTTTTTAATATTCGATCGCGGCGTCATCTTCCTGTGACTAATTCTCTCCCCCGGAATGGCAGATGATTCTGGCCCTGCAGTTGCGTCACCCCCCCCCCCCCCCGTGCTGACTCACTGATCTCTTCCTGATCCCTGTGGGCGCTGGGTGGGTGTGACACAGAACCTCCTGACCACAAAATTCAAACTCTGCAGATTTCATTAAACCGTTCCTTCGATTTTTGTTGGTGTCAGTGGGAGGAATAGTGCCCCATCGTTGGTGTCAGCGGGAGGAATAGTGCCCCATCGTTGGTGTCAGCGGGAGGAATAGTGCCCCATCGTTGGTGTCCCCGGGCCGCAGTTTGAAGACCCTCTGGTATAGAGGATCCACAGAGCATGGAGGACGGTGACGGGACACCAGGAGATCTCTATGGGGCCCGTTACACAGAGGGGGAAAACATGTAGAGATCCGAAGATGTTGGGGGCGGGGCTCTTTCTGGTTCCTTCCATCCTGCAGGACGGAGGAAGTGCCGTGAGACGGTTTTGTTGCGCTTTTGGTAACCTCCCCGCCTGAGGTGTTTGTTTGGAACCCTTTAGGGCCCACTGACCTCTTTGCAGTCCATTGAGGTAAGAAAAAGGGTATTCAATATGAAGGAGCTCCCAGCCCCCCCCCCTATAGAGGCACGCGACCCTTCCGCAGCGCCCGATAGGTAGAAGGTAAATTTATTGGCGAGCCGCTAACATCTCCGAGACCTTGAACTGGACTCCGGAAGCGGTGCCGGTTCCAGGGCGCCGCTCAGCCTTGCGGCATAAGTGACAGGTTCTCTTAAGTATTAAGACCACTACTTCTTTCCCGGAGGCCCTGTGAGCGCCCCTCGGTGGCCGGTTTGGCAAAGCCCCGGAGTAGTCGGGAGCCCTGTGGTTTGGTCATGCTGGGTGCAGGAAGAGTCTGATATGTTGATGGGGCTGAAGACTCCCTGTACTCCAAATTCCATTGATTGCCAAACGTTTGTTATAACACGGCGGTCAGGTCATTGCTTTCCAGCCAACGCCCACCCCAATCGTCTGTCTGTCTGCACCCGGGCGCGTCTTCACATGTACGTAGAACCTGACATTCCGGAATCTGGAGATCATGCGGAGCTACAAAGGCAGCCGTGCCGTAAAACCAGAACTGGGGGGGGGGTGAGCTTTTAGCCCCCCAATATAATTTTGGGGAAGATCTCATTCTTCTAACCATGCATGTCCTCTCATGGTCAGAGCATCAATGCCGGATGTCCAACAAAGACACCATAACACTGACGTCCTCATCCATCCGCTCTTCCCAGCCATTCCATCTTTATCCTTCAATTCCATCCATCGACCCTTCAACTCAATCCCATAATTATTGACCAATAGCCCATCCCGTCCACCATCCTGTCCAATTCCATCCATCGTTCATTATCCCATCATTGGTTACCATCATCACATCCCGTCATTCATCCATCTGATCCAGTTCAATCCCACCATTATTTACCTTCACCCATCATTCATCCATCTCATCCAGTGCAATTTCATCATTCTACCCTACACCTTCCATTATGAGACTGCTTACTTAATATCATATCATGATGCTTGGTATACAAGTGGATCCTGAAGAAGCCTTAATATAGGCAAAAACACGGTTGTCCTACAGATATCTTTGTGTGATTTTCATTGTATCTGTAGGATCAATGTGTTTTTGGCTATATTAGGCTTCTTCGGGATCCACTTGTACACCAAACATGATATGATATTAAGTAAGCATTCTCATAGTCTGTTTTATATAATATGTTTGGTGTACAAGTGTATCCTGAAGAAGCCTCAATATAGGCAAAAAATCGTTGATCCTACAGAAACGTCTTCGTACAATTTTTTTAATTGTATATTAGATGTTGGCATTTGCATAAGTTTTATTTTTTTAATACAATAGTTTTTATGAATATTTTTGCTTCTTCATTGCTCTGGTCATACTAAACATCCTCCTCATAACTCGCCTTTTTAAAGGGTACACGAGGTAAAATGTATTTCTTCAATAGTTACCACCATCCATCATTCGATTCACTTTTATGGATGCAGGGATATTGTATGTACCCATGTTCATAAGTATTGTTGATTTTTGTATTGCGTGAATACATTTATTTTATTCCAGGCTCAGATGAAGCAGAGTACCCCCACGGAAATGGAGCGATCCATGGAGAAGATCATCACCGTCTTCCAGAGGTACGCTGGAAAGGAAGGCAACGCCACCTCCATGAACTTCAAGAGTTTGAGCAGTTCATGAACACTGAGCTGGGCTCATTCACCAAGGTAAGCGATCGATGATGTTTTGAGTCTTTTCTCTATTCCCGTGTGTGTGTGTGTGTGTGTGTGTGTGTGTGTGTGTGTGTGTGTGTGTGTGTGTGTGTGTGTCCTTTTATTGTCCAGAGCCTTCTCTGATAACTGAAAGAGCTATAAAGTGGGGCAGAATGGTTGTGAGTCAACGTGAAAGAGGTGTATCCTCAAATTGAGTCGGTTTCATCTGTTGGTAACAACCAACCCCTTCCCAAGGGCGCTAGTGATCCTCTGTCCCTGCAGGCGAGGGAGCTTTTGTTTTCTTCCTTCAGCTATTCTCTGGTTGCAAAGCACAAGATGTCACCAAAGGTAATCGTAAGTTCTCTGAATGCACAGCACCCATACCTAGTCAAAGGTCCCTGTTGGTCTCCTGGATCAACGTCTTACTACTTGAACCTTCAACCCTATCTCCTGGTTGCCTGTGTTATGGCTCTATGCATGTACTTGCCTATTAGCTTAGAAATTTGGCTTGGACAGTTGTAGCCAGTTGGGCAAACAAGAGGGTCGCTACTTGGGAGCATCCAATAGTAGCACCCTCCTACCCTCCTCTTTTTTTTTTTTTTTTTTTTTTTTTTTTTTTTAGGTAGGTTGTGTTTTTTGCCTTTATAGCCAGTGCAGGTAACTTTAGGCAAGCCTGGCCTGTTTGTTTTTGAGCTGGGGAGTGGTTTAGAGTAGCAGCAGGTGACTGACATGTTACATCATCTCTCTGGCACCTC
>JARGYO010005627.1:3231561-3325263 GCA_029206835.1 Rana muscosa
CCAAGAACCAGAAGGACCCTCAGATGATCTTGAAGAAGATAATGAAGTCTGTGGACGGTGGGGTTGATGGAAAGCAGGATGGAGAGCTTGACTTTCAAGAGTTTCTCAACCTTATCGGTGGGATGATGGTGGCCTGTCATGAGGCCTTGATGAAGTGCCCACCGACACAAAAGGTATCCTACTTGCCTCTGCACCCTTTCCCGCCTCTGCTCCATCAACGGCCAACTTGTTGCTTGGCAGTAGTATTTGTGTGTTTGATGCGATGAATCATCCTGGTTTGCCGATCACACCGGATGTGTAATGAGAAACTCTGCAAAAGTCAACAGCCGAAGGGTTACGGGGTGGAGAATTTTTTTTTAAAGGAACAGACCGTACCTGGAATGAAAAATGAAAGCAGAATGCTATTTTAAGGCAGAACTAGATTTAAGAAAAGGATCCTATACTTTCTTAAAATGCAAGGAGATCGGGAGATGCTTACCGGCTCTTCTCCTGGAGATATCCATGTCGAATTTGCCGGCGTTTTCTGAGAGGGTCTGTCTATTTTATCACGGATAAGTGATATAGTTTACATTTTGGGGGTTGTATTCATTGTGTGCAAAGAGATCGCCCAAATACTTAAGTACAGTGGAACCTTGGATTACGAGCATTCTCCTGGAACGGATTATGCTCGTAATCCAAAGTATCCGCATATCAAAGCGAGTTTCCCCATTCGAGTCAATGGAAACGAAAATATTTTGTTCCGCAATGACTTCAATGGTATGCAATACCACATGTGGCCAGAGGGGCGGGGGGCGCCGGAGAGCCTCGGAAACGTCCGAAAGGTCAGAGGACAGTTCGACTGACCTCGGAAAGACTTTGTTCACGAGCCTTTCTGAGGTCCGCCGAACTGTCCTCGGGCCATTTCCGATCAGCGCCATTTGGCTCCGGCGCCCCCCCACCTCAGGCCAAACACGGTACTGCACCCACTTTGGCTTAAATCCTGCTCGTTTCGGGAGACAACACTCGCAAACCGAGTTAGGATTTTAGCAAATACGGTGCTAGTATTGCGACCCGCTCGTTAACCGCGTTACTCGCAATCCAAGGTTCCACCTTAAGTATTCCATACCTTTATAAAAGTATTGACGGCTATAGATGAAAATAATATTAGGAAACCTAACTAAAGATGCTGTTTCGCCTGCTTTCACGATATGGCAGATGATCTCGGATGCATGCATGATGGCAAGCTCTGATCCAAGTCATAACTGTCGTATATAGAGCTTGTCTGTAAGGAATGGCCAACCCATCCCCCATTGGCGCAAAATAATCTAAGGAAAATGGCACATTCCTGAAAGATTAGTAAGCTGGCTTGACCCTATAGTCAGTTTACAAGGACGTTCCAATCGCATGAAGGCATTTAAGTCCATCTAGACTTTGGAGGCTTTCTTGGATCTTTTGAGACAACTTTAAATAAGGAAATATGCAATTTCCCCATCACTGCCTAGTCTAAAATCAAATGTGATGTTTAATGAGAAGGCCTGGCTCACTTTTTGGCATTCAAGTTCCTCCAAAGAGCTGTTTTTGGGGTAGGTCCTAAGCCAAGAACCCCCAGTTCCTCCACACCAAACTGACTCGCAACTGGCATTTCAAATAATCCCAATGGTGTTCAGTAGGGTTGAGGTCAGGGCTCTGCAGGACACAAGTTCCTCCACACAAAATTGGTCAAACCATGTCGTGTTTTTTTTTTTTTTTTTTTGAGCTGGCCCTGCTCCTCTAGGAGGGCTTTCCACAAGATTTTGGAGGGTGTCTGTGGAAATTTGTGCACATTTGTGAGGTTAGGTACTGATAATGGATGAAAAGACCTGGCTCATACATTGGGCCTCACGCTGTGATCCAAAAAAAGGGCCTGTCTCGCAGTTGGCATTCCAATTCATCTCAAAGATGTCAGTAGGGTTGAGGTCAGTACTCTCAAGGTCCTTCCTCCCCCCCCCCCCTCCACTAAACTGGTCAAACCTTGTCCTTTTTATGGAGCTGGCTCTACTCTTCTAGCAAGGCTTTCTACAAGATTTTGGAGGGTGTCTATGAGAATTTGTGATGTTGGATCCTGATTAAACCCCACGTTGGGCACCAAAAAAAAAAGACCTGTCTCGCAATCAGCATTCCAATTCATCCCAAAAGTGTTCAGTAGAGTTGAGGTCAGGGCACTCAAGTTCCTCCACACCAAACTGGTCACACCATGTCTTTATGGAGCTGGCTTTGTACACAGGGGGGGGGGGCACAGTCATGCTGGAACAGAAAAGGGCCTTCACCAAACTGTTATTACAAGGAAGCCTATAAATGTATTAAACGGCCTTACTCAACCTTTTATTTCTCCAGAGGAACCCCCTAAAATGTTCAGGTCACAGGGAACCCTTACTAAAACCAACTAATTGGAGGTCCGTGGCAAAATTGCCTTTACGTTGCTGGCCAGTGTGAAGAAATGCAACCCATACAGGGGGCAAAAAAAAGATAATTGGTGTCATGCTGCTGGCTCTGCCAAGTGGTGTCGGTCTTGGAACTAGGTAGGCGCCACCAATTAGGAGGTCAATCAACCTCAGCTCCAAGAACCCCCTAGAAACCTCTCAAGGAACCGTGGGTGAGAGAGGCTGGTGTACAAGGTTTTTGTATGATATAGTATTAAGGGTCCCCTTCACTGGAAACACTTGAACCTCATCTGGAGTGCAGTGGCGGCTGGTGCTCAAATCGTTTTTTTTTTTGGGGGGGGGGGGGCGCAAACAAACTGAAGAAATGTTTTAAAAAAAAAAACATCAAACGTTGCCACTGTGCCCAAATTTGACACCCTGGCAGCATTTGATGGGTGCCCATCAAATGCCAGTGTGCCCATCAAATGCTGCCAGTGTGATCCCCCCCCCCCCCGCTCGCGCGGGGTCCTTCATGTCTCCTGCGGACACCTTGACACCGTCCTCATCTCCCGACTCTCGTCCCGTCAGGCGTCTAATAGCGGCGCCTGTTGTTTTAGCCAATCGGGATGACTGGTAACCAGATCAGTTTACCTGATTGGCTGAGAGGCGGGTCAGTGTTAGGGAAGCTATTTATTTTATTTTTATTCGCTTTCCTAACACAACACTGGGTAAGCAGCAAACGCACAGCGTTGCGCCCACTGCTTACCCTTTTGGAAGCTTATTGGAGCCCAAGGCTCTAATCAGGCGCTTCCATACAAAACCCGCCGCTGTAATTCATATGCCCGGCACCCGACAAGGGGTCGGGCACATGAATAGGGGGCGGCAGCGACGACCATAGATACCATGAATCTATCTATGGAGAGAGCAGGAGAGGGGGGGGGGGCGGCGCTCCTGTGCCCTTTATGGACGCACCGCCACTGCTGGAGTGGGGTTCACATTTTTTATTTTTTCCTTGCTGTGTATATTGTTACTGTCTCCACCAATGTGGTCTGGTTGGAGGCTCCTGAGAACATCCTAAATCCACTTTGTGACTTTACATGTGCTGTATCTTTCCCCCCCCCCCCCCCCCAGAACCCCGTCTCCGCCACAAAACCGACAGACATAGAAACTGCCATGGAAAGCATCGTTCGCATTTACCAACACTATGCCGGCAAGAAAGGCGCAAAAGATCAGATGGATTACACAGAGTTCGAGGGATTTATGAAGGCAGAACTCAACTCCTTCACCGCTGTACGTACCTCGGCTGTAATATCTTCCAGATGGTCTCCTCGGTTTTCCTCCCTTTTTTTTTTATTTATTTATTTTATTTTTTTATTTTTTTTTTCTGGGTAGACGCTGAGAAAAAAAAGGAACTCTTTAAGTCAGGGATATGCAATTAGCGGACCTCCCAGCTGTTGCCAAACTACAAGTCCCATGAGGCAGGGCGAGACTCTGACAGCAGCAAGCATGACACCCAGAGGCAGAGGCATGATGGGACTTGTAGTTTTGCAACAGCTGGAGGTCCGCTAATTGCATATCCATGCTTGAAGTGGTAGTTTAGGAAAATAGGTGTAATACACCACCCCCACCATTAGATGGAGACATTTGCTAAGTTTTATTTTATCCAACCCTCTCCTCCCCAGCCTGGCGTTCCCTGCCCTCCTGAAGGCTCCGCATCACATGTGGGCGTTACCTATGCAAATACAGCCTGACTAGGACCGCCCGCTCCTCCAGACTGACCCCCATCAATCAAGGCAATTTTGATATTTGCATAACCCCTCCCACTGCTTGCATCATGGCTGAGGGCTCTAGAGAGGAGTACTGAGGCCGGGGTGCTGGGATGTTTTCAGGAAGCTATGTACAGCATCCTGCCAGCCCCTCCCACCAGCCATGACCTGCCTGCATTGCATAGAGAAGCACATCGACCCAGTGATGACATTACCCCGACTAAAATAAGGCCTCGTTAACATGTTGATGGGGACCAGAGAAGGGGAGACATAAGACTCGGCAGGATTCAGCTCTATAATCAATAAATGTATCATTACATAAAAGCAGAGTGATGCCTTGTACACACGAGCGGAATTCTACTCAAGCGGTCTTGCATACACACGGTCACACTAAAATCCGACCGTCAAGAACGCGGTGACGTAAAATACTACGACAAGCCGAGAAAATTAAGTTCTATGCGTCGCATTGTTTCTGAGCATGCGTGGTTTTTAGTCCGTCGGAATTGCATCCAGATGGAGAACACGTTCTCAATTTTTCCGATAAATTTTTTTTTTCTATCTAATTCCATCAGAATTTCTGATGGGGCATACACACGGTCGGAGTATCCGCTGAAAAAATTCCGTCTGACTTTTTTTTTTCCATCGGAAATTCCGAGCGTGTGTACGCGGCATAGGTCTCTGAATGTGACCTGGTATCAGCCTCTTGCAGTTCCTGTGCAGGAGAGCTCAGACTGGGGGGGGGGGGAGGAGGAGGAGACATGCAGAGTGACAGATGAACTCATCGCTGCGCTGCTTCTCCTTTTACCGTCCAAGTCACAGGTGTGGGGGCTCGTCCGGGATGATCTGAGTTCAGCGGGTTGAATGATGCTGGCCCTCAGACTGAGGACATCTAGTGACACTTATGGTTTCCCTCAAGATCTAGTCTGCTTCAGGAACTTATCTGCTCACATAGAGGTGGAGTATAAAGAGCGCAAATCGCATCCCTAATCCAGTATTTTTTGTTACCTCTGTAGAATCAGAAGGACCCAAACATCGTCCGTCGGTTGATGGAGTCGGTGGACGGCAGCACGGACGGGAAACAGGACAAACTAATGAATTTCCAGGAGTTCATGAACCTGATTGGCGGGATAATGGTCGCCTGTCATGCTGCGTTTGTGAGTCACATGAAGAGGGTCTGAGGGCGCCGGAGGCGCGTGCCGCACTTTTCATTTATTCCACGTTCTGCTGTCAATGTTTTACATGTTGTCGTTTTTCTTCTAATAAAAAGTTTTAAATGATAAAAGATTCACTTAGTCTGGTGGACTGGAGAAGAAGCGATATGGGTACGGGGGGGGGTCTGCATACATGAGGGCCAGGCCACCCAAGAGCGATTGTTTGCATAGTAGGTGGAGTCTGGCTGGCTGAGACATTTCCTGGCTTCCCTAAAGTCTTTTGGGGCCTCCAGCAAGACAAACTCCCACTACAGAGCCGTACCCCAAGAAGGACACCCTGGCCTATCATCCATTCACGGTCTTAACCGCTGGAGCTCCCCCTATAGACCAGAGCCATTATTACGCTTCCACTACAGCAGGTTTTTTTACCAATAGCCTTAGTATAGCTTAAAGCTGAATTCTGAATTTAGGCAAACTCTACTCTTGAAGTGTGGGCCGCCGCTGCCCCCCCCCCCCCTCCTCCATACTGCAAAGGCTAAATGCCGGTTTAGACCAGGTATAAGGTGTTCCTTGCCTTTCCCTCGCTGAAGCCCTGGGCGCTGGGAGGTCCCGCTGCGTCGTCATGTACTTTACACCTTTAACCCCTCCATTGTGTTTGGCCTTGTGATTGGGGCTCAAAAAGTGCCTTAGAAGGGATTCTGCCCTGGACTGGTCACATGGATGGATGCTGCCAGAGCCAGGGATCAGTTGAGTATTCCACCTTATCCCTGCACTAAAAAAGCAGTAGGGGGCCCGATTGCAAGGGTAGATTTTTTGTCTTATTTCTGGAATTTAAGATTAAGTAAAACCAGCTTTATTTTTTTCAGTTTCCCCCCCCCCCCCCCGAATCATCACCGGTGCCCCCTTGCATTGGGTGTCCCCGGCAGAGTGCCCCCTTGCATTGGGTGTCCCCGGCAGAGTGCCCCCTTGCATTGGGTGTCCCCGGCAGAGTGCCCCCTTGCATTGGGTGTCCCCGGCAGAGTGCCCCCTTGCATTGGGTGTCCCCGGCAGAGTGCCCCCTTGCATTGGGTGTCCCCGGCAGAGTGCCCCCTTGCATTGGGTGTCCCCGGCAGAGTGCCCCCTTGCATTGGGTGTCCCCGGCAGAGTGCCCCCTTGCATTGGGTGTCCCCGGCAGAGTGCCCCCTTGCATTGGGTGTCCCCGGCAGAGTGCCCCCTTGCATTGGGTGTCCCCAGATTGGGGGGGGCCATGGGGCAACTAAAATCTAGGGGGGGCATAGCCCACCCCAGCAATGCCCTCGATCCGAGCTTCTCGTAGATCACACCATTGGTCTACAGATGAATTCAATACTAAATACAACAAAACCAGCCACTAAAGAAAACACGCTACATTGTATCTCCTCAGTGACACCTGCAGAGGATGTGTAAGTGTCGTCCCACCAAGGGGCGGGAGCAGCAGTTGGGGGGGAGCTGAATGTGGGCAATGCGCTTTAAAAAAGTCGGTGTTCTGGGACACACCCCCTACTTATAATATCCTTAAGCGGGGATATACTGTCTATGAAAGTCTCTTCTGTGAATGGCTACATGTTTGCCTTTGTAGTTGTGCATTTTTTTTCTTACTATTCCTTTTTATTTATTTCTGCCCCCCCCCGGTATTTTTTTACTTTTATTAATGGGGGGGGTACACGTTGTCCTTCCTGGGTCCTGTCTAAGTCTACCTCTGAGGTCGACAACGCAGCTAGCAAGGAGACGTCGGCTTTGACAGGTGGCATTTTTCTCTGTCTGCAAGTACTGGCTTTGGAAAGCCCCTCACACCAGAGATGCAGGGTGGGGGGGGGGGCTTGTCAGTGAAAACATTCCAGGCAAGTGCTTGGAGGCGGAGAGAAGAAGTTGAGTCTGCCAAAGCAGCCATCTCCTTGCAAACTGCGTTGTCGGGGGGGGGGGGAGGTGGAACACCCTATCAGACACCATAGTCGGCTAGAAATATGGGACAAAGCCTTACATGTACTATACCCACCCCCTCTCCTGGTCAAAACCCTTTGCGGGGCTTTTTTTCTCAGTGAAAAGGTGCAGGTACTACCCCCCCCCCCCCCTTTTTTTAAATCACCCATTTGTCTCCTCCCCCTACCCACCTCTGAGCACTGTTCCTTGGTTCCACTCCCTACCTACTGCTGAAGGTGCCGGAACTGCGTTCCCCCCTGAAAAGCCCTGACCCTTTGAGAAAGAGACCAGCAAATCACTCAATGGAGCCATGGTATATCAGTAGTAAGTGGAAGACGTATTTGGGGTGCTGAGGCGTCCTCTACAAACACCAATAGACAATGGTCAAAAGAAGAGGACAGCCACCAACTCCATAAATATTTTATGGTCACATACTAGTGAGTAAAAACCGTGGCTAATGCGTTTCGTTGATGGGCCTTGATAAATGCGCACACTGATCACGGCTTATCGCCGAAATGCGTTGGCCGCTGTTTTTACTCACTGGTATGTGACGACAGAATTTACGGAGTTGCCAGTTGTCCCCTTCGTTTGAGCATATTAACCCTTTCACTGTCACTGAGGGCTGTCATGTCAGCAGCAGTAGGGGTTAACATGCGCATACACCACAGGCCAATCGCATCCATGGACCCTTGGTAGCCCCCTCCAGGTTTCCCAGGCTTTGCTCTCTCACCTGTGGGCCCGGGACCCCCATGGTGAATGCTGTGGCTAGAGAGGAGGGAGATTGGCAAACAACCAGTCACTGATCTCCACTAGTTAGAATGAACATGGAAGCATCAAGCATTGCGTCACTTCCAGGTTCACTTGTCTAAATTCCATTAGAATCAGTCAAAAACAGGTGAGACATCAGGGGTCCAATAGAGTAAAGAGAACCCATCATAGTAGCAAAATGCTATCGCTAGACATGTACACTGCCGAAAAACTTAATTTTTATTTTTCGGATCATTCGTTATGATCGAAATTCGAAATTTCGAATAAATTTGGTAATTTTGTAAAAATTCTAATTTGGTACGTTTAATTCCTTTTTAGATGCGGTATTCGTTATCGCGAAAATTCGGATAAATTTGTTACGTTCACTAACAGCCAAGTATGAAGGGAAATTCCAATACCTATAATTGAATAACTTATTATAGTTTTATTAATATTTAATAATAAAAAAACGATATTAATGGTTAATAATTTGTTGCATTCACTAAAAATTTTTTTTTTTTTTTTTTCGTTTTAACAATCGAACATTCACTAACAAATTTAAAGGGAAACTTCTATACCTATAATTTAATAACGTTTTTATTATTAATAAATAATATAATAGTTAATAATTTTTTACATTCACTAACACCCCAATTTGAAAGGAAATCCCAATACTTATAATTTAATAACAACTTATTATAGATTTATTAATAATAATAAAACTATATTAATGGTTAATAATTAGTTACATTCACTAACATTTTTTTTTTTATTTTTTAACAATAGAACATTCACTAACCAATTTAAAGGGAAACTCCTATACCTATAATTTAATAACTTATTATAGTTTTTATTATTAATAAATAAAAAATAAAAAACCTATAATGGTTAATAATTCATTACATTCACTAACAGACAAATTTAAAAGGAAATTCTATAATAGTTTAACTATTTTATAGTTTTTATTATTTAATAAACTATAAGAATGGGTTATAAACTTAATAATTACATTTATGATAGAAATTATCAGTTTTTTTGTTCTTTTCAGATTTTCGTTCTAATTTTCAGATATTCGTATTTTCGAATTTCTGATTTCCGTTCTCTTCGAAAAAAATCTTTGGAAAAATTTGTTAAACGGATGTGTCCGAATTAACCAAATTTTGACAAAATTAATTTGGAACTAAAATAATTAATTGCCCATGCCTAGCTATCACATAGGGGACTTTGGGAAAGTGTAACATTTTTTACACACGAGCACTGAACACCCCACCCCCCCACCTCAAAAACATTGAGTCTGCCCCGCCCCCATGTACATGTGAACGCATGCATCGAGCGTGCCGATATCTAAAAAATAATTTAGGTGCATTTTTAACTGAATTTTTTTTTTCAGATATAAATATATAGTATGACATAAAATGGCGGTAGTTTTGAGGTTTTTTTTATGTCATACTATATATTTATATGTAAAAAAAAAAAAAAAATTCAGATAAAAATGAACTTAAATTTTTTTTCTTTTTTTAACCCTCCCGGGACACTTTTGCATTTTTTTTTTTTGCACATTTTTAGGCCTGTGGAGGAGATAAAACCCCCCAAAACAGTATATATTTTTCTGAAAGCAGAGACCCTGGAGAATAAAATGGCGATAGTTTTGAGTTTTTTTTTTTATTTATTCTCCAGGGTCTCTGCTTTCAGAAAAACGTATACTGTTTTGGGGGGTTTTATCTCCTCCACAGGCCTAAAAATGTGCAACAAAAAAAAATGCAAAAGTGTCCCGGGCCATGTAGAGGGTTAAAAAAAAAAAAATTTAAGTGAGGCGTCCTCTTTAATCCATATAATTAGAATGGAATAATCGGCGGGAAAAAAAAATGTATATGGGGTAAAGAACAAAGACAGGTTTGTTTAAAATATATATATATATAAAGAATAAAATACAAAGTTGTGCTTTGTAAAGGTATTATGATCCATAGTTGAACGTCGTCCTATAGGAAGAGGAGGAGTTCCATGATGGGGAAAGGTTATCGGGAACGTTCCGGAGAGATCAGACTGGATAATAAAAGCCGACGCTGGGCGGGCCGAATGTGATAAAAAAATGTTTTTATATTTTATTGGTCATATGACCGAGAACCAATCACGGCAGTCCTGATAGTCCTCCTGTGTTATGTGAAGGACATGAGATTGAATGATCGGTGTGGGGAGATCCGGGATGAGGAGTGAAGAGAAGGTCATCTGTAGAGGAAGATTATTGGGTATTGATTGCCAAAACATGCCGATTCTTATTAAAGCGTTCTGAAACTCCCCCCCCCCCCCCCCCCGTACATCTGGAGGGTTTCCTGAGAAAAAAAAATGTTTTTGGAACGTTTGTCCAATTTTCTATTGGTTAATGAGGTCACACTGACATTCATGGATGAGACAATGTGAGTAGAGAAGGGAAGGGAAGGGAAGATATAACCAGTATTGAAGAGATCACCTGTGAAGAAGAGATTACCTGTAGGGATTGGATCACCTGTGGGGAAGACATTACCTGTGAGGAAGAGATCACCTGTAGGGATTGGATCACCCGTGGGGAAGACATTACCTGTGAAGAAGAGATCACCTGTAGGGATTGGATCACCTGTGAAGAAGAGATCACCTGTAGGGATTGGATCACCTGTGGGGAAGACATTACCTGTGAGGAAGAGATTACCTGTAGGGATTGGATCACCTGTGGGGAAGACATTACCTGTGAGGAAGAGATCACCTGTAGGGATTGGATCACCTGTGGGGAAGACATTACCTGTGAAGAAGAGATCACCTGTAGGGATTGGATCACCTGTGGGGAAGACATTACCTGTGAAGAAGAGATCACCTGTAGGGATTGGATCACCTGTGGGGAAGACATTACCTGTGAAGAAGAGATCACCTGTAGGGATTGGATCACCTGTGGGGAAGACATTACCTGTGAGGAAGAGATCACCTGTAGGGATTTGATCACCTGTGGGGAAGACATTACCTGTGAAGAAGAGATCACCTGTAGGGATTTGATCACCTGTGGGGAAGACATTACCTGTGAAGAAGAGATCACCTGTACGGATTGGATCACCTGTGGGGAAGACATTACCTGTGAAGAAGAGATCACCTGTGGGGAAGACATTACCTGTGAAGAAGAGATCACCTGTCGGGATTGGATCACCTGTGGGGAAGACATTACCTGTGACGAAGAGATCACCTGTAGGGATTGGATCACCTGTGGGGAAGACATTACCTGTGAGGAAGAGATCACCTGTAGGGATTGGATCACCTGTGAGGAAGACATTACCTGTGAAGCAGAGATTACCTGTAGGGATTGGATCACCTGTGGGGAAGACATTACCTGTGAAGAAGAGATCACCTGTAGGGATTGGATCACCTGTGGGGAAGACATTACCTGTGACAAAGAGATCACCTGTAGGGATTGGATCACCCGTGGGGAAGACATTACCTGTGAAGAAGAGATCACCTGTAGGGATTGGATCACCTGTGGGGAAGACATTACCTGTGAGGAAGAGATCACCTGTAGGGATTGGATCACCCGTGGGGAAGACATTACCTGTGAAGAAGAGATCACCTGTAGGGATTGGATCACCTGTGGGGAAGACATTACCTGTGAAGAAGAGATCACCTGTAGGGATTGGATCACCTGTGGGGAAGACATTACCTGTGAAGAAGAGATCACCTGTAGGGATTGGATCACCTGTGGGGAAGACATTACCTGTGAAGAAGAGATCACCTGTAGGGATTGGATCACCTGTGGGGAAGACATTACCTGTGAAGAAGAGATCACCTGTAGGGATTGGATCACCTGTGGGGAAGAAATTACCTGTGACGAAGAGATCACCTGTGGGGAAGACATTACCTGTGAGGAAGAGATCACCTGTAGGGATTGGATCATCTGTGGGGAAGACATTACCTGTGAAGAAGAGATCACCTGTAGGGATTGGATCACCTGTGGGGAAGACATTACCTGTGAAGAAGAGATCACCTGTAGGGATTGGATCACCTGTGGGGAAGACATTACCTGTGAGGAAGAGATCACCTGTATGAAAGGGATTACCTGTAGGGATTGGATCACCTGTGAGGAAGACATTACCTGTGAAGAAGAGATCACCTGTAGGGATTGGATCACCTGTGGGGAAGACATTACCTGTGAAGAAGAGATCACCTGTAGGGATTGGATCACCTGTGGGGAAGACATTACCTGTGAAGAAGAGATCACCTGTAGGGATTGGATCACCTGTGGGGAAGACATTACCTGTAAAGAAGAGATAACCTGTAGGGATTGGATCACCTGTGGCGAAGACATTACCTGTGAAGAAGAGATCACCTGTAGGGATTGGATCACCTGTGGGGAAGACATTACCTGTGAGGAAGAGATCACCTGTATGAAAGGGATTACCTGTAGGGATTGGATCACCTGTGGGGAAGACATTACCTGTGAAGAAGAGATCACCTGTAGGGATTGGATCACCTGTGGGGAAGACATTACCTGTGAAGAAGAGATTACCTGTAGGGATTGGATCACCTGTGGGGAAGACATTACCTGTGAGGAAGAGATCACATGTAGGGATTGGATCACCTGTGGGGAAGACATTACCTGTGAAGAAGAGATCACCTGTAGGGATTGGATCACCTGTGGGGAAGACATTACCTGTGAAGAAGAGATCACCTGTAGGGATTGGATCACCTGTGGGGAAGACATTACCTGTGAAGAAGAGATCACCTGTAGGGATTGGATCACCTGTTGGGAAGACATTACCTGTGAAGAAGAGATCACCTGTAGGGATTGGATCACCTGTGGGGAAGACATTACCTGTGAGGAAGAGATCACCTGTATGAAAGGGATTACCTGTAGGGATTGGATCACCTCCTGTGAGGAAGACATTACCTGCGAAGCAGAGATTACCTGTAGGGATTGGATCACCTGTGGGGAAGACATTACCTGTGAAGAAGAGATCACCTGTAGGGATTGGATCACCTGTGGGGAAGACATTACCTGTGAAGAAGAGATTACCTGTAGGGATTGGATCACCTGTGGGGAAGACATTACCTGTGACAAAGAGATCACCTGTAGGGATTTGATCACCTGTGGGGAAGACATTACCTGTGAAGAAGAGATCACCTGTACGGATTGGATCACCTGTGGGGAAGACATTACCTGTGAAGAAGAGATCACCTGTGGGGAAGACATTACCTGTGAAGAAGAGATCACCTGTCGGGATTGGATCACCTGTGGGGAAGACATTACCTGTGACGAAGAGATCACCTGTAGGGATTGGATCACCTGTGGGGAAGACATTACCTGTGAGGAAGAGATCACCTGTAGGGATTGGATCACCTGTGAGGAAGACATTACCTGTGAAGCAGAGATTACCTGTAGGGATTGGATCACCTGTGGGGAAGACATTACCTGTAAAGAAGAGATCACCTGTAGGGATTGGATCACCTGTGGGGAAGACATTACCTGTGACAAAGAGATCACCTGTAGGGATTGGATCACCCGTGGGGAAGACATTACCTGTGAAGAAGAGATCACCTGTAGGGATTGGATCACCTGTGGGGAAGACATTACCTGTGAGGAAGAGATCACCTGTAGGGATTGGATCACCCGTGGGGAAGACATTACCTGTGAAGAAGAGATCACCTGTAGGGATTGGATCACCTGTGGGGAAGACATTACCTGTGAAGAAGAGATCACCTGTAGGGATTGGATCACCTGTGGGGAAGACATTACCTGTGAAGAAGAGATCACCTGTAGGGATTGGATCACCTGTGGGGAAGACATTACCTGTGAAGAAGAGATCACCTGTAGGGATTGGATCACCTGTGGGGAAGACATTACCTGTGAAGAAGAGATCACCTGTAGGGATTGGATCACCTGTGGGGAAGAAATTACCTGTGACGAAGAGATCACCTGTGGGGAAGACATTACCTGTGAGGAAGAGATCACCTGTAGGGATTGGATCATCTGTGGGGAAGACATTACCTGTGAAGAAGAGATCACCTGTAGGGATTGGATCACCTGTGGGGAAGACATTACCTGTGAAGAAGAGATCACCTGTAGGGATTGGATCACCTGTGGGGAAGACATTACCTGTGAGGAAGAGATCACCTGTATGAAAGGGATTACCTGTAGGGATTGGATCACCTGTGAGGAAGACATTACCTGTGAAGAAGAGATCACCTGTAGGGATTGGATCACCTGTGGGGAAGACATTACCTGTGAAGAAGAGATCACCTGTAGGGATTGGATCACCTGTGGGGAAGACATTACCTGTGAAGAAGAGATCACCTGTAGGGATTGGATCACCTGTGGGGAAGACATTACCTGTAAAGAAGAGATAACCTGTAGGGATTGGATCACCTGTGGCGAAGACATTACCTGTGAAGAAGAGATCACCTGTAGGGATTGGATCACCTGTGGGGAAGACATTACCTGTGAGGAAGAGATCACCTGTATGAAAGGGATTACCTGTAGGGATTGGATCACCTGTGGGGAAGACATTACCTGTGAAGAAGAGATCACCTGTAGGGATTGGATCACCTGTGGGGAAGACATTACCTGTGAAGAAGAGATTACCTGTAGGGATTGGATCACCTGTGGGGAAGACATTACCTGTGAGGAAGAGATCACATGTAGGGATTGGATCACCTGTGGGGAAGACATTACCTGTGAAGAAGAGATCACCTGTAGGGATTGGATCACCTGTGGGGAAGACATTACCTGTGAAGAAGAGATCACCTGTAGGGATTGGATCACCTGTGGGGAAGACATTACCTGTGAAGAAGAGATCACCTGTAGGGATTGGATCACCTGTTGGGAAGACATTACCTGTGAAGAAGAGATCACCTGTAGGGATTGGATCACCTGTGGGGAAGACATTACCTGTGAGGAAGAGATCACCTGTATGAAAGGGATTACCTGTAGGGATTGGATCACCTCCTGTGAGGAAGACATTACCTGCGAAGCAGAGATTACCTGTAGGGATTGGATCACCTGTGGGGAAGACATTACCTGTGAAGAAGAGATCACCTGTAGGGATTGGATCACCTGTGGGGAAGACATTACCTGTGAAGAAGAGATTACCTGTAGGGATTGGATCACCTGTGGGGAAGACATTACCTGTGACAAAGAGATCACCTGTAGGGATTGGATCACCTGTGGGGAAGACATTACCTGTGAAGAAGAGATCACCTGTAGGGATTGGATCACCTGTGGGGAAGACATTACCTGTGAAGAAGAGATTACCTGTAGGGATTTGATCACCTGTGGGGAAGACATTACCTGTGAAGAAGAGATCACCTGTAGGGATTGGATCACCTGTGGGGAAGACATTACCTGTGAAGAAGAGATCACCTGTACGGATTGGATCACCTGTGGGGAAGACATTACCTGTGAAGAAGAGATCACCTGTCGGGATTGGATCACCTGTGGGAAGACATTACCTGTGACGAAGAGATCACCTGTAGGGATTGGATCACCTGTGGGGAAGACATTACCTGTGAGGAAGAGATCACCTGTAGGGATTGGATCACCCGTGGGGAAGACATTACCTGTGAAGAAGAGATCACCTGTAGGGATTGGATCACCTGTGGGGAAGACATTACCTGTGAAGAAGAGATCACCTGTAGGGATTGGATCACCTGTGGGGAAGACATTACCTGTGAAGAAGAGATCACCTGTAGGGATTGGATCACCTGTGGGGAAGACATTACCTGTGAAGAAGAGATCACCTGTAGGGATTGGATCACCTGTGGGGAAGACATTACCTGTGAAGAAGAGATCACCTGTGGGGAAGACATTACCTGTGAGGAAGAGATCACCTGTAGGGATTGGATCATCTGTGGGGAAGACATTACCTGTGAAGAAGAGATCACCTGTAGGGATTGGATCACCTGTGGGGAAGACATTACCTGTGAAGAAGAGATCACCTGTAGGGATTGGATCACCTGTGGGGAAGACATTACCTGTGAGGAAGAGATCACCTGTATGAAAGGGATTACCTGTAGGGACTGGATCACCTGTGAGGAAGACATTACCTGTGAAGAAGAGATCACCTGTAGGGATTGGATCACCTGTGGGGAAGACATTACCTGTGAAGAAGAGATCACCTGTAGGGATTGGATCACCTGTGGGGAAGACATTACCTGTGAAGAAGAGATCACCTGTAGGGATTGGATCACCTGTGGGGAAGACATTACCTGTAAAGAAGAGATAACCTGTAGGGATTGGATCACCTGTGGCGAAGACATTACCTGTGAAGAAGAGATCACCTGTAGGGATTGGATCACCTGTGGGGAAGACATTACCTGTGAGGAAGAGATCACCTGTATGAAAGGGATTACCTGTAGGGATTGGATCACCTGTGGGGAAGACATTACCTGTGAAGAAGAGATCACCTGTAGGGATTGGATCACCTGTGGGGAAGACATTACCTGTGAAGAAGAGATTACCTGTAGGGATTGGATCACCTGTGGGGAAGACATTACCTGTGAGGAAGAGATCACATGTAGGGATTGGATCACCTGTGGGGAAGACATTACCTGTGAAGAAGAGATCACCTGTAGGGATTGGATCACCTGTGGGGAAGACATTACCTGTGAAGAAGAGATCACCTGTAGGGATTGGATCACCTGTGGGGAAGACATTACCTGTGAAGAAGAGATCACCTGTAGGGATTGGATCACCTGTTGGGAAGACATTACCTGTGAAGAAGAGATCACCTGTAGGGATTGGATCACCTGTGGGGAAGACATTACCTGTGAGGAAGAGATCACCTGTATGAAAGGGATTACCTGTAGGGATTGGATCACCTCCTGTGAGGAAGACATTACCTGCGAAGCAGAGATTACCTGTAGGGATTGGATCACCTGTGGGGAAGACATTACCTGTGAAGAAGAGATCACCTGTAGGGATTGGATCACCTGTGGGGAAGACATTACCTGTGAAGAAGAGATTACCTGTAGGGATTGGATCACCTGTGGGGAAGACATTACCTGTGACAAAGAGATCACCTGTAGGGATTGGATCACCTGTGGGGAAGACATTACCTGTGAAGAAGAGATCACCTGTAGGGATTGGATCACCTGTGGGGAAGACATTACCTGTGAAGAAGAGATTACCTGTAGGGATTGGATCACCTGTGGGGAAGACATTACCTGTAGAGAAGAGATCACCTGTATGAAAGGGATTACCTGTAGGGATTGGATCACCTGTGAGGAAGACATTACCTGCGAAGCAGAGATTACCTGTAGGGATTGGATCACCTGGGGGGAAGAGATCACCCTCCATCAGACTGCACTGTCTTCTCATCTTCCTGGGTCTCTTCTCTGCGTACAGCACCAAGGTGAGTACCTACCTTTCCTCATTACCAGGGTGAGTACCTACCTCCCCTTAATACAAGGCTGAGTACCTACCTTCCATCAGTATCAGGGGGAGTACCTATATAAAACTGTATGTGACTGTGGGGGGAGGGGACATTAGAGTGTAAGCTCCTCTGTACAGAGACTGATGTGATGTGGGGGGAGGGGACATTAGAGTGTAAGCTCCTCTGTACAGAGACTGATGTGACTGTAGGGGGAGGGGACATTAGAGTGTAAGCTCCTCTGTATAGAGACTGATGTGATGTGGGGGGAGGGGACATTAGAGTGTAAGCTCCTCTGTATAGAGACTGATGTGATGTGGGGGGAGGGGACATTAGAGTGTAAGCTCCTCTGTATAGAGACTGATGTGATGTGGGGGGGAGGGGACATTAGAGTGTAAGCTCCTATGGTACAGAGACTGATGTGACTGTGGGGGGAGGGGACATCAGAGTGTAAGCTCCTATGGTACAGAGACTGATGTGACTGTTGGGGGAGGGGACATTAGAGTGTAAGCTCCTATGGTACAGAGACTGATGTGACTGTGGGGGGGGAGGGGACATTAGAGTGTAAGCTCCTCTGGTACAGAGACTGATGTGATTGGCTCAGTGTTCTCTGTACAGCACTGCGGTATATGTCAGAATTATATAAATGTATGTAGCGCCCTCCACTCTCTCCCTCTTGCTCCAGTTTCTTTCTCTCTGGCTTTTGTCTAGGGGTACCTTGGAGGAGAGAGTGCGGGGTCACCACGCCAATACTTTCACCACAGATGTTTGTGTGGTGTGAGCAAAGTTTCTTTACCTTCGGGTCAGTGTTCTGAGTTTGGAGCCTCCGCCTCTTCTGTGGAACAGTGTCTGCCAGTAAATGAGCCCCACACAATTAAAAGTCCAAGACTCCTTTTTCTTTTTCGTACATCACGGGACACAGAGCGACTTAGTCATTACTAATGGGTTATATAGTTTACCTTCAGGTGCTGGCACTGGCAACTTCCAAACCGGAAGTACCCTCCCCTATATAAGCCCCTCCCATCCGGGAGCACCTCAGTTTTTTGCCAGTGTCTAAGGTGTTGGCCAAAGAGTAACATGTGTTTTCACTGGGCTTGCGTACAGGTTCTTTTACGGGCCTTAGTAAGCTGTTCCGGATCCCACCAAAAAAGCTTCATAGCTAAACGGTCGGTACCCGGGCCTTGCAGCAGAAGAGCAAGGTTTTGCCTGTAATGCCTCTCTTAGGAGGGCTGGACCCTGGGATCCAGAGCTCTGGTCATACCCACGACCAAGATGTTGTCTGTGCAGGGTGCTATACAGGTCCAGGGGAGTGGAATCCTTGGGAACCCGGTCCCTGAAGGTTTAATTACAATGCCTGCCGTGATAGGTGAAGTTTGGGCTTCTGTGGACCAAACAGAGTCCTGCGGCGGGGAACAGGTAAGTGGGGATCCCCAGGAACTTGGTTCTATTGGGGGACCCCCAAGCCTAATTTGTCTTTCTGTCTGTTACCTAACGGTATTCCCGCTAATATCTGTGTATGCCTGTAACTACTGAAAAATGTAAAATTTTAATATTAGTCGAGAAAAAAAAAAAAGAGGACCGCGGTACCTGTGTTAAACCACTAGAGGCCGCTGTGGTCCATTTTTTCTTGTCATGTGGATCTTTGGTTTTCTCAAGTCAAAAGATCCAGGCAGTTGGTAAGTTTCTCTGTGGGAATCCACTTCCTCTGCCCTGTTGCTGCGCTCATCCACCGCACAGGCCCTCCGGCAAAAAGGGCCCTGGCTCCTAGTCCCTGTTTGATTTTCGAAAAGGGCGCCAATGGCGCACGGGCGCGCGCGCGGGCGCGTGCACGCGCCTCCTATGAAAAAAAAGGGGCGGGGCGGGTGGATGACGCTCGATGCGCGCCACGGCGCTTCTGCGCATGTGCAGGCGTCCCAGCTTGTATAAAGACACAGTACAAGTGTCAGCTGGATGCAAACAGAGCTAGCAACAAACAGTGGCACACAGAGGCGGTTGATGCAGGCATCCCCATAGAAAGGCACTTTAGTGGACACCAGCTGGTATATAGCAGCAACTGTGTTAGACTATTACCAGCAAAATTGGTGTATGACGACGGGAATACCTCAGCTTTGTGCTTAAAGGATATGTCGTCCAGACGCTCTGGAAATAGGTCTTCCAGGAAGCCAAAGGGGTCTCCATCGGGCTCTGAGGATATTGGGCATGCTTGTACTGCACCAATCTCCCCTGAGAATTCAGAGGTCAGTAGCCGTATAAACCCCGCAGGAGTGCCTGGTGCTGCGGCTGTCCCCAGTCCACCTGCTCCTGTATATATAACAGAGGAGGTTTTATCCTCAACTCTGGGAGGATTGGAAGAGAGATTAACAGCATTGATCGCTGCTTCCCTGTCACAGGGAAAGCGCGTCCGATCTCCGTCTCCTCCTTCAGAGTGCCTGTTAGTGGAGGAACAGCCCCACACAGGGATCGACCTACCTGAAGGGGATCAGGATGAGGTTGATTCAGTTATGGAGGAATCAACAGTGGAAGAACCTTTCTCAGCATCTCAGGCTGAAAGATTATGGGTTCAGTCTCTGACTAACATGGTCCGATCAGCATTTAAAATGCCTCTGGCGGAACCATCAACCACTACGGTTTCCTCGCTGGGGTCACTAAAAGCTCCCCAGGCTGTCTGTTCCTTCCCAATCCACCCTTTATTAGAAGGGCTTATTTACCAGGATTGGGAGCATCCTGATAAAATATTTGCTCCCTCCAAGAGATTTCCGGTGATCTATCCCATGGAGGATAAGTTCATAAAAAAATGGAGGGTCCCTACAGTGGACGCAGCCATCTCTTCTGTGAACAAATCACTGACATGTCCAGTAGATAATGTTCCAATGTTCAAAGACCCAATAGATAAAAAATTGGAGTCTTTACTAAAAATCTGCTTTCTCTACAGCAAGCATGGTGACACAACCTGCGGTAGCAGTGATTGGAGTCTGCCAAGCAGTGAAAGATCAGTTGAAACAAGTCTTAAGGGACTTGCCAGATCAGCAGGCTCTTGCCCTAGCTGACCTGCCTAGAGCCTTGTGTTTTGCGGTGGACGCCATAAAGGATACAATCCAACAGGCCTCCCGCTTTACGCTGTCTGTAGTACATATGCGTAGGCTTCTGTGGCTCAAAAACTGGTCTGCTGAAGCTCCCTGTAAGAAACTGCTGGTTAGCTTCCCATTTCATGGAGAACGCTTATTTGGAGAAGATCTGGACAAATATATCCAGAAAATTTCTGCCGGTAAAAGTTCACTCTTACCGGTTAAGAGCAAGAGTAGAAGTCCTTCTTTTAAGAGGCCTACTTCTCCAGTCCCGGGCACATCGGCTGTGAAACAGTTCCGACGGCCTCCGCGGTCAAATTCAGGGGGCAGAAATCAGGGACAATCACAGGGTAACAAGAAGCCCTGGATCAAGAGAGGTACAAAACCTCCCCCCAAGTCATGAAGCGTTGCCCCCACTCAATCGGGTGGGGGGAAGGCTTCAGTTGTTCACAGAGACCTGGCGGGACACCATCAGAGACAGATGGGTGCTCTCCGCAGTAAGTCTGGGATACAAGCTGGAGTTAAAAGGCACTCCTCCTGCCCAATTTATGAGGTCAAACGTGCCAAGAGATCCCCAGAAGAGAGGATCCCTCCTTCTGGCACTAGAACAACTATTGCTCCAAGGTGTAATCATGAAGGTTCCCCTGGAAGAAAGCGGATTCGGGTTTTACTCGAACCTTTTCACAGTCCCCAAACCAAATGGGGACATGAGGCCCATATTAAATCTAAAAGGGCTAAACAGGTTCCTAAATATCAGGACTTTTCGGATGGAGTCGATCCGATCGGTGGCCACCGCCCTACAAGGGCAGGAATGGTTAGCCTCGATCGACATAAGGGATGCTTATCTGCATATTCCCATCTTTCCGGCCCACCAGAAATTTCTACGCTTTGCAGTAGAAGGGCGCCATTTTCAGTTCAGAGCCTTACCTTTCGGTCTGGCCACAGCACCACGAGTGTTCACAAAAGTTCTGGCCCCACTATTGGCCAATCTAAGAACACAAGGTGTAACGATAATGGCATATCTAGACGACCTGCTACTAATAGACCACTCAGTGGAAAAGCTGGAAGTGGCTATTCACAAGACAATCAAGTATCTGGAATATCACGGTTGGATTATCAACCGGGACAAGTCAGCTCTAAGACCAGTCAAAAGTCTGGAATACTTAGGGCTAAGGCTGGATTCAAATCAGAGAAAGATTTTCTTACTCCAGAGAAGGTGTCGTCTTTAAAAGATTTGACCCACTTAGTGGGTACAAAAAGAAAACCATCCATACGCCTGTGCATGAGGCTGCTGGGAAAAATGGTGGCTTCATTCGAAGCAGTACCCTACGGTCAATTCCATTCAAGGAATTTGCAAAGGGCCATACTGTCAGCCTGGAACAAAAAAGTTCAGGCTTTAAACTTACCAATGTCCCTGTCCCCTTCCGTTCGCAAGAGCCTCCATTGGTGGTTGGTGCCCCAGAATCTGGAAAAAGGGAAACCCTTCAGTCCGGTTTCTTGGAAGGTGGTCACTACAGATGCCAGCCTCATAGGCTGGGGGGCAGTACTGGAGCAATGGTCTCTCCAGGGCAAGTGGTCAGAAGCAGAAAAGGCCCTGCCCATCAATCTCTTAGAGATACGAGCAGCCCGGTATGCCCTAGTAGCATGGACATCCAAACTCCAAGGGTCCCCTGTCAGAATTCAATCAGACAATGCCACAGCAGTGGCATATATCAATCACCAGGGTGGCACCAGGAGTCGTGCAGCCCAGAGGGAAGCAAATTGCATCCTGGAATGGGCAGAAAGATATGTCCCAGCCATATCCGTGGTTTTCATCCCAGGAGTGGAAAATTGGAGAGCGGACTTTTTAAGTCGCCAACAATTATGCCCGGGGGAATGGTCTCTTCACCCCGAGGTTTTCCAGGCAATATGCCAGCGGTGGGGAACACCGGATGTAGATCTGCTAGCATAGTGCAATCCTGGTTTATTCAATAAAGGTCCCTCTCACGCCCTCTGTTGAAGTCAGCCAATGACGAAACGCGTCATGGAGTGACCTACACGACACACTGGAAGTGGCTGTTTGCGCTCCACCGTCCCGGAGAACCAGGAAGTAAGGAAGCGACCGGTTCAGCTGGCGGTTCCTGAATCATACGCCGGACGGCGCAGACGGTGAAGTGCAATTGCAACTTACTATTTTTGCTCTTATACAAATTGATTGATGTATGTTTAATGTGTGAGGGGTTATTAGTTGTGAGAGGGACCTTTATTGAATAAACCAGGATTGCACTATGGTATGTCCTCTGTTTGTTTTTTGGGAGTCGAACGCACTGTGATACCCCCTGGATGGATGCAGTTTTCCAGTGTACAGCTTGGATGTGAACATTGTTCAAAGCTTATATTCATTGGTGATCTGGTGAGTGTTAACCCCTAAGGGGTGTGTGCAATCACGTGGTGGACCTAGAGAATCGGTAGAAGGTGCACTCTACAATTTCTTTAGAAATCACCTATGGACACTGTTATGAAACACTGGAATTGGTTGTCATCTTTCTAAAAAGACTATTATGTGATGTTGACCTCTTTAAATCAACATAGCGCTGTTTTGTAGTAATTCTGGATACAGATTATTGTTTCCATGCTTTTTACTATTTATTTTATGTATTTAGGTCATAATACAAGCCTATGGCTTGAGAAAGAGACCGCCTCCGTTCAAAGTTAGGGCGCACTCCACAAGAGCAGTTGGAACTTCATGGGCAGTGCATCACCAGGCCTCCCTGGCTCAAGTCTGTAAGGCCGCAACATGGTCTTCAGTACACACGTTTACTAGGTTCTACCAGGTGGACGTTAGAAGTCAGGAGGATGTCGCCTTTGGGCGCAGTGTGTTGCAGGCCGCAAAAGATCCTCATGCCTGATGGCGCCCAGCTTATGTATCCCTCCCCTCATTTGGCATTGCTTTGGGACGTCCCATTAGTAATGACTAAGTCGCTCTGTGTCCCGTGATGTACGAAAAAGAAAAAGGGATTTTTATAACAGCTTACCTGTAAAATCCTTTTCTTGGAGTACATCACGGGACACAGAGCTCCCACCCCTCTTTTTGGGACACTTATTGCTTTGCTACAAAACTGAGGTGCTCCCGGATGGGAGGGGCTTATATAGGGGAGGGTACTTCCGGTTTGGAAGTTGCCAGTGCCAGCACCTGAAGGTAATCTATATAACCCATTAGTAATGACTAAGTCGCTCTGTGTCCCGTGATGTACTCCAAGAAAAGGATTTTACAGGTAAGCTGTTATAAAAATCCCTTTATTTTTCCAATGTCAGGATGAAACACAATCAGTTGGACTCCCTCAACGGACAGACAGGGGGTGTGGATACGAGTAGGCCCAGGCACAATGAACTCTCCTATTCCTCTATCAGCGAATAGGCTTGGCGCATGGTCTCCGCCACCAACCGTGAATAGTTTGGTCGCTGCCACCGACCGGGTGAACTGTGAACCTTCCTCCTGACTGAACTCGGCCCCTGTTCGGAAAGATATCCCTCCGGGCGGTCTCCTGAGGCTCACCCGGCACTGGCAATCTGCTGCACCAGATCTTCGGCTGAGTAGCTCCTCCGGTCCCTTACGCCTCTGGATTCGGGGCACCCCACTCCCGGGGCCCCCTAGGAAATCCTTCCCTAGCAGGGCCCAGCGAAGGAAACTGGGCCCCAGGCCTCCAACCGAGTACCTCACCCCAGGCTGAAGGTGCCTGGGATGGAACACGAGCTCCGGGCGTCCAGGCCTAGGCCGCCTGGACACCAACCACGAACCACAGCCCTCAGGCTGAAGGTGCCTGGGACTCGACCCCATGACAAAGATGGCTGGCCCCTTTATACCCTCTCCCAGCAAGCACGGCGGGTATCCCCGCCCCACCATACAACTGCTGAGAGAGGCCAAAAAGGGGTACGGCACTCAGCGATGGTTCAACCCCAGCCCACAGGGACAGCGCCACCTGCTGGGCCGCAGGGAACTGCACATCACTGGTGTCTCTGCCAGTTTTAAACATGATAGAAAAGTATATGCCCGCTACATGTATAATAATGATATTAGTGGATGGGGGAGTATACAGAGTCTGGTGGAGGGATTTAGAAGCATTGCAAAGAAGGAAGAAAATACAGAAACTATGAATGTAAATGAGCTGGAAGAATATCTGAAACTGAATGCTCCAGAGACCCTCGAAGTAAGAAAGTTATTTACATTATAATATGGACCCCCAAGTGTCAGGGTGTCATTGTTCTGGGACCCCCAAGTGTCAGGGTGTCATTGTTCTGGGACCCCCAAGTGTCAGTGTGTCATTATTCTGGGACCCCAAGTGTCAGGGTGTCATTGTTCTGGGACCCCAAGTGTCAGGGTGTCATTGTTCTGGGACCCCCAAGTGTCAGGGTGTCATTGTCCTGGGACCCCAAGTGTCAGTGTGTCATTGTTCTGGACCCCCAAGTGTCAGGGTGTCATTGTTCTGGGACCCCAAGTGTCAGTGTGTCATTGTTCTGGACCCCCAAGTGTCAGGGTGTCATTGTTCTGGGATCTCCAAGTGTCAGTGTGTCATTGTTCTGGGACCCCCAAGTGTCAGGGTGTCATTGTTCTGGGACTCCCAAGTGTCAGGTTGTCATTGTTCTGGACTCCCCAAGTGTCAGGGTGTCATTGTTCTGGGACCCCCCAAGTGTCAGGGTGTCATTGTTCTGGGACCCCCAAGTATCAGGGTGTCATTGTTCTGTGATCCCCCAAGTGTCAGTGTGTCATTGTTCTGGGACCCCCAAGTGTCAGTGTGTCATTGTTCTGGGACCCCCAATTGTCAGGGTTTCATTGTTCTGGGACCCCCAAGTGTCCCCTTTCTATGTTGCGGTCAGGGCCGTCTTTAATGTTGATTGGACCCTGGGCAAAAATTTTCTTGGGGCCCCCTATGCAATTTTGCTCTCCACCTGCTCTGAGACATACAATAAATATCAGCTAGACTTAAAATCAGTTTACTGTATCAAATCAGCCAGTGATTGCAATGGGTTGCCAGAGGTTACAGCATATCATTACCACTTACTGACTGGTTGCTAGAGGTTACAGCACACATTACGGCTCACTGATTAGTTGCTAGAGGTTAAAGCACATGATTTCTTCTTGTTGATTGGTGCTAGAGATTACTGTACAGTAATACTGCTCACTGATTGGTTGCTAGAGGTTACAGCACATCATCTCTTCACTGCAGAGGGGCATGATATACATATGAATGCCGCCTTTATTTACATATAAATGCCCCTGCTTTTTACATATAAATGACGGTTATTTACATGTAAACACGGGGTCTGCATGCAAGTCATCTGTACACAACAATAGGGCATAGCTGGGCAGCATTAGTAGCAGCACTTCACACTGAGATATCAGGACACAGCACAGGACTAAAACTTCAAGGGACAAGGGAATTTAAACTGGGATAGTTGGCAAGTATGAGGCAGCTGCTTTGGGCCCCACAACAATGAGAGGGCCCAGGGCAGCTTCCCCTTTTACCCTGCCTTAAAGATGGCCCTGGTTGCGGTCTCGGTGAATGAAGAGAATACAATGTAACGTTGTGTATTCAGTAGATTGGAGGAGGGATACTTTCTGTGTCTTTGGTGATGTTCCTGTGATTCGCTCTTCAGAGGCAGAATTCTCTCCAGTTTCTGTGTCTTCTCAGGGTCAGGATCCGGATTTTGTTCAGAGGACTTTGGAATCTTTGGATGAAAACCGAGACGGAGAATTACAACACAGCGAATTTGTGAAGCTTCAGATGCAATACGTGGTTTCCAAATACAATCAGAAGTACAAACCCCAAGAGTGAGGCCGGCTATGGAAAGTGGCGCCACGTCTCCCCCGGCAACAACCGAATCCGCCGTATGAAATACAAATGAAAGGAAATTACAAATTCATTAAAGAAGAACTAAAGGCAAAACCCTTTTTGGTATTATTTGGGATACAATATAGGGGGGGGGGGTACAACCTATCAGGGAGATTTCCTGTCACTTCCTGTCCCATAACCAAAGCAGGATGTGAGGGGAAATCCCCGGAGTCTCCATTGGTAGATTTCCCTTAGATTCCTGTTCTGGTGACAACCCACAATTAGGGATAATGGTCACCGGGGTGAATATAGAGGAGGAATCTCCATAACGGGGAAGACAATTCTCAGCTCTCACACAAAGATTCCATTCGGTGAGACCATACACCCACCAATCTGATTGTACAACCTTCGGGTCTCTGAATTACCTTCTCGGAGGGTTGTGGTGGCCGGTGGTCTTCTCATCTTCACAGGAGGAGTAAATATCAGATTACTGGAAGTGAACTTTGTGAAATGTCAGGAAGACGCCCCCCCGGGCCATTGATGGAAAGTTCAATCGTCATATAATTATAATTATTATTTCCAGAGGGTGAGATCGGGGAGATTGAATGACAACCGACTCTCAGCTCTGAAATCCGAAACCCTCATTTTAATCTTCTGGTAACAACAGGACATTAAAGTCCACCGACGTCAGATGGAGATTTATTACCGATAATACCGAAATAATTGGGGAACCTTCTATGTGGTGAAGTTGAACCCTTTCATGGCAGAAACATTGAGGCAGCTTTGGCATGTGTTAGTAAATCCGCACATATCACCGATGGGTATATTTATATCAAAAATTTGTTGCCTTTCCTCCAGCAAATCTGCATGGAACTTCGTTCTGTGCAAAAACAAATATTCTTCAGGCTCTTGTCTCTTCTACACAAATGTTCTTTCATCATCGGCTGTAATACCATAAAATGGCCACTAGATGGAGAAAAGGAGCCTAGAGATAACATATGTCTATGTAAGGAGATACAATGTAACACTTCTAGAGAACACTAGAGGGAGACAGAAAATAAATGTGAATATTTTGTTGTTCTGGGGACCCCAAGTGTCAGTGTGTAATAGTTCTGTGACCCCCAAGGGTATCCCCCTTACATCAGGTGTCCTCAGCAATATCTCCCTTACATCAGGTATCCCCAGCGTTGTCCGCCTTACATCAGGTGTCCTCAGCGGTGACCTCCTTACATCAGGTGTCCCTCAGCAGTGTCCCCCTTACATCAGGTATCCCCAGCAGTGTCCCCCTTACATCAGGTGTCCCCCAGCAGTGTCCCCCTTACATCAGGTGTCCCTCAGCAGTATCCCCCTCACATCAGGTGTCCCTCAGCAGTATCTCCCTCACATCAGGTGTCCCTCAGCGGTGTCCCCCTTACATCAGGTGTCCTCAGCGATGTCCCCCTTACATCAGGTGTCCTCAGCGATGTCCCCCTTACATCAGGTGTCCTCAGCAGTGTCCCCCTTACATCAGGTGCCCTCAGCGGTGTCCCCATACATCAGGTATCCCCAGCAGTGTCCCCCTTACATCAGGTGTCCCCCAGCAGTGTCCCCCTTACATCAGGTGCCCCCCAGCAGTGTCCCCCTTACATCAGGTGTCCCCCAGCAGTGTCCCCCTCACATCAGGTGTCCCTCAGCAGTGTCCCCCTTACATCAGGTGTCCCTCAGCAGTGTCCTCCTTACATCAGGTGCCACCAGCAGAGTCCCTCCTTACATCTGGTGTCCCTCAGTGGTGTCCACCCTTAAATTAGGTGTCCCTCAGCGGTGCCCCCCTTACATCAGGTGTCCCCCAGTGGAGCCCCCACTTACATCAGGTGTCCCCCTTACATCAGGTGTCCCCCAGTGGAGCCCCCTTACATCAGGTGTCCCACTTACATCAGGTGTCCCCCAGTGGAGTCCCCCTTACATCTGGAGTCCCCCAGTGGAGCCCCTCCTCACATCCCAGCAGCGGAGTCTCCGCCGCCATTACAGAAGACCAGCTCTCGTGTAACATGGGTCCATTGCAGAGGGGAACAAACAAGAGGCGAAGCCGGCTGGGTGGCTGCTAATAGAAATTGAGCTGCCGCCAATCCTCCGCCCTGCGGCCTTTCCTACAGGTGAGAAAAAAAGACCGCGGGCGGGGATTGGCGGCAGCTCAATTTCTATTGGCAGCCACCCGGCCGACTCCGCCTCTTTCTTGTTCCCCTCGGCGAGTGACCAGGCTATACAAGAGCTGGTCTTCTGTAAAATGGCGGCTGGAGGAGACATTTCACTGCCGGCCCTGGACCTCTAGTGGCAGCTGCGAAAAGATGAGAAAACACAGATTTCCCAGGACATTTCCTGGGGAAACGCTAAAAGCGGGACAAAGGTCTAAATCCCAGGAATGTCAAGGGGAATTCGGGACAGCTGGCAACTATGCCATCATGCACGGAGGAGTCACCAGAATTATTCGACCACAGTGTCGGGTACATGCTGCTGGATGATGTGCAGCGTTTTGAAGGCTCCGATGATGGTACCTAGGTTGAGGAAGAGAGTAAAGAGAGCCTAGAGAGAGGGGGTGCCACAGCAGGACAAGAAACTGGCAGTCATGTTCCCCCAGCTGCAGCATACTGCCAAGTTTTCTCCAATGACGAGGAGGGAGGGGATGATGAGGTCCCTGACTCTACTTGGGTGCCTGAGAGAAGATAGGAGGAGGAGGCACAACTCCAACGAGGAAGGATCTCCTCCAGACGGCAGCTTAAGGGCAGCCACCCTATTGCATCACACCGCAGAACTCGGCAGGTGCAGGACGCTACTGACTCCCCGCTGACTTCCAAAATTTCATTGGTTTTGGCTTTTTTCGACACGTGTGCAGCAGATCGCACCTTTGCTGTTTGCAACCTATGTCTGAAGTGGATCAAGCGTGGCCATAACAGCAGCCGCTTGGGCACTACATGCTTGACCAGACATATGATGACCTGCCATGCAGTCTTTTGGCAACAGCACCTAAAAACTCCCCATCAGAGTGCCCTCTCACAGTAACTGCCCCCATTAGAGTGCTTTCTCACAATAACTGCCCCCATTAGAGTGCTTTCTCACAATAACTGCCCCCATTAGAGTGCTCTCTTACATTAACTGCCCCCCCATCAGAGTGCCCTCTCACAATAACTGCCTCCATCAGAGTGCCTTCTTACATTAACTGATCCCCATCAGAGTGCCCTCTCACATTAACTGTCCCCCATCAGAGTGCCCTCTCACATTAACTGTCCCCCATCAGAGTGCCCTCTCACAATAACTGCCCCTAACAGAGTGCCCTCTCACAATAACTGCCCCCATCAGCATGCCCTCTCACAATAACTGCCCCATCAGAATTCCCTCTTACATTAACTGCCCCACATCAGAGTGCCCTCTCACAATAACTGCCCCAATCAAAGTTCCCTCCTACATTTATTGCCCCAAAAGAAGTGTGCCCTCTCACAATAACTGCCCCCATCAGAGTGCCCTCTCACAATAACTGCCCCCCATAAGAGTGCCCTCTCACAATAACTGCCCCCATCAGAGTGCCCTCTTACAATAACTGCCCCCATCAGAGTGCCCTCTCACAATAACTGTCCCCATCAGAGTGCCCTCTCACAATAACTACCCCCATCAGAGTGCCCTCTCAAATAATTGCCCCCATTAGAGTGCACTCTTACATTAACTGCCCACATCAGAATGTCCTCTTACATTAACTGCCCCCATTAGAGTGCCCCCTCACAATCACCACCCCATTAGAGTGCCCTCTTACATTAACTGCCCCCCATTAGAGTGCCCTCTCACAATAACTGCCCCCCATCAGAGTTCCTTCTCACAGAAACTGCCCCCATCAGAGTGCCCTCTCACAATAACTGCCCCATCAGAGTGCACATTTACATCAAATGCCCCCATCTGAATTTTCCTTTCCATAAATCGCCCCCTTACAGGAAATTCCCCATCAGATTGCCCCCTTACATCACATGTCCCCATTAGACTTTTCCTATACATTAAATGCCCCCATCAGACTGGCTCATGGATCAGTGGATGTACTCTGATCTGGGGGGCAACTAAAATCTGGAGGGGGCACATCCATGGACCCCTGGTAGCCCCCTTCACCCCTCTTTGAAACCCCCTCCCCCAACATGTTTCCCTGTCAGAAACCATTAATCAGACCAAGACAGAAGTACAGTTAAATCACACTTGTTTAATAATAATAATAAAAAGATAAACAGAGTAAGGGTAGTCAAAACATAGCCAGAGTTCAGGAACCGGATCGGATAGTCAGCCAAGCCAAATGTCAGAGAACCAGATATAAACGTAGAACAGCAAGCAGGATCTGGAGCCAGAAGGAACGTCATCCAAGCAAGTCTTTAACAGGAACGCAGGAGATGGTCTCTGTGATGTTGACCAAGGCGAAGGCAGAGATCATCTGAGGTGGAAGGCTTAGGTAGGCAGGATTGACGAGCAGGATCATCAACAGGTGAGTCACTGTGGAGAGATAGGAGCTGGCAATTAGCTGACTGCTGAGCAGCCAGCTCAGAGAAGGAAGGGTTGGGCCCAGCCCTGACATTCCCAAGCTTTGCTCTCCTATCTGTGGGCCTGGGACCCCCATGGTGAATGCCACCGGGTAGAGAGGAGGGAGACCAGCAAACAGCCAATCACTGATCTCCCCTAGTTAGAATTAACATGGAAGCATCAAGTATTGCATCACTTCCAGGTTCACTTGTCTGCATTCCATTAGATTCAGTGGAAGACAGGTGAGACATCAGGGGCCCAGTAGACCCCTGATGTCTCAGTAAAGAGAACCTGTCATGGTAGATGAGATCATTCACAAGCTCCTCCTGTGTAGTTCTGGGTGGATACCTCACTTTTCTCATGACCATCCTCACCCCATGAGGCGGAATCTTGCATGGAGCTCCAGACCGAGGGCAACTGCCCCCTATTTTGTATTTCTTCCAAATTTACACAATCTGCAGGGGAGCCAATCAGTATTTCCCCCCTCACTGTATATGAAAAATAACTTAAGTTTATCTTGTAACTGAAAATTTTATATTTTGGTTAAATATATCATACGACAATAAAAAAAATCGCAATTTCCGCCATTTTATTCTCCAGGGTATCTGCTTTCCAAAAAAGATATACTGTTTGGGAGGGGGGGGGGGGTTAACTAATCCACAGGCCTATAAATGTGCAAAAAAAATGCAAACGTGGCCCCCGGGCAGTGGAAAGGGTTAAAAAAAAAATTCAAGTGAGGCGTCCAATTTAATCCATATAATTAGAACGGATTAATCGGCAGAAAAAATATATACAAATGGGGTAAAGAACAAAGACTCATTTGTAAAAAAAAAATAAAATAAAAATATTTTGAATAAAATACAAAGTTGTGCTTTGTTAAAGGTATTATGATCCATTGTTGAACGTCGTCCTATAGGAAGAGGAGGAGTTCCATGATGGGGAAAGGTTATCGGGAACGTTCCGGAGAGATCAGACCGGATAATAAAAGCCGACGCTGGGCGGGCCGAATGTGATAAAAAAATGTTTTTATGTTTCAATAGTTTTTATTGACGTTTTCAAATTTTATTAGTCATGTGACTGAGAACCAATGACGACAGTCCTGGTAGTCCTCCTGTGTTATGTGAAGGACGTTGTTTTACACGGAGATGAGATTGAACGATCGGTGTGGGGAGATCCGGGATGAGGAGTGAAGAGAAGGTCATCTGTAGAGGAAGATTATTGGGTATTGATTGCCAATACATGCCGATTCTTATCAAAGCGTTCTGAAACTCCCCCCCGTACACCAGGAGGGTTTCCTTCCGTTTGTCCAATTCTCTATTGGTTAATGAGGTCTCATGGATGAGACAATGTGAGTAGAGATTACCTGTAGGGAAGATATAACCAGTATGGAAGAGATCACCTGTGAAGAAGAGATTACCTGTAGGGATTGGATCACCTGTGGGGAAGACATTACCTGTAGAGAAGAGATCACCTGTATGAAAGGGATTACCTGTAGGGATTGGATCACCTGTGAGGAAGAGATCACCTGTAGGGATTGGATCACCTGTGGGGAAGACATTAGAAGAAATCACCTGTATGAAAGGGATTGGATCACCTGTGGGGAAGACATTACCTGTAGAGAAGAGATTAACTGTAGAGAAGAGATCGCCTATATGGACTAGAATACTTGTAAGGACAAAATCACCTGTATGGAAGAGATTGCCTGTAAGGAAGAAATCACCTGTAGGGAAGAGATCACCTATATGGATAAGATCACCTGTGAGGAAGAAATCGCCTATATGGTCTAGAGCACATGTAGGGCAGAGGTCACCTGTATGGAAGCGATCACCTATATGAACTAGATCACCTGAAAAGAAAAGATCACCTGTAGCATAGAGGTCACCTGTAGAGTAGAGATCACCTGTAGAGAAGAGGTCACCTGTAGAAAAGGTCAGATGATCACATGTAGGGAAGAGATCAACTGTAGGGAAGGGATTACCTGTAAGGAAAAATCACCTGTAGAGAAGACTAGTGATGAGCCGAACACCCCCGGGTTCGGTTCGCACCAGAACCCGCGAACGGACCGAAAGTTCGCACGAACATTAGAACCCTATTAAATACAATGGATGCGAACGTTCGGATTCTAAAGTGCTAATTATAACGACTATTATCCATGTTATTGTCCGAAACAGAGTTTGGGAACCCGGGTTCTGCACCAGGGGACATGTATCAATGCAAAAAGAAGTTTTAAAAACGGACGTTTTTCGGGAGCAGTCATTTTAATGATGCATAAAGTGAAAAAAAAAAAGTCAAATATTCCTTTAAATATTGTACCTGGGGGGTGTCTAAAGTATGCCTGTGAAGTGCCACGTGTTTCCCGTGTTTAGAACTGTCCCTGCACAAAATAACATTTCTAAAGGAAAAAAAGCCATTTAAAACTGCTTGCGGCTTTAATGCAATGTCTGGTCCCGGTAATATGGATGAAAATCTTTAGGAAAAATGGCATAGCTACCCGATCAACCCCCCCCCCCCTACCCCAGCCCATTACCAGCCCCTTTGGGTCTTGTATGGATATTAAGGGGAACCCCGCACACAAAATAAAAAAGGCCCTATATACTCTGAACAGCCGTATACAGGCGGTGCATACAAGACAGGGACTGTAGGTTTGTTCTTATGTAGAATCTGTTTGTAATTTTGAACAGCTGCATTGTTTAAGTGTAGCTCCATGCCAAATTCCTTTTTTTTAGCTTTTTGGAAAACATAGGGAACGGTTATCACCCCTGTCACATTTTTTTTTGCTGTCTGTGCCCCTGTTCAGAACATTTCACCTCACTTTGCGTCCCAATGACAACTGTTTTTGAAATGTGGTGTTTTTATTGAAACAAGGATTGGTGATAAAGCATCAGTAGAGAGGAGACACCTTTCTCCCATATTAATTCTTACAGGAGAGAATTTTCCTTCCAAGGGGTAGATTTCCTCTCACTTCCTGTTGTCTTCTTCCGTTTGCAAGTAGTAGTCGTTTGTAAGTTTGATGTTTAAGTAGGGACCTGCCGTATATACTCTGCAGAAATTGGCCCCTTAGGTGTTGGTGTTGGCACAACACTGTAAGCACTCACAGTTACTCTTGGTGGGTGCTGGAACGCCCTGCTGTCAACTATTATATCAGGAATTGTAATAACATATAATTGTTGATCAGTGGTAGTAAAAATTGGGCCTTTGATGGTGGTGCTGGTGCCACAACACTGTAAGGCCTGACAGTTACTCTTGGTGGGCGCAGCAATGGGCCCTGCTGTGAATTATTAGATCAATAATTATAATTGCATGCCCCTGTTGAATAGGGGCTGAAAAATTGGGCCTTTGGTGGTGGTGGTGGTGATGGTGGTGCTGGTGCCACAACACTGTAAGGCCTGACAGTTACTCTTGGTGGGCGCAGCAATGGGCCCTGCTGTGAATTATTCGATCAATAATTATAATTGCATGCCCCTGTTGAACAGGGGCTGAAAAATTGTGCCTTTGGTGGTGGTGGTGGTGGTGATGGTGGTGCTGGTGCCACAACACTGTAAGGCCTGACAGTTACTCTTGGTGGGCGCAGCAATGGGCCCTGCTGTGAATTATTGGATCAATAATTATAATTGCATGCCCCTGTTGAACAGGGGCTGAAAAATTGGGCCTTAGGCACTGGTGGCACAACACTGCAACCCCTCACAGATACTGTACTTGGAGCACAGCAATGAGGCCTGTTGCAAAGTATTGCATTCAAAATTTTAATTACACGCCCCTGTTAAACAGGGGCTGAAAAATTGGGCCTTAGCCACTGGTGGCGTCACCCATAAACCAAAATGATCTTCCAAGCTATCATCATTAATCGTATCATTGAGGAGGAGGAGGAGGATAGCCAGTCAACATAACAGCACAGGCACTCAGCATCAGCATCAGTCTTGAAGGGATGTGACATTTTAAAATCAATTAGTCTGTTATATCAGCATCAGGTGTGTGGTAGCTGGTGGTGATCCAAGACTGGTTCATCTTGATGAAAGTCAGTCAATCAACCGAGTCGGTGGACAGGCGCACCCTGTGATCCGTGACAAATCCTCCAGCAGCACTGAATGTGCGTTCTGAAAGAACGCTGGATGCAGGACAGGCCAGTAGCTCAATTGCATACTTTGCAAGCTCTGGCCAGTGATCCATCCTCAAGACCCAGTAAGCCAGAGGATTTTCGGTGGGGAATGTGTCCAAGTCTGACCTTGCCCCTAGGTATTCCTGGACCATGTATATCAGACGCTGGCGATGGTTGCTGGAACCGATCATACTTTGGGGCTGCGGACTAAAGAATTGTCTGAACGCATCGGTCAGACGGCCACCTTCCCCACCGCTCCTTCTTTGACTGCCCGAAGCCTCAGCAACTCGTTGTCCAGGACCAGGAGTTTGTAACCTCCCAGTCTCTGGGAACGCATTGCACAGACCTTTCTGCAAGGCCTCCCGGAGTTGTCTCATCCTCTGCTCCCTCTGCGACGGTAAGATAAGGTCCGCAACCTTACCCTTGTACCGTGGATCAAGGAGAGTGGCCAGCCAGTAATGGTCCCTCTCCTTGATCCAAAGAATACGAGGATCCTTCCGCAGACTTTGCAGGATCAGGGAGGCCATGCAGCGTAGGTTAGCTGAGGCATTCAGTCAGGAGTCCTCTGGGTCACTAAGGACGACATGATCCGCAGCCACCTCCTCCCAGCCACGTACAAGTCCACTGGTTTCTTGGGACTGTAAATCATCCCTAAAAGACTGCTGCTGATGATGCTGAGTGCCAGCCTCCACCTCCATGCTGACACAATCCTCCTCCTCCTCCTCCTCCTCCTCCTCCTCCTCTTCCTGTGCGATGGGTGGGACAGAAGGAACACTGTCTGGGTAAAGGGGGCCTTGAGAGGCAAGGAAGTCCTCCTCTTCCTGCCTCTGTTCTGCCTCAAGTGCCCTGTCCATTATTCCACGCAGCGTGTGCTCCAACAGGTGGACAAGAGGTACAGTGTCACTGATGCATGCACTGTCACTGCTCACCATCCTCGTGGCCTCCTCAAATGGTGCCAGGACAGTGCATGCATCCCTGATCATGCCCCACTGGCGTGGTGAAAAAAACCCGAGCTCCCCTGACCCTGTCCTGGTGCCGTAGTCGCACAGGTACTCATTGATGGCCCTCTGCTGCGTGTGCAGCCGCTGCAGCATGGCCAACGTTGAGTTCCACCTGGTGGGCATGTCACATATAAGGCGGTTCTTGGGCAGGTTCAACTCCTTTTGCAGCTCAGCCAGGCGAGCACTGGCATTATAAGATCTGCGGAAATGCACACAGACTTTCCTGGCCTGCCTCAGGACATCCTGTAAGCCCGGGTACCTGCCCAAGAACCGCTGCACCACCAGGTTAAGGACGTGAGCCATACAGGGCACATGGGTCAGTTGTCCCTGTCGGAGGGCGGAGAGGAGGTTGGTGCCATTGTCGCAAACCACCATTCCTGGCTTAAGCTGGCGTGGCGTCAACCACCTCTCGGCCTGCCCCTGCAGAGCAGACAGGACCTCTGCCTCAGTGTGGCTCCTGTCCCAAAAACACACCAGCGCAAGCACGGCATGGCATCTTTTTGCCTGCGTACTTGCGTAGCCCCTTGAACGCCTACGGAGCACCGCTGGTTCCGAGGACAAACCACAGGAAGAGGCCATGGAGGAAGAAGAAGAGGAGGGGGTGGAGGAGAGAGGTGTGTCATAACCAGTAGTAGCATTTTGGAGGCGTGGCGATGGAACAACCTCCAACACTACTGCACCTTGTCCTGCATCCTTCCCAGCTGCCAAAAGAGTGACCCAATGGGCCGTGAAAGAAAGGTAACGTCCCTGTCCATGCCTGCTGGACCATGAGTCAGCGGTAATATGCACCTTACCGCTGACCGCCCTGTCCAGCGAGGCCAAGACATTGCCTTCCACATGCCTGTAGAGAGCCGGAATCGCCTTCCGTGCGAAAAAGTGGCGTTTGGGAACCTGCCACTGAGGAACCGCACATTGCACAAACTCACGGAAGGGGGCCGAGTCTACCAACTGAAAAGGCAGCAGTTGAAGCGCTAGCAATTTAGCCAAGCTAGCATTCAACCGCTGGGCATGTGGATGGCTGGGAGTGAACTTCTTTCGACGGTCCAGCAGCTGGGGCAGGGAAATTTGCCTGCTAGAATCGGACGTCGGTGTACTGCTAGCAGAGTGCCCGCAAGTACTTGGCTGTGACACACCTAATTCTACACCTTCATTCCTCTCAGTGCAGGTTTCAGAGAGGACTGAAGGTATACTGGGGTTGGAGATCCCAGCTGATGCGGTGCAAGAAGAGGTCAGCTTTGTTCTTTGGTGTGGGTCTTTAAGGTAGGCTTGCCAACGAGCTGCATGGCAGGTCAACATATGTCTGATCAAGCATGTGGTGCCCAAGCGGCTGATGTTTTGGCCACGTGATATACGCTTGAGACATATGTTGCAAACAACAGCTGTGCGATCTGATGCACTCGCCTCAAAAAAGGCCCACACCAAAGAACTTTTTGAATGACGGGCAGAGGCAGCGCCCTGCACAGGCGGAGCTCTGCGGTGTGATTCCGTCAGTGTGCTGCCCATACGCTGGCCACTCAAGGGCATCCTGCCTCGTTGGAGATGTGCCTCCTCCTCATCCTCCTCCTCCTCCTCTCTCCTATTAGGCACCCACGTGGAGTCAGTGACCTCATCATCTCCTCCCTCCTCATCACTGGAGCCAATCTGGCAGTATGCTGCAGCTGCTGGAGCATGACTGCCAGATTGGTGTCCTTCTTGAGCATCCCCTCTCTCTGCTCTCACGCTACTGCCTTCCTCTATCTGGGTATCATCATCAGATCCTTCGAAACGCTGGGCATCCTCCTGGAGCATGTACCCAACACTGTGCTCAAACAGTTCGGGGGACTCCTCAGGAGGAGGACATGGTGGGTCTAGGGAAGGAGTGACTAATGATGACATTGATACCAGAGAAGAGGACGCTTTGGCAGCTGCTTTGCCAGTACCCTGAGCCTGGGTGAGAGAGGATGAGGAGAATGAGGTGGGCTTGGTCATCCACTCTACCAAGTCTTCGGCATGATGTGGCTCAACATGTCCAGCTGCCGAAAAGAAGGACAAGCGTGTCCCATGGCCATGTGCTGATGACAATGCACCGCGTCCACGACCAGCACTGTTGCCCCCAGACACAGAGCCTGCTTGCCCTCTTTTTTTGCCTCCTGACTGTCTGCCTCTCCTTGTTTGCCTTCCAGACATTTTAATGGATGGCCTGCAGGGAGATGGGAAAAAGAGCAATAAGGGCTACCTTCAGGTGTATACTGTGCAGGAGGCTTAGCAACAATGACACTGACACTGTCCCCTGCCTATCCTTCTCTGTCCCTAAACACAAGGATTTGCAATATGGTTCAGCAAGATTGGTTTAGCACAGAACAGCACACTGACAGTTTCCCTCACTGTCCTTCTCTGTCCCTACAAACAAGATTTAGCACAGAATAGCACACTGATAGTTTCCACGAGTGTCCTTCTCTGTCCCTAAACTCAAGGATTTCAAATATGGAACAGCAAAATTGGTTTAGAACAGAATAGCACACTGACACTTTCCCTCACTGTCCTACTCTGTCCCTCCCTACAAACAAGATTTAGCACAGAATAGCACACTGATAGATTCCACGAGTGTCCTTCTCTGTCCCTAAACTCAAGGATTTCAAATATGGAACAGCAAAATTGGTTTAGAACAGAATAGCACACTGACACTTTCCCTCACTGTCCTACTCTGTCCCTCCCTACAAACAAGATTTAGCACAGAATAGCACACTGATAGTTTCCACGAGTGTCCTTCTCTGTCCCTAAACTCAAGGATTTCAAATATGGAACAGCAAAATAGGTTTAGAACAGAATAGCACACTGACACTTTCCCTCACTGTCCTACTCTGTCCCTCCCTACAAATAAGATTTAGCACAGAATAGCACACTGATAGTTTCCACGAGTGTCCTTCTCTGTCCCTAAACTCAAGGATTTCAAATATGGAACAGCAAAATTGGTTTAGAACAGAATAGCACACTGTCAGTTTCACTCACTGTACCTCTCTGTCCCTAAACTCAAGGATTTCAAATATGGTTCAGCAAAATAGGTTTAGAACAGAATAGCACACTGACACTTTCCCTCACTGTCCTACTCTGTCCCTCCCTACAAACAAGATTTAGCACAGAATAGCACACTGATAGTTTCCACGAGTGTCCTTCTCTGTCCCTAAACTCAAGGATTTCAAATATGGTTCAGCAAAATTGGTTTAGAACAGAATAGCACACTGACACTTTCCCTCGCTGTCCTACTCTGTCCCTCCCTACAAACAAGATTTAGCACAGAATAGCACACTGATAGTTTCCACGAGTGTCCTTCTCTGTCCCTAAACTCAAGGATTTCAAATATGGAACAGCAAAATTGGTTTAGAACAGAATAGCACACTGTCAGGCCTCGTACACACGACCGATTTTCTCGGCAAGAACCAGCAAGAAACTTGCTGGCAGAGAGGTCTTGCCGAGTAAATCGGTCTTGTGTACGCTGCTAGCGTGTTTCTCGTCGAGAAAACCGACAAGAAACCTCGACGAGAAAATAGAGAACCTGCTCTCTATTTTCTCGTCGAGATTCTCCTCGGCGTGTTTCTCGACAAGAAAAGTGAGTGTGTGTACACTTACCTGTCCGCCCGGAAGCCCGCGCATGTTCGAAATGAATTTGACGCATGCGCGGTAGCTTCCTAGGCATACGTAGGGTATACCAAGATGGCGGCGACGGCATCGAATGTGACGAGCGCATGCTCGACGTAGTCGATGACGTCACCGCGTACACTCCTTTCAAAGAACCGCGGGTTCTTTGAAACGAGCGTGTGTACACTCGGCCGGGACAAGTTTCTTGTCCAAGAATCTCGTCGAAAAAAATGACATGTTTTTCTCAACGAGAATCTCGGCCGTGTGTACAAGGCCTCAGTTTCACTCACTGTACCTCTCTGTCCCTAAACTCAAGGATTTCAAATATGGTTCAGCAAAATTGGTTTAGAACAGAATAGCACACTGACACTTTCCCTCACTGTCCTACTCTGTCCCTACAAACAAGATTTAGCACAGAATAGCACACTGATAGTTTCCACGAGTGTCCTTCTCTGTCCCTAAACTCAAGGATTTCAAATATGGAACAGCAAAATTGGTTTAGAACAGAATAGCACACTGTCAGTTTCACTCACTGTACCTCTCTGTCCCTAAACTCAAGGATTTCAAATATGGTTCAGCAAAATTGGTTTAGAACTGAATAGCACACTGACACTTTCCCTCACTGTCCTACTCTGTCCCTACAAACAAGATTTAGCACAGAATAGCACACTGATAGTTTCCACGAGTGTCCTTCTCTGTCCCTAAACTCAAGGATTTCAAATATGGAACAGCAAAATTGGTTTAGAACAGAATAGCACACTGACACTTTCCCTCACTGTACATCTCTGTCCCTAAACTCAAGGATTTCAAATATGGTTCAGCAAGATTGGTTTAGAACAGAATAGCACACTGTCAGTTTCACTCACTGTCCTACTCTGTCCCTACAAACAAGATTTAGCACAGAATAGCACACTGATAGTTTCCACGAGTGTCCTTCTCTGTCCCTAAACTCAAGGATTTCAAATATGGTTACAGCAAGATTGGTTTAGAACAGAATAGCACACTGTCAGTTTCACTCACTGTCCTACTCTGTCCCTACAAACAAGATTTAGCACAGAATAGCACACTGATAGTTTCCACGAGTGTCCTTCTCTGTCCCTAAACTCAAGGATTTCAAATATGGTTCAGCAAGATTGGTTTAGAACAGAATAGCACACTGTCAGTTTCACTCACTGTCCTACTCTGTCCCTACAAACAAGATTTAGCACAGAATAGCACACTGACACTTTCCCTCACTGTACCTCTCTGTCCCTAAACTCAAGGATTGAAAATATGGTTCAGCAAGATTGGTTTAGAACAGAATAGCACACTGACACTTTCCCTCACCGTACCTCTCTGTCCCTACAAACAAGCTTTAGCACAGAATAACACACTGACACTCTCCCTACCTATCCTTATTTGTCCCTAAACACAAGGAATCCAGGATTAGTAAAGAAAAAAAAATGACACTGTCCCTGCCTATGCTTCTCTTTCCCTGCTCCGGAACACACTACACAAGGCCGCCGCGCTGGCGGCCTTTTATAGTGTGGGGCGTGTACTAAACCCCCTCAGCAATAATTGGCCACAGGCATCCTGCCTGTGGCCAATCATTGCTCTCCTCGCTGCCGGCGCTGTGATTGGCCAAGCATGCGGGGTCACAGTGCATGCTTGGCCAATCACAGGGCCTGTATGACACTGCGATGGCGTAGTGCATTGTGGGCCGTTTGCGTCACTCGAATTTGGCGCGAACGGTCCAAATCGTTCGATCTTCGTCGAACGATCAAACAGCCGATGTTCGAGTCGAACGTATGTTCGACTCGAACACGAAGCTCATCCCTAGAGAAGACCAGTGGCATAGCGTGGGTTGTCAGTGCCCAGGGCAAGGTAAGTCATTTGCGCCCCCTAAACCATGGACTTGTAGCAGTCCCTTCCACTAGTACAGTAGTACTGACCTACCTGACCACTACACAGACCTGCCTGATTTCTACGCTGACCTGACCACTACACTGACTTACCTGATTCCTCCACTGACCTACCCGACCACTACACTGACCTACCTGACCACTGAAGTGACCTACTAAATTCCTACTCTAACCTATCTGACCACTACACTAACCTATCTGATTCCGACGCTGACCTTTCTGACCACTACACTGACCTACCTGATTCATACAATGACTTGACCATTAGACTAATCTACCTAATCACCTGTACAGAGGAGATCACCTGTGTAGATGAGATCACCTGTGTAGAGGAGATCACCTGTATATAGGAAATCACCTGTATAGAGGAGATCCTCTGTGTAGAAGAGATCACCTGTGTAGAGGAGATCACCTGTGTAGAGAAGGTCACCTGTGTAGAGAAGGTCACCTGTGTAGAAGAGATCCCCTGTGTAGAGCAGATCCCCTGTGTAGAGAAGGTCACCTGTGTAGAGAAGGTCACCTGTGTAGAAGAGATCACCTGTGTAGAGGAGATCACCTGTGTAGAGGAGATCACTTGTGTAGAGGAGATCCCCTGTGTAGAGAAGGTCACCTGTGTAGAGAAGGTCACCTGTGTAGAAGAGATCCCCTGTGTAGAGGAGATCCCCTGTGTAGAGAAGGTCACCTGTGTAGAGAAGGTCACCTGTGTAGAGAAGGTCACCTGTGTAGAAGAGATCACCTGTGTAGAGGAGATCACCTGTGTAGAGGAGATCACTTGTGTAGAGGAAATCCCCTGTGTAGAGGAGATCCCCTGTGTAGAGGAGATCCCCTGTGTAGAGGAGACCACCTGTGTAGAGGAGACCACCTGTGTAGAGGAGATCACCTGAATAGAGGAGATCACCTGTATAAAGGAGATCCCCTGTGTAGAGGAGATCACCTGTGTAGAGGAGATCCCTTGTATAGAGGAGATCCCCTGTATAGAGGAGATCACCTGTGTAGAGGAGATCACCTGTGTAGAGGAGATCCCTTGTATATTGGAGATCACCTGTGTAGAGGAGATCACCTGTGTATAGAAGATCACCTGTGTAGAGAAGGTCACCTGTGTAGAGGAGATCACCTGGAGAGAGGAGATCCCCTGTGTAGAGAAGATCACCTGTGTAGAGGAGACCACCTGTGTAGAGGAGATCACCTGTAGAGAGGAGATCACCTGTGTAGAGGAGATCACCTGTGTAGAGGAGATCCCCTGTGTAGAGGAGATCACCTGTGTAGAGGAGATCACCTGTGTAGAGGAGATCCCTTGTATAGAGGAGATCACCTGTGTAAAGGAGATCCCCTGTGTAGAGGAGATCCCCTGTGTAGAGGAGGTCACCTGTGTAGAGGAGTTCACCTGTGTAGAGGAGATCACCTGTGTAGAGGAGATCACCTGTGTAGAGGAGATCCCCTGTGTAGAGGAGATCACCTGTGTGGAGGAGTTCACCTGTGTAGAGGAGATCACCTGTGTAGAGGAGATCACCTGTGTAGAGGAGATCACCTGTGTAGAGGAGTTCACCTGTGTAGAGGAGTTCACCTGTGTAGAGGAGATCCCCTGTGTAGATCCCCTGTGTAGAGGAGTTCACCTGTGTAGAGGAGATCCCCTGTGTAGAGGAGATCACCTGTGTAGAGGAGATCACCTGTGTAGAGGAGATCACCTGTGTAGAGGAGGTCGCCTGTGTAGAGTAGATCCCCTGTGTAGAGGAGGTCACCTGTGTAGAGGAGGTCACCTGTGTAGCGGAGATCACCTGTGTAGAGGAGATCACCTGTATAGAGGAGAAACCCTGTGTAGAGGAGATCACCTGTGTAGAGGAGGTCACCTGTGTAGAGGAGGTCACCTGTGTAGAGGAGATCACCTGTGTAGAGGAGATCACCTGTGTAGAGGAGGTCACCTGTGTAGAGGAGATCCCCTGTGTAGAGGAGATCACCTGTGTAGAGGAGATCCCCTTTGTAGAGGTGATCACCTGTGTAGAGGAGATCCCCTGTGTAGAGGAGGTCACCTGTGTAGAGGAGATCACCTGTGTAGAGGAGGTCACCTGTGTAGAGGAGATCCCCTGTGTAGAGGAGATCACCTGTGTAGAGGAGATCCCCTTTGTAGAGGTGATCACCTGTGTAGAGGAGATCCCCTGTGTAGAGGAGGTCACCTGTGTAGAGGAGATCACCTGTAGAGAGGAGATCACCTGTAGAGAGGAGGTCACCTGTAGAGAGGAGGTCACCTGTGTAGAGGAGATCCCCTGTGTAGAGGAGATCACCTGTAGAGAGGAGGTCACCTGTGTAGAGGAGATCCCCTGTGTAGAGGAGATCACCTGTGTAGAGGAGATCCCCTGTGTGGAGGAGGTCACCTGTGTAGAGGAGATCACCTGTGTAGAGGAGGTCACCTGTGTAGAGGAGATCCCCTGTGTAGAGGAGATCCCCTGTGTAGAGGAGATCACCTGTGTAGAGGAGACCACCTGTGTAGAGGAGATCACCTGTGTAGAGGAGATCACTTGTGTAGAGGCGATCCCCTGTGTAGAGGAGGTCACCTGTGTAGAGGAGATCACCTGTGTAGAGGAGATCACCTGTGTAGAGGAGATCCCCTGTGTAGAGGAGGTCACCTGTGTAGAGGAGATCACCTGTGTAGAGGAGATCCCCTGTGTAGAGGAGGTCACCTGTGTAGAGGAGATCACCTGTGTAGAGGAGGTCACCTGTGTAGAGGAGATCACCTGTGTAGAGGAGGTCCCCTGGGTAGAGGAGATCACCTGTGTAGAGGAGATCACCTGTGTAGAGGAGATCCCCTGTGTAGAGGAGGTAACCTGTGTAGAGGAGATCACCTGTGTAGAGGAGGTCACCTGTGTAGAGGAGATCACCTGTGTAGAGGAGGTCCCCTGTGTAGAGGAGATCACCTGTGTAGAGGAGATCCCCTGTGTAGAGGAGGTCACCTGTGTAGAGGAGGTCACCTGTGTAGAGGAGATCATCTGTGTAGAGGAGGTCCCCTGTGTAGAGGAGATCACCTGTGTAGAGGAGATCACCTGTGTAGAGGAGGTCACTTGTGTAGAGGCGATCCCCTGTGTAGAGGAGGTCCCCTGTGTAGAGGAGATCAACTGTGTAGAGGAGATCACCTGTGTAGAGGAGGTCCCCTGTGTAGAGGAGGTCACCTGTGTAGAGGAGATCACCTGTGTAGAGGAGGTCACCTGTGTAGAGGAGGTCATCTGTATAGAGGAGATCCCCTGTGTAGAGGAGGTAACCTGTGTAGAGGAGATCACCTGTGTAGAGGAGATCACCTGTGTAGAGGAGGTCACCTGTGTAGAGGAGATCACCTGTATAGAGGAGATCCCCTGTGTAGAGGAGGTCACCTGTGTAGAGGAGATCACCTGTGTAGAGGAGGTCACCTGTGTAGAGGAGATCCCCTGTGTAGAGGAGATCCCCTGTGTAGAGGAGGTCACCTGTGTAGAGGAGATCACCTGTGTAGAGGAGATCATCTGTGTAGAGGAGATCACTTGTGTAGAGGCGATCCCCTGTGTAGAGGAGGTCACCTGTGTAGAGGAGATCACCTGTGTAGAGGAGATCACCTGTGTAGAGGAGATCCCCTGTGTAGAGGAGGTCACCTGTGTAGAGGAGATCACCTGTGTAGAGGAGATCCCCTGTGTAGAGGAGGTCACCTGTGTAGAGGAGATCACCTGTGTAGAGGAGGTCACCTGTGTAGAGGAGATCACCTGTGTAGAGGAGGTCCCCTGTGTAGAGGAGATCACCTGTGTAGAGGAGATCACCTGTGTAGAGGAGATCACCTGTGTAGAGGAGATCCCCTGTGTAGAGGAGGTAACCTGTGTAGAGGAGATCACCTGTGTAGAGGAGGTCACCTGTGTAGAGGAGATCACCTGTGTAGAGGAGGTCCCCTGTGTAGAGGAGATCACCTGTGTAGAGGAGATCCCCTGTGTAGAGGAGGTCACCTGTGTAGAGGAGGTCACCTGTGTAGAGGAGATCATCTGTGTAGAGGAGGTCCCCTGTGTAGAGGAGATCACCTGTGTAGAGGAGATCACCTGTGTAGAGGAGGTCAGTCACTTGTGTAGAGGCGATCCCCTGTGTAGAGGAGGTCCCCTGTGTAGAGGAGATCAACTGTGTAGAGGAGATCACCTGTGTAGAGGAGGTCCCCTGTGTAGAGGAGATCACCTGTGTAGAGGAGGTCACCTGTGTAGAGGAGATCACCTGTGTAGAGGAGGTCACCTGTGTAGAGGAGATCACCTGTGTAGAGGAGGTCCCCTGTGTAGAGGAGATCACCTGTGTAGAGGAGATCACCTGTGTAGAGGAGATCACCTGTGTAGAGGAGGTCACCTGTATAGAGGAGATCCCCTGTGTAGAGGAGGTAACCTGTGTAGAGGAGATCACCTGTGTAGAGGAGATCACCTGTGTAGAGGAGGTCACCTGTGTAGAGGAGATCACCTGTGTAGAGGAGATCACCTGTATAGAGGAGATCCCCTGTGTAGAGGAGGTCACCTGTGTAGAGGAGATCACCTGTATAGAGGAGATCACCTGTAGAGAGGAGATCACCTGTGTAGAGGAGATCCCCTGTGTAGAGGAGATCACCTGTGTAGAGGAGATCACCTGTGTAGAGGAGATCCCCTGTGTAGAGGAGGTCACCTGTGTAGAGGAGATCACCTGTGTAGAGGAGATCACCTGTATAGAGGAGATCCCCTGTGTAGAGGAGGTCACCTGTATAGAGGAGATCACCTGTATAGAGGAGATCACCTGTAGAGAGGAGATCACCTGTGTAGAGGAGATCCCCTGTGTAGAGGAGATCACCTGTGTAGATGAGATCACCTGTGTAGAGGAGATCACCTGTATAGAGGAGATCCCCTGTGTAGAGGAGGTCACCTGTGTAGAGGAGATCACCTGTATAGAGGAGATCACCTGTAGAGAGGAGATCACCTGTGTAGAGGAGATCCCCTGTGTAGAGGAGATCACCTGTGTAGAGGAGATCACCTGTGTAGAGGAGAACACCTGTAGAGAGGAGATCACCTGTATAGAGGTATCAGTACAGAGCTGGGTGTGTCCACACAAGGAATATAAGACACATAAAGGGGGGGGGAGAGGAGGGTCTGACCAGATTTCAGCTCATATAAAAGTCTCCTCACACCTGTACCCAGTATAGTTTGTGCCGTCACACCGATCACCATGGTAAGTTATATTATCTATAGAGAGTTTATATCACCCGTCCTCACCCATCATCATCGTGTCCTCTTCTCCCCATCCCCAGACTGCAATCCTCAAACCCTCCATCAGACTGCGCTGTCTTCTCATCTTCCTGAGTCTGTTCTCTGCCTACAGTACTAAGGTGAGTACCTACCTTTCCTCATTACCAGACTGAGTACCTACCTTTCCTCATTACCAGGGTGTGAACCTACCTTTCCTCATTACCAGGGTGTGAACCTACCTTAACTCATTATTAGGGTGAGTACCTACCTCTCCTCATTACCAGGGGAAGTACCTACCTTCCCTCATTACCAGGGGGAGTGACTACCTTCCCTCATTACCATGGTGAGTACCTACCTCTCCTCATTACAAGGATGGGTACATACCTCCCTTTGTTACCGGGGTGGGTACCTATATCTCCCTTCATTACCAGACTGAGTACCTACCTCTCCTCATTACAAGGATGAGTACCTACCTCTCCTCATTACAAGGGTGGGTAGTGGGTACATACTTCCCTTCGTTACCAGGGTAAGTACCTATCTCCCTTCATGACCAGGCTGAGAACATACCTCTCTTTATGACCAGGGTGAGTACCTACCTCTCCTCATTACTGAGGACTATAATATGATTGTATTTTTATTGGCAGGCATAGAAAACAGTGTGTGACTGTGGGGGGAGGGGACATTAGAGTGTAAGCTCCTCTGTACAGAGACTGATGTGATGTGGGGGGGGAGGGGAGGGGACATTAGAGTAGGGTGACCAGACATCCCCGGTTTCAGGGGACAGTCCCCGGATTGAGGACACTGTCCCTGGACCAAGTCTGTCCCCGGTTTTGTCCCCAGATTGGATTTGAACAGGGGCTGGGGCAATTTCAAAGACAGTCAGTGCAGAATTAAAAAATAATCTGTATTACACACCCCTTGCCCTCCTACTAGCTTAGGGTAGGGTGACCACATTTCCAAACTACCATTCAGGGACACTCCCCCTTCCCAAAAATCAGCTTGTTCTGTAACGAATCACAGCACAGTGATTGGACACAAGAGGCGGTATTTATGATTTCTCCAATCACAAGCAGGGGGCGGGGATTGTGCTCCTCCAGACATTCCCGGCCAGGACAAGTACTGTCAGTGAGTAAAGTGGTGATGTCGCGGCCTTTTTTGGGGGCATCAGATTGGCCCAGGGGGTGGCTGTGTCGGTTTCATTCACTGTGTTGTCCTGGAATGAATGTGCCCGGGACAGACCTGCAAAATGCTGGACTGTCCCGGGCAATCCGGGACATATGGTCACCCTAGCTTAGGGGGGTGTATATTTTTTTCATTATCTGTGCCCCTTTTTAATGATCATGTGCTGGTCGGAGTGGAGGGAATATTTATTCAGTTTTGGGTGCATGACCATTTAGCTCCGCTCGCATGTTCCTCTGCCTTGGTTCAAGTCCCGGCCAGCCGCCTGCCTGTTTATCTTCTTGCCTTCCCTGGCGGAGTGATTCTCCTCCGCTCCCCACCCAGTAGTAGCCGGGGCCCGGAGAGTAAGACTTAACAGGCTGTGAGGCGGGCGGGCGGGCGGCGACGGACAGATAGTTACATATTGCCGCCTTTACTAGTAAAAAAAAAAAAAAATATGTCCCCGGATTTCATTTTAAAAATCTGGTCACCTTACATTAGAGTGTAAGCTCCTCTGTACAGAGACTGATGTGATGTGGGGGGAGGGGACATTAGAGTGTAAGCTCCTCTGTATAGAGACTGATGTGATGTGGGGGGAGGGGACATTAGAGTGTAAGCTCCTCTGTATAGAGACTGATGTGATGTGGGGGAGGGGACATTAGAGTGTAAGCTCCTCTGTACAGAGACTGATGTGATGTGGGGGGAGGGGACATTAGAGTGTAAGCTCCTCTGTATAGAGACTGATGTGATGTGGGGGGGAGGGGACATTAGAGTGTAAGCTCCTCTGTATAGAGACTGATGTGATGTGGGGGGGAGGGGACATTAGAGTGTAAGCTCCTCTGTATAGAGACTGATGTGATGTGGGGGGAGGGGACATTAGAGTGTAAGCTCCTCTGTATAGAGACTGATGTGATGTGGGGGAGGGAGGGGACATTAGAGTGTAAGCTCCTCTGTACAGAGACTGATGTGATGTGGGGGGAGGGGACATTAGAGTGTAAGCTCCTCTGTACAGAGACTGATGTGATGTGGGGGGGGAGGGGACATTAGAGTGTAAGCTCCTCTGTATATAGACTGATGTGATGTGGGGGGGAGGGGACATTAGAGTGTAAGCTCCTCTGTATAGAGACTGATGTGATGTGGGGGAGGGGACATTAGAGTGTAAGCTCCTCTGTATAGAGACTGATGTGATGTGGGGGGAGGGGACATTAGAGTGTAAGCTCCTCTGTACAGAGACTGATGTGATGTGGGGGGAGGGGACATTAGAGTGTAAGCTCCTCTGTACAGAGACTGATGTGATGTGGGGGGAGGGGACATTAGAGTGTAAGCTCCTCTGTACAGAGACTGATGTGATGTGGGGGGAGGGGACATTAGAGTGTAAGCTCCTCTGTACAGAGACTGATGTGATGTGGGGGGAGGGGACATTAGAGTGTAAGCTCCTCTGTACAGAGACTGATGTGATGTGGGGGGAGGGGACATTAGAGTGTAAGCTCCTCTGTACAGAGACTGATGTGATGGGGGGGAGGGGACATTAGAGTGTAAGCTCCTCTGTACAGAGACTGATGTGATGTGGGGGGAGGGGACATTAGAGTGTAAGCTCCTCTGTATAGAGACTGATGTGATGTGGGGGGAGGGGACATTAGAGTGTAAGCTCCTCTGTATAGAGACTGATGTGATGTGGGGGGGGGACATTAGAGTGTAAGCTCCTCTGTATAGAGACTGATGTGATGTGGGGGGGAGGGGACATTAGAGTGTAAGCTCCTCTGTACAGAGACTGATGTGATGTGGGGGGAGGGGACATTAGAGTGTAAGCTCCTCTGTACAGAGACTGATGTGATGTGGGGGGAGGGGACATTAGAGTGTAAGCTCCTCTGTACAGAGACTGATGTGATGTGGGGGGAGGGGACAGTAGAGTGTAAGCTCCTCTGTACAGAGACTGATGTGATGGGGGGGAGGGGACATTAGAGTGTAAGCTCCTCTGTACAGAGACTGATGTGATGTGGGGGGAGGGGACATTAGAGTGTAAGCTCCTCTGTATAGAGACTGATGTGATGTGGGGGGGGAGGGGACATTAGAGTGTAAGCTCCTCTGTATAGAGACTGATGTGATGTGGGGGGGGGGGGGACATTAGAGTGTAAGCTCCTCTGTATAGAGACTGATGTGATGTGGGGGGGAGGGGACATTAGAGTGTAAGCTCCTCTGTACAGAGACTGATGTGATGTGGGGGGAGGGGACATTAGAGTGTAAGCTCCTCTGTATAGAGACTGATGTGATGTGGGGGGGGAGGGGACATTAGAGTGTAAGCTCCTCTGTATAGAGACTGATGTGATGTGGGGGGGAGGGGACATTAGAGTGTAAGCTCCTCTGTATAGAGACTGATGTGATGTGGGGAGGGGACATTAGAGTGTAAGCTCCTCTGTATAGAGACTGATGTGATGTGGGGGGGGAGGGGACATTAGAGTGTAAGCTCCTCTGTACAGAGACTGATGTGATGTGGGGGGAGGGGACATTAGAGTGTAAGCTCCTCTGTACAGAGACTGATGTGATGTGGGGGGAGGGGACATTAGAGTGTAAGCTCCTCTGTACAGAGACTGATGTGATGTGGGGGGAGGGGACATTAGAGTGTAAGCTCCTCTGTACAGAGACTGATGTGATGGGGGGTAGGGGACATTAGAGTGTAAGCTCCTCTGTACAGAAACTGATGTGATGTGGGGGGGGGGAGGGGACATTAGAGTTTAAGCTCCTCTGTATAGAGACTGATGTGATGTGGGGGGAGGGGACATTAGAGTGTAAGCTCCTCTGTATAGAGACTGATGTGATGTGGGGGGAGGGGACATTAGAGTGTAAGCTCCTCTGTATAGAGACTGATGTGATGGGGGGGAGGGGACATTAGAGTGTAAGCTCCTCTGTATAGAGACTGATGTGATGTGGGGGGAGGGGACATTAGAGTGTAAGCTCCTCTGTACAGAGACTGATGTGATGTGGGGGGAGGGGACATTAGAGTGTAAGCTCCTCTGTATAGAGACTGATGTGATGTGGGGGGAGGGGACATTAGAGTGTAAGCTCCTCTGTACAGAGACTGATGTGATGTGGGGGGAGGGGACATTAGAGTGTAAGCTCCTCTGTACAGAGACTGATGTGATGGGGGAGGGGACATTAGAGTGTAAGCTCCTCTGTACAGAGACTGATGTGATGTGGGGGGAGGGGACATTAGAGTGTAAGCTCCTCTGTACAGAGACTGATGTGATGTGGGGGAGGGGACATTAGAGTTTAAGCTCCTCTGTATAGAGACTGATGTGATGTGGGGGGAGGGGACATTAGAGTGTAAGCTCCTCTGTACAGAGACTGATGTGATGTGGGGGAGGGGACATTAGAGTGTAAGCTCCTCTGTACAGAGACTGATGTGATGTGGGGGGGAGGGGACATTAGAGTGTAAATTTTTGTTCATTAAAAAAAAATCATAGAAACATTCAGTTCATTAATAAAAACATATTTACACAAAAATAAACAACAACTAAACATAAACAAGTGCGCTTACATCAGCAGGTAAAGAAAACTGTTTCCTGACAAGTAACATAGAAAGAAACATAACAAAAAAGAGACTACAAACCCCGAACCTCAACTTAACCGCAATCCAGGCTGAAGCCTCGGACCTCGTCAAGGAAACTGCTGGCAGAGAGGTTTTTGCCGAGAAAAACGGCCGTGTGTATGGTTTCTCGTTGAGAAAACTGTTGTGAATCTCGAAGAGAAAAAAAGAAAACCTGCTCTCTATTTTTCTCGTCGGGATTCTTGTTGGCCTGTTTCTCGACGAGAAAACTGTGTGTACACTCACCTGTCGCCGTGGAAACCCGCGCATGCTCGAAATGACTTTGACACACGCGCGGTAGCTTCCTAGGCATAGGGTGTAGCAAGATGGCGGCGACGACATCGAATGTGACGACGCATGCTCGTCGTAGTCGATGACATCAGCGCGTTCGTGCCATTCAAAAGAACGGCGGTTCTTTTGTATCGTACGTGTGTACACTCGGCCGGGACAAGATTCTTGTCAAGATTCTCGTCAAGAAAAACAACGGGTTTTTTTTCTGACGAGAATCTCGACTGTGTGTACTAGGCTTAAGAAACATTTTGATATTTAATCGCCATCAGGATGCAATTCCAAAACCCCCCCATTAATCCCTCCCCCCACATCATTCATCCCGACTTCCACATCATTTCCCCCCGACTTCCACATCATTCACCCCGACTTCCACATCATTTCCCCCCGACTTCCACATCATTTCCCCCCGACTTCCACATCATTTCCCCCCGACTTCCACATCATTCACCCCGACTTGCACATCATTTCCCCCCGACTTCCACATCATTCACCCCGTCTTCCACATCATTTCCCCCCGACTTCCACATCATTCACCCCGACTTCCACATCATTTCCCCCCGACTTCCACATCATTTCCCCCCGACTTCCACATCATTCACCCCGACTTGCACATCATTCACCCCGACTTGCACATCATTTCCCCCCGACTTCCACATCATTCACCCCGACTTCCACATCATTTCCCCCCGACTTCCACATCATTCACCCCGACTTCCACATCATTTCCCCCCGACTTCCACATCATTTCCCCCCGACTTCCACATCATTTCCCACGACTTCCACATCATTTCCCCCGACTTCCACATCATTTCCCCCCGACTTCCACATCATTGCTCCCCGACTTCCACATCATTTCCCCCCGACTTCCACATCATTTCCCCCCCCGACTTCCACATCATTTCCCCCCCCCCGACTTCCACATCATTTGCCCCCCCCGACTTCCACATCATTCACCCCGACTTCCACATCATTTCCCAACACTACAGACTGCGGGGACACCGTCACCACAGACTGGGGGGGACACTGACACCACAGACTGGGGGGGGACACCGACACCACAGACTGGGGGGAACACCGACACCACAGACTGGGGGGACACCGACACCAGTGTTCCCTGTACAGCACTGCGGTATAATTAGAGCTATATAAATCAGTGGCGGCTGGTGAAGTTTTAGGATGGGGGGGCGCAAGACCCCGACCCTTCCATGCCTGGCCCCTCCCACTTCTCATTAGCCACATCCCTTATAGAATCCACCCACTCTGTCCCCTGTATTCCACGTGCTTCCACTCATAGTGTCAGGAGTATACAGATCGGCATCACAGGACAGAGTATATAGCCCCAGCATCACAGGACAGAGTATATAGCCCCAGCATCACAGGACACAGTATATAGCGCCAGCATCACAGGACAGAGTATATAGCCCCAGCATCACAGGACAGAGTATATAGCGCCAGCATCACAGGACAGAGTATATAGCCCCAGCATCACAGGACAGAGTATACAGCCCCAGCATCACAGGACAGAGTATACAGCCCTAGCATCACAGGATAGAGTATACAGCCCTAGCATCACAGGACAGAGTATACAGCCCTAGCATCACAGGACAGAGTATACAGCCCCAGCATCACAGGACAGAGTATAAAGCCCCAGCATCACAGGACAGAGTATATAGCCCCTGCATCACAGGACAGAGTATATAGCCCCAGCATCACAGGACAGAGTATATAGCCCCAGCATCACAGGACAGAGTATATAGTCCCAGCATCACAGGACAGAGTATATAGCCCCAGCATCACAGGACAGAGTATATAGCCCCAGCATCACAGGACAGAGTATATAGCCCCAGCATCACAGGACAGAGTATATAGCCCCAGCATCACAGGACAGAGTCTATAGCCCCAGCATCACAGGACAGAGTATACAGCCCCAGCATCACAGGACAGAGTATACAGCCCCAGCATCACAGGACAGAGTATACAGCCCCAGCATCACAGGACAGAGTATACAGCCCCAGCATCACAGGACAGAGTATATAGCCCCAGCATCACAGGACAGAGTATATAGCCCCAGCATCACAGGACAAAGTATACAGCCCCAGCATCACAGGACAGAGTATATAGCCCCAGCATCACAGGACAGAGTATATAGCCTCAGCATCACAGGACAGAGTATATAGCCCCAGCATCACAGGACAGAGTATATAGCCCCAGCATCACAGGACAGAGTGTATAGCCCCAGCATCACAGGACAAAGTATACAGCCCCAGCATCACAGGACAAAGTATACAGCCCCAGCATCACAGGACAAAGTATACAGCCCCAGCATCACAGGACAAAGTATACAGCCCCAGCATCACAGGACAAAGTATATAGCCCCAGCATCACAGGACAGAGTATATAGCCCCAGCATCACAGGACAGAGTGTATAGCCCCAGCATCACAGGACAGAGTGTATAGCCCCAGCATCACAGGACAAAGTATACAGCCCCAGCATCACAGGACAAAGTATACAGCCCCAGCATCACAGGACAAAGTATACAGCCCCAGCATCACAGGACAAAGTATACAGCCCCAGCATCACAGGACAAAGTATACAGCCCCAGCATCACAGGACAAAGTATATAGCCCCAGCATCACAGGACAGAGTATATAGCCCCAGCATCACAGGACAGAGTGTATAGCCCCAGCATCACAGGACAAAGTATACAGCCCCAGCATCACAGGACAAAGTATACAGCCCCAGCATCACAGGACAAAGTATACAGCCCCAGCATCACAGGACAAAGTATATAGCCCCAGCATCACAGGACAGAGTATATAGCCCCAGCATCACAGGACAGAGTGTATAGCCCCAGCATCACAGGACAAAGTATACAGCCCCAGCATCACAGGACAAAGTATACAGCCCCAGCATCACAGGACAAAGTATACAGCCCCAGCATCACAGGACAAAGTATACAGCCCCAGCATCACAGGACAAAGTATATAGCCCCAGCATCACAGGACAGAGTATATAGCCCCAGCATCACAGGACAGAGTATACAGCCCCAGCATCACAGGACAGAGTATATAGCGGCCCTCCATGAAAGTACAGACTCCAAACAGAGTTGCTTCAGTCGCTGTGCCTTTGGCAATGGAGGTGTGCCTTTTGGGGCTCATTGAGACCATTGTACCATCCTCTGCCAAACGCACGCTAATTTCCTTGCTGCTCTTTTATGCCCGAAAGAATATTGCTATGCAGTGGAAGAGGCCTACCCCCCCACTTTGGCGCAATGGAAACACTTGGTAAACGGCAGCCTTCCTTTATACAAAGATACCTATGCCAATCGGGGCTGCCCACTGAAATATGACAAGGTCTGGCGCAATTGGTTAGATGAGCCCGAAACAGCCTAGGGAGTTGGGGGTGAACCAGATCATCGTGTCAAGGTTTTGCCTTGCTCTTCTACCTCCCTCTTCCTCCGATGACCTCTGATATGTGTTCATTGACTAGTGGGTCTTACCATATTGGGTGCCCTACTTGATCTATTTGGGCGGTGCTGCTGTACCCTTCCATGGCTGTGCATTGTATCGTTGGGTTCACATTGCAATTGTATTCTCATCTGTACATGTTCTTTTTTATGACTGTAGGTGCTTAAGCTGTATGTTTTGTACGTGTTAGAAAATTCAATAAAAACTATTTATAAAAAAAAAAGTACAGACTCCATCCTCACAAACACCACAATGGACCCAATTCTATCACTACATCTGATCTCATGCTGACCTTGTTCATTTTAGTACAAAACATCCTCTATCCGGAATGTAGGCAACTTCTGTATCCCACCTGGGGAGAGACTACATATCCCATGAGGCCCCTGTCTCTGGAAGTCCTGTCCAGGGCTGTCAAGGTTCTTGCAATTCCTCATGGGACTTGTAGTGCCACAACTGGAGTGCCAGGGTTGCTGACCCCAATGAATCCATCAATATCAGTAAACTGCATCCTGTATCCGATCACACAACACAATAGCCCTAAGAAACTGCATCCTCTATCCCACCACAGATCACCATGGGGGGTTTATTGACTAAAACTGAAGAGTGCAAAAGCTGGTGCAGCTCTGCATGGGAGCCAATCAGCTTCTAACTCCAGCTTGTTTAATTGAGCTCTATGTAGAGCCGCACCAGATTATTTCGCACTCCCTAGTTTTAGTAAATCCAACCTTGTGTCTTCTATGAGTACAGGCGGCCTTAATCACTAAGCATTATTAACAGCACATTCCTCATCACACTGACAGCACATTCCCCATCCCATTCCCCATTCCATTGACAGCACATTCCCCAACTCATTCCATTGACAGCACATTCCTGACTGCACATTCCCCATCCCATTCCCCATTCCATTGACAGCACATTCCCCATCCCATTCCCCATTCCATTGACAGCACATTCCCCATCCCCATCCCCATTACATTGACAGCACATCCCCCAACTCATTCCATTGAAAGCACATTCCCCATCCCATTCCCCATTACATTGACAGCACATCCCCCAACTCATTCCATTGACAGCACATTCCCCATCCCATTCCCCATTCCATTGACAGCACATCCCCCAACTCATTCCATTGACAGCACATTCCTGACAGCACATTCCCCATCCCATTGACAGCACATTCCTGACAGCACATTCCCCATCCCACTGAATCTGGTCTCCCTGTATGACAATACACTCTATTTATCCAGGTTTATTCTCCTCTTGGTACAGACGTCTCTTCCCAGATTCCTCATCTCTTATCTCATTATGACATCACAGCATCCATCATTACTCTCCTCCTGTATGGGCAGTATAACCCCTGGCCCATATCACCTTGGATCAGGTCTGATCCTGGACCAGGCTTCCTATATTACCATACGCCCATCATGTCTCTTTATGACATCACAGCCTCCTATTACAAATCCCCTGCAGTGTCTCCTCTAGAACCATAAATCCCCCCCCATCACCATACATCCCCATCCTACAGCACCCTGATCTGTGTGTACAGCACCTACCCCAGACCCCCCCTGAGTCTATAAATGTATAATAATAATATTGGTGGATGGGGGAGGTTAGAGATCTGATGATAGAACCTCGTCATATGTTTGTACAGAAGAAGGACGTCTCGTGGTTGGAGAAGAGTATACAGAGTCTGGTGGAAGGATATAGAAGCATTGCAAAGAAGGAAGGAAATACGGAAACTATGAATGTAAATGAGCTGGAGGAATATCTGAAACTGAATGCTCCAGAGACCCTCGAAGTAAGAAAGTTATTTACATTATAATATGGACCACCCAAGTGTCAGGGTGTCATTGTTCTGGACCCCCAAGTGTCAGGGTGTCATTGTTCTGGACCCCCAAGTGTCAGTGTGTCATTGTTCTGGGACCCCCAAGTGTCAGTGTGTCATTGTTCTGGACCCCCAAGTGTCAGGGTGTCATTGTTCTGGACCCCCAAGTGTCAGGGTGTCATTGTTCTGGATCCTCCAAGTGTCAGGGTGTCATTGTTCTGGATCCTCCAAGTGTCAGGGTGTCATTGTTCTGGGACCCCAAGTGTCAGGGTGTCATTGTTCTGGGACCCCCAAGTGTCAGTGTGTCATTGTTCTGGGACCCCCAAGTGTCAGTGTGTCATTGTTCTGGGATCCCCAAGTGTCAGGGTGTCATTGTTCTGGACCCCCCAAGTGTCAGTGTGTCATTGTTCTGGGACCCCCAAGTGTCAGGGTGTCATTGTTCTGGGACCCCCAAGTGTCAGGGTGTCATTGTTCTGGACCCCCCAAGTGTCAGTGTGTCATTGTTCTGGACCCCCAAGTGTCAGTGTGTCATTGTTCTGGGACCCCCAAGTGTCAGGGTGTCATTGTTCTGGGACCCCCAAGTGTCAGGGTGTCATTGTTCTGGGATCCCCAAGTGTCAGGGTGTCATTGTTCTGGGACCCCCAAGTGTCAGGGTGTCATTGTTCTGGGACCCCCAAGTGTCAGTGTGTCATTGTTCTGGGGTCCCCAAGTGTCAGGGTGTCATTGTTCTGGGACCCCAAGTGTCAGGGTGTCATTGTTCTGGGACCCCCAAGTGTCAGGGTGTCATTGTTCTGGACCCCCAAGTGTCAGTGTGTCATTGTTCTGGACCCCCAAGTGTCATGGTGTCATTGTTCTGGGGCCCCCAAGTGTCAGGGTGTGATTGATCTGGGACCCCAAGTGTCAGGGTGTCATTGTTCTGGACCCCCAAGTGTCAGTGTGTCATTGTTCTGGGACCCCCAAGTGTCAGTGTGTCATTGTTCTGGGACCCCAAGTGTCAGTGTGTCATTGTTCTGGGACCCCCAAGTGTCAGGGTGTCATTGTTCTGGGACCCCAAGTGTCAGGGTGTCATTGTTCTGGGACCCCCAAGTGTCAGTGTGTCATTGTTATGGGACCCCCAAGTGTCAGGGTGTCATTGTTCTGGACCCCCCAAGTGTCAGGGTGTCATTGTTCTGGACCTCCCAAGTGTCAGGGTGTCATTGTACTGGACCCCCAAGTGTCAGGGTGTCATTGTTCTGGGACCCCAAGTGTCAGGGTGTCATTGTTCTGGACCCCCAAGTGTCAGGGTGTCATTGTTCTGAACCCCCAAGTGTCAGTGTGTCATTGTTCTGGACCCCCAAGTGAAGTGTCAGTGTGTCATTGTTCTGGGACCCCCAAGTGTCAGGGTGTCATTGTTCTGGACCCCCAAGTGTCAGTGTGTCATTGTTCTGGGATCCCCAAGTGTCAGTGTGTCATTGTTCTGGGACCCACAAGTGTCAGGGTGTCATTGTTCTGGACCCCCTAAGTGTCAGGGTGTCATTGTTCTGGACCCCCAAGTGTCAGGGTGTCATTGTTCTGGGACCCCCAAGTGTCAGTGTGTCATTGTTCTGGGACCCCCAAGTGTCAGGGTGTCATTGTTCTGGGACCCCAAGTGTCAGGGTGTCATTGTTCTGGGACCCCCAAGTGTCAGGAAGTCATTGTTCTGGACCCCCAAGTGTCAGTGTGTCATTGTTCTGGATCCCCCAAGTGTCAGTGTGTCATTGTTCTGGATCCCCAAGTGTCAGGGTGTCATTGTTCTGGGACCCCCAAGTGTCAGGGTGTCATTGTTCTGGGACCCCCAAGTGTCATGGTGTCATTGATCTGGGACCCCCAAGTGTCAGGGTGTCATTGTTCTGGGATCCCCAAGTGTCAGTGTGTCATTGTTCTGGGACCCCCAAGTGTCAGGGTGTCATTGTTCTGGGACCCCAAGTGTCAGGGTGTCATTGTTCTGGACCCCCAAGTGTCAGTGTGTCATTGTTCTGGGTCCTGGGACCCCCAAGTGTCAGGGTGTCATTGTTCTGGGACCCCCAAGTGTCAGTGTGTCATTGTTATGGGACCCCCAAGTGTCAGTGTGTCATTGTTATGGGACCCCCAAGTGTCAGGGTGTCATTGTTCTGGGACCCCCAAGTGTCAGTGTGTCATTGTTCTGAGACCCCCAAGTGTCAGGGTGTCATTGTTCTGGGACCCCCAAGTGTCAGTGTGTCATTGTTCTGGGACCCCCAAATGTCATGGTGTCATTGATCTGGGACCCCCAAGTGTCAGGGTGTCATTGTTCTGGGACCCCCAAGTGTCAGTGTGTCATTGTTCTGGGACCCCCAAGTGTCAGGGTGTCATTGTTCTGGGACCCCAAGTGTCAGGGTGTCATTGTTCTGGACCCCCAAGTGTCAGTGTGTCATTGTTCTGGGTCCTGGGACCCCCAAGTGTCAGGGTGTCATTGTTCTGGGACCAAGTGTCAGTGTGTCATTGTTATGGGACCCCCAAGTGTCAGTGTGTCATTGTTATGGGACCCCCAAGTGTCAGGGTGTCATTGTTCTGGGACCCCCAAGTGTCAGTGTGTCATTGTTCTGAGACCCCCAAGTGTCAGGGTGTCATTGTTCTGGGACCCCCAAGTGTCAGTGTGTCATTGTTATGGGACCCCCAAGTGTCAGGGTGTCATTGTTCTGGGACCCCAAGTGTCCCCTTTCTATGTTGCGGTCCCCAGGCTCGGTGAATGAAGAGAATACAATGTAACGTTGTGTATTCAGTAGATTGGAGGAGGGATACTTTCTGTGTCTTTGGTGATGTTCCTGTGATTCGCTCTTCAGAGGCAGAATTCTCTCCCGTTTCTGTGTCTTCTCAGGGTCAGGATCCGAATTTTGTTCAGAGAACTTTGGAATCTTTGGATGAAAACCGAGACGGAGAATTACAACACCGCGAATTTGTGAATTTTCAGATGCAATACATGGTTTCCAAATACAATCAGAAGTACAAACCCCAAGAGTGAGGCCGGCTACGGAAAGTGGCGCTACTTCTCCCCCGGCAACAACCGAATCCGCCCTATAAAATACAAATGAATGAAAATTACAAATTCATTAAAGCAGAACTAAAGGCAAAACCTTTTTTTGGTATTGTCTGGGATAAATTAAGGGGTGGGGTGGGGGGCGGGGGGCTACAACCTATCGGGGAGATTTCCCGTCACTTCCTGTCCCATAACCAAAACAGGATGCGAGAGGAAATCCCCGGAGTCCCCATTGGTAGATTTCCCTTCGATTCCTGTTCTGGTGACAACCCAAAATTTGGGATAATGGTCACCAGGGTGAATATAGAGGAGGAATCTCCATAACGGGGAAGACAATTCTCAGCTCTCACACAAAGATTCCTTTCAACGAGACCATACACTGTCCAATCTGATTGTACAACCTTCGGGTCTCTGAATTACCTTCTCGGAGGGTTGTGGTGGCCGGTGGTCTTCTCACCTTCACAGGAGGAGTAATTATCAGATTATTGGAAGTGAAGTTTGTGAAATGTCAGGAAGATGTCCCCCCCCCTGGGCCATTGATGGAAACTTCAATCGTCATATAATTATAATTATTATTTCCAGAGGGTGAGATCGGGGAGATTGAATGACAACCGACTCTCAGCTCTGAAATCCAAAACCCTCATTACTCTTTCGTCCATGGACCGACACAGCTTCCAATTGACAAGCGTGTATTATCTGTTAATTAGGAGTGACTAGGCAGAAAAACGTGTAAAAAGTGTTGCATCACACCTTCTACAGCACCGCCCAGGGGGCGGACCCTCTGGGTATATCCCCTCTTTCTGCACCTCGCAGATCAGTTTTTTTCTGTCTAGCAAGGGGAAAGGACATGGCTCCCTTCGGGCCCATTGGTCCGGGGAATTTTTTTTCTACATTTTGTTTTTTGTTTCCTGCGATCTTCGATCAACTGCCGACTGGGTGACAGGCTGGATCCTTCGATCCTTGTAGTCCCCCCCAGTTTCAGCCATCGAGCGTGTGCCGACCCTAGCTATGCGCTGGGTTTTCTACGACATGCCCGTCGCTCTACGGGTGGCCGGTGAGCCAAACGCTCCAGGGCCTGCATCGGACCGCTCAGCTTCGGCTGACCTTTCGGCCGAGTCGCAGTAGCCTGGCCAGTGAGCCCGCGCTCCAGGGCATGCATACGATCGTTCCCTAGGGTTCAATCTCAGCATGCCTGGCCGACCGTCACCTTCCGTGCGCGGATGATGATCTGTCCGGAATGTCTTCCAGCATGATGCTTCGGCAGGGTGACTTGGCTGGACATTCCTGGAGAGATCAAGTAAGTGGTTGTGGCCCTTTCTTTCCTCTCTCCCTGCCTTCCCTCCTCCCTGGGCTCTGAGCTAAGGTTGCTGGGTGCTGGGGGTCACCTGGGGGCTCCATCTGGAGTGGGGCTGCGCTATAGTTGTCATTTTAAAAGAATGTAATTTTGCTTACCTGTGTGTGCCTTTCTCCCTCCTTGCTGTCGGCGGCCATTTTGCGGTGGTCCATGCCTGTTTTGGCCTCTAGTGACTGTCCGGCAGCCATTTTCTTGTGGTTTCGCCTCCAAGATGTATAGATCGCCGCTCGGCAGCCATTTTCTTGTGGTTCGCGCCCGCTTTGGCCTCTTTCGACTGTTCGGCGGCCATGTTTCTTAGGATTCACGCCTGTATGTATATACCGCCATCTTCGGCGGCCATATTTTTGTGGCCCGCGGCCGCTTTTAGCCTCTATATTCGGCTCGGCAGCCATTTTCTTAGAGCCCACATTGTTTCTATACAGCCGCTTGGCGGCCATTTTTGCGGTAGTCTCCGGCCTCTAGGGTGCATTTCACTGGCGCGAATTCACATGCTGATGAGAATCAGACTGACACAGGCAGCGGTGGGATAGCATCACAGGCGGAGCACACCGCAGCAATAGCGGTACCGTTCCAAGGGGGGTGAGTCCTCTGGGAGACCCTGCATCTCTGTAGCAGCAAGGAGGGTGGCCTATGGATACCTTGCCTGGAGCCCTGTGGGTGTCAGCGCGTGGGTCAGCATGGCGTCTGAAGCAGACGTTTTTTTCCCCTGAAACACCTGACTTGGTAGCTGGTGCCCCTGATGTATCTGTGGACGCTATGTCTGTTGCCAGGGTGGAAGCAGCACACGGGAACACGGGGGGTAGTAAACGCCCCCATCCCCTGCAATCTTCCGGGGATAATTCTGATGAAGAACCAGGCCCAGCTATGGCTCATGGCCCGGATTCTGAGACTGCAGACCATGACCGGTCGGACAGTGAAAATGCTCCAAGTCTAGGTCAGCACGCGAAAAGGCTTTGGTATCTGACCTTTTTACTGCAGTGCTGGATACACTAAAAATAGAGAATGCTGCAGAAGCCGCAGAGACACCGGTCCCCTTTTGGGTTCCGTAAGCCGGCCCGCACTGCTAAGGTGTTTCCTTGTGTGTCTTATTTTGATAAGCTCTTATACAAGGAGTGGGAGAACCCATTAAGGGTTTTTTTCGTCCCCAAGGAATCTTGCGGTACGGTACCCCTTTGAGGAGAGTTTTTTGAAGAAATGGACGTCTCTTCCAATAGTGGACACTTCGGTGTCCAGACTTAATAGAGCTACCACTATTCCAGTAGAAGGGGCTCCTATTTTCAAGGACCCTGTGGATAAAAAAGCTGAAGCACTCACTCGCTACCTTTACACAGTGGTGGGCTCAGCGGTCCATCCAGGGGACTTCCTGGCATCCTTGGACATCAAGGACGCATACCTGCATGTCCCCATATACTCCAGACACTAGAGGTTTCTGCGATTCGCAATACGGGAGAACCACTATCAGTTTATGGCCCTCCCGTTTGGCCTGGCTTCGGCACCCAGGACGTTCACCAAGGTGCTCGCCCCGATTCTGGCCCATCTGAGACAGCGGGGTATCGCTATCATAGGCTACTTGGACGACCTTCTTCTGAAGGCCCCTTCAAGTTCAGAATTAGAGGTAAGCGTGTCCATTACCTGTCAGACTCTCCGAGACTGTGGTTAGATACTAAACACGCAAAAGTCAGTATTGGTGCCGACTCAACGCCTAGTGTATCTGGGGTTGATTCTGGATTCCTCAGAGGCAAGAGTCTTCCTCCCCGTGGAAAAGTTGCAGACCCTTCAGGCTGCAGTGTGGCAGCTGACATCCAAGAGTTGGTCGTCACTCCGTTTTTGCATGCGAGTGTTGGGCCTCATGGTAGCCTCCTTCGAGGCGGTCCCTTATGCTCAATATCACACTCGGGTTCTACAGAAAGAGGTTCTGTCCAGATGGAACAGATGCCCATCATCTCTGGATTATCAAATCCGGGAAAGCCACCTAGTCAGGAGATCCCTGGTATGGTGGCTGACAGCACCGGCTCTGCTGGCCGGGAAGTCATTCCTTCCTATTCATTGGATAGTGATCACGACGGACGCCAGCCTTACAGGTTGGGGGGGGAGTCTGGGGTGTTCAGTCGACACAAGGCCGCTGGACCCCGGAGGAATCCCGCCTGCCGATCAATGTCCTGGAACTCCGGGCGATCAGGCTGTGCCTCTTCAAGTGGTCTCAGAGGCTGCAAGGGCGTCCGGTCAGGATACAATCAGACAACGCCACAGCAGTGGCATATGTCAACCATCAAGGAGGAACAAGAAGCTCAGCTGCAGCATCGGAGGTCGTTGGCATCCTGAAGTGGGCAGAGAGGAGCGTACCGGCACTGTCGGCCGTGTGCATTCCGAGTGTGGAGAACTGGCAGGCAGACTACCTGAGTCGCCAAATGCTGGACCAGGGAGAATGGTCCTTACACCCGGAGGTATTTCAGCTCCTCTGCCAAAGATGGGGCACACCAGACATAGATCTTCTGGCTTCCCGACTCAATCGGAAGGTATTGAGCTTTGTAGCCCGGTCAAAGGACCCATGGGCAGACGCAACGGATGCGTTAGTGGCATTGTGGGGTCAGTATTGGCTAATCTATGCCTTGCCTCCCATAAGGTTCCTTCCTCATCTGCTCCGCAGAGTGGAGGCAGAGGGAATTCCAATGATCCTAATCACTCCAGATTGGCCTCAGCGTCCTTGGTACGCCGATCTAGTACGTCTGGTAGCAAACGTCCCCTGGCGCTTACCACTACGGGAGGACCTGCTGTCGCAAGGTCCCATACTCCATCCTGCTTTACAGTCACTGGCTTTAACGCCATGGTTATTGAAAACCAGGTACTGAGAGACCTGGGCCTGTCAGATTCAGTAATCTCTACTATGAAAAGTGCTCGGAAACCGTCCTCTAGGAAGGTTTATTATCGCACTTGGAAGGCCTACATCTCCATGTGTGAGGAAATGAAGTGGCATGCGCGTACTTATTTGGTTTCCAGAATTCTGGTGTTCTTACAGCGCGGAGTGGACCAAGGGCTTGCCCTAAGTACGATTAAGGGACAGATAGCTGCCCTGGCTGTCTTTTTTCAGCGACCCCTGGCGGCTCACTCTCTCGTGAGTACATTTGTGCAGGGGGTTCGACATGTGGCCCCTCCGGTCCGTCCCCCGTTACCTCCATGGGACTTGAACCTGGTCCTTTCGGTGCTTCAGAAGGCACCGTTTGAGAATATTAGAGATATTCCCTTGTTGACACTTTCTCAGAAAGTGGTCTTTTTGGTGGCCGTTACGTCAGTTAGACGAGTCTCTGAGCTGGCAGCTTTGTCCTGCAAGGCTCCCTATTTGATTTTCCACAAGGATAAGGTGGTGCTGCTGTAATGGTCGTTTAACCACAAAGGGGTTAATATGGATTCTACTACTGTTCCGAATTGTAAAGTTTAGATAACATTGCGTGCATGCTGAAAGTAAGACTCGACACATCCGTTCAGGTCCGTTACTTCCGTATCTAATGATTTATTCCAGGCAGTACTAAACTTTTTACACACAGCATGATACGTCACTATTATGTTAATGTAAGACTGCAAACCACATCTGATTGGCTGCAATACAAAAAGAGTACAGAAACGTGATGATTAAGCTGGGCTGTCCTCTGGTCCTATCTTCATATCCGCATTCCAAAGATGTGTGGGAGAGGGGGGTATCCGCCATTTTCTGTCTTCTCCAGTCTTTTCGGTGGGAGGGGGTGTTGTTAGAAATTGATTTGAGTAAGGAAGAATTTACAGCAGTGGTGTACATGAAAAAGCAATCTAGACTTTATACACTGTGTCCGCAGCCTTCCTTTCTTCCAAAAGTCGTTTCGGCTTTTCATCTCAACGAAGACATTGTACTTCCATCCTTGTGTCCTCAGCCGTCGAATCCTAAGGAGTCGGCGTTGCATTCCTTGGACGTTGTCCGAGCTTTGAGAGTATACCTATCTGCTACTTCCCTGGTCCGGAAGTCAGACTCACTGTTTGTTTCGGTGGCTGGTCCCAAGAAGGGCCAAGCAGTCTCGTTGGCCACCATCTCTAGGTGGATCCGACAGATAGTAATCCAGGCTTAGGCCTTAAAGGGTCAAGCGCCCCCCTTTCCAGTCACGGCGCATTCGACCAGGGCAATAGGTGCCTCTTGGGCTTTCCGACATCAAGCGTCTGTTTCCCAATTATGTAAAGCGGCGACTTGGTCATCCGCTCACACTTTCACAAAACTCTACAAAGTTGATGTAGGTGCATCTTCGGATGCCTCTTTCGGCCGCAAGGTTTTGCAGGCGGCTGTTTAGAGTTGGTGAATGTGAAAAAGTGTAGCGCTTATTTTTGTGAAAGAGTCAGTTACCAACACATAACAAATGTTGCAAACATGCATATATATTAATTTCAGTGACACCAAGTGACTGAGTGTGATCCGTGAAAAAAAATATTATATGTAAATAAATCAGAACGAAACAGTCCTCTATTGTGACCACACACAAATAACAGTCCAAAAGTGTAGAAAAAACTGCAAGGTTGAAAAAAAGAGTCCCACATGGATATGACCCTCTCTGTGAAAGGATAGAGACACCACCACCGATATAAGGAGGAGGCTTACCAGATGGTATTGACTTGGTAAGGTGTATACCACCCAAGTCAAAACAGGCTTAAATAATCAGTCAGCAAGGTGTATCCAGCTGGTCCTGAATCCGCATATCAGTCGGCACCGCAAATTCCCGTAAACACCAGGAAGTGTGAATACATATAGTCTTGTTGGAGCCAGAGATACGGTAACCACATAACATGCGTAATGGGGAAAAAAACTCACATAGTGTGATACCGTACAAGGAAGTATTTATTTAAAAAAAGATTAAAAAATGTACACTCACATTTGGAAGAACATCATAGGCATATCACAAAATGCAAGAGCGATGTGTGTAAATGGGTCCACCCAATTAATATATATGCATGTTTGCAACATTTGTTATGTGTTGGTAACTGACTCTTTCACAAAAATAAGCGCTACACTTTTTCACATTCACCAGTTTTTGCTTTGTCTCAGCTGTGTTGGCAGCTAATTTTTGTGTTCACTCATTGCACAGCGCAGTATATCCCATATCTAATTTTTGGCTGTTTAGAGTTGCAACTCCTCCGTTGGAGGAGTGCTGTTTTGCGTTTGGTGAAATTTACTTTTATGCTGTTACCACCCCTCGTTTTTGACACTGCTTTGGGACGTCCCACTTGTCAATTGGAAGCTGTGTCGGTCCATGGACGAAAGAGTAAATAGGATTTTTTACTCACCGTAAAATCCTTTTCTCTGAGTCCATGGACCGACACAGCACCCACCCCTCCTTTTAAGTTTGTACTGCTTTATGACGAACTGATCTGCGAGATGCAGAGTGAGGGGATATACCCAGAGGGTCCGCCCCCTGGGCAGTACTGTAGAAGGTGTGATGCAACACTTTTTACAAGTTTTTCTGCCTAGTCACTCCTAATTAACGGATAATACCCACTTGTCAATAGAGAAGCTGTGTCGGTCCATGGACTCAGAGAAAAGGATTTTACGGTGAGTACAAAAAATCCTATTTTTCCCCCACACATAGCGTTTTGCTTTTAGGACAAAAAGTTCAATTTTGGTGTCATGTGACCAGAGCACCTTCTTCCACATGTTTGCTGTGTCCCCCACATGTTTGCTGTGTCCCCCACATGTTTGCTGTGTCCCCCACATGTTTGCTATGTCCCCCACATGTTTCCTGTGTCCCCCACATGTTTGCTGTGTCCCCCCACATGATTGCTGTGTCCCCCACATGATTGCTGTGTCCCCCACATGTTTGCTGTGTCCCCCACATGTTTGCTGTGTCCCCCACATGATTGCTGTGTCCCCCCACATGTTTGCTGTGTCCCCCACATGGCTTCTCACAAACTGCAAACAGGACTTCTTATGACTTTCTTTCACCAATGTCTTTCTTCTTGTCACTCTTCCATAAAGGGCAGATTTGTGGAGAAGCACGACTAATAGTTGTCCTGTGGACAGATTCTCCCCCCTGAGCTGTGGATCTCTGCAGCTCCTCCAGAGTTACCATGGGACCTCTTGGCTGCTTCTCTGATAAATTTTCTCCTTGCCCGGCCCGGTCAGTTTAGGTGGACGGCCATGTCTTGGTAGGTTTGCAGTTGTGCCATACTCTTTCCATTTTCCGATGATGGATTGAACAGAGCTCCGTGAGATGTTCAAAGCTTGGGAGATTTTTTTTAAAACCTAACCCTGCTTTATACTTCTCCACAACTTTATCCCTGACCTGTCTGGTGTGTTCCTTGGCCTTCATGATGCTGTTTGTTCACTAAGGTTCTCTAACAAACCTCTGAGGGCTTCACAGAACAGCTGTATTTATACTGAGATTAAATGACACAGAGGTGGACTCTATTTACTAATAAGGTGACTTCTGAAGGCAATTCGCTCCACTAGATTTTAGTTAGGGGTTTCAGAGTAAAGGGGGCTGGATACAAATGCCCCCACACACTTTTCACATATTTATTTGTATCATTTATCATTTTCCTTCCACTTCACAATTATGAGCCACTTTGTGTTGATCTTTTACATAAAATCCCAATAAAATACGTTTACGTTTTTGGGTGTAACGTGACAAAATGTGGGAAATTTCAAGGGGTATGAATACTTTTTCAATGCACTCTATGTTGCGGTCCTCAGGCTCGGTGAATGAAGAGAATACAATGTAACGTTGTGTATTCAGTAGATTGGAGGAGAGATACTTTCTGTGTCTTTGGTGATGTTCCTGTGATTCGCTCTTCAGAGGCAGAATTCTCTCCCGTTTCTGTGTCTTCTCAGGGTCAGGATCCGGATTTTGTTCAGAGGACTTTGGAATCTTTGGATGAAAACCGAGACGGAGAATTAGAATACAGCGAATTTGTGAAGCTTCAGATGCAATACATGGTTTCCCAAATACAATCAGAAGTACAAACCCCAAGAGTGAGGCCGGCTACAGAAAGTGGCGCCACGTCTCCCCCGGCAACAACCGAATCTGCCGTATAAAATACAAATGAATGAAAATTTAAAAAAAAATTATGAAAATTAACAAATTCATTAAAGCAGAACTAAAGGCAAAACCTTTTTTTGGTATTATTTTGGATAAATTAAGGGGTGGGGGGAGGGGCTACAACCTATCGGGGAGATTTCCAGTCACTTCCTGTCCCATAACCAAAACAGGATGTGAGAGGAAATCCCCATTGGTAGATTTCCTCTTTATTCCATTTCCGGTGACAACTTTAAATTTGGGAATTAGGGATAATGGTCACCAGGGTGAATATAGAGGAGGAGTCTCCATAACGGGTAAGACAATTCTCAGCTCTCACACAAAGATTCCATTCGGTGAGACCATACACCCACCAATCTGATTGTACAACCTTCGGGTCTCTGAATTACCTTCTCTGAGGGTTGTGGTGGCCGGTGGTCTTCCCGCCTCCACTGGAGGAGTAAATATCAGATTATTGAAAGTGAACTTTGTGAAATGTCAGGAAGACGCCCCCCCGGGCCATTGATGGAAAGTTCAATCGTCATATAATTATAATTATTATTTCCAGAGGGTGAGATCGGGGAGATTGAATGACAACCAACTCTCAGCTCTGAAATCCGAAACCCTCATTTTAATCTTCTGGTAACAACGGGACATTAAAGTCCACCGACGTCAGATGGAGATTTATTACCAATAATACCGAAATAATTGGGGAACCTTCTATGTGGTGAAGTTGAACCCTTTCATGGCAGAAACATTGAGGCAGCTTTGGCATGTGTTAGTAAATCCGCACATATCACCGATGGGTATATTTATATCAAAAATTGTGTTGCCTTTCCTCCAGCAAATCTGCATGGAACTTCGTTCTGTGCAAAAACAAATATTCTTCAGGCTCTTGTCTCTTCTACACAAATGTTCTTTTATCATCGGCTGTAATACCATAAAATGGCCACTAGATGGAGAAGAGGAGCCTAGAGATAACATATGTCTATGTAAGGAGATACAATGTAACAATTCTAGAGAACACTAGAGGGAATATTTTTTTAGTTCTGGGACCCCCAAGTGTCATTGTGTCATTGTTCTGGACCCCCAATTGTCAGGGGGTCATTGTTCTGGACCCCCAAGTGTCAGGGTATCATTGTTCTGGACCCCCAAGTGCCTGTGTGTCATTGTTCTGGGACCCCCAAGTGTCAGTGTGTCATTGTTCTGGACCCCCAAGTGTCAGGGTGTCATTGTTCTGGACCTACAAGTGTCAGTGTGTCATTGTTCTGGGACCCCCAAGTGTCAGGGTGTCATTGTTCTGGGACCCCCAAGTGTCAGTGTGTCATTGTTCTGGATCCCCAAGTGTCAGTGTGTCATTGTTCTGTGATCCCCCAAGTGTCAGTGTGTCATTGTTCTGGACCCCCAAGTGTTAGGGTGTCATTGTTCTGGACACCCAATTGTCAGGGTGTCGTTGTTCTGGGACCCCCAAGTGTCAGTGTGTCATTGTTCTGGGACCCCAAGTGTCAGGGTGTCATTGTTCTGGGACCCCCAAGTGTCAGTGTGTCATTGTTCTGGGACCCCCAAGTGTCAGTGTGTCATTGTTCTGGGACCCCAAGTGTCAGTGTGTCATTGTTCTGGATCCCCAAGTGTCAGGGTGTCATTGTTCTGGACCCCCAATTGTCAGGGTGTCATTGTTCTGGGACCCCCAAGTGTCAGTGTGTCATTGTTCTGGGACCCCAAGCGTCAGGGTGTCATTGTTCTGGGACCCCCAAGTGTCAGTGTGTCATTGTTCTGGATCCCCAAGTGTCAGGGTGTCATTGTTCTGGACCCCCAATTGTCAGGGTGTCATTGTTCTGGGACCCCCAAGTGTCAGTGTGTCATTGTTCTGGGACCCCAAGTGTCAGGGTGTCATTGTTCTGGGACCCCCAAGTGTCAGTGTGTCATTGTTCTGGGACCCCAAGTGTCAGGGTGTCATTGTTCTGGGACCCCCAAGTGTCAGTGTGTCATTGTTCTGGGACCCCAAAGTGTCAGGGTGTCATTGTTCTGGGACCCCCAAGTGTCAGGGTGTCATTGTTCTGGGATCCCCAAGTGTCAGGGTGTCATTGTTCTGGATCCCCCAAGTGTCAGGGTGTCATTGTTCTGGACCCCCAAGTGTCAGTGTGTCATTGTTCTGGGACCCCCAAGTGTCAGTGTGTCATTGTTCTGGGACCCCAAGTGTCAGGGTATCATTGTTCTGGGACCCCCAAGTGTCAGGGTGTCATTGTGCTGGGACCCCCAAGTGTCAGTGTGTCATTGTTCTGGGACCCCAAGTGTCAGTGTGTCATTGTTCTGGGACCCCCAAGTGTCAGTGTGTCATTGTTCTGGGACCCCCAAGTGTCAGGGTGTCATTGTTCTGGGACCCCCAATATCAGGGTGTCATTGTTCTGGAATCCCCAAGTGTCAGGGTGTCATTGTTCTGGATCCCCCAAGTGTCAGTGTGTCATTGTTCTGGGATCCCCAAGTGTCAGTGTGTCATTGTTCTGTGATCCCCCAAGTGTCAGTGTGTCATAGCTCTGGACCCCCAAGTGTCAGGGGGTCATTGTTCTGGACCCCCAAGTGTCAGGGTGTAATTGTTCTGGACCCCCAAGTGCCTGTGTGTCATTGTTCTGGGACCCCCAAGTGTCAGTGTGTCATTGTTCTGGGACCCCCAAGTGTCAGTGTGTCATTGTTCTGGGACCCCCAAGTGTCAGTGTGTCATTGTTTTGGGACCCCCAAGTGTTAGTGTGTCATTGTGGGACCCCCAAGTGTCAGTGTGTCATTGTTCTGGGATCCCAGAGTGTCAGTGCGTCATTGTTCTGGGACCCCCAAGTGTCAGGGTGTCATTGTTCTGGGACCCCCAAGTGTCAGTGTGTCATTGTTCTGGATCCCCCAAGTGTCAGGGTGTCATTGTTCTGGACCCCCAAGTGTCAGTGTGTCATTGTTCTGGATCCCAAGTTTCAGGGTGTCATTGTTCTGGACCCCCAATTGTCAGGGTGTCATTGTTCTGGGACCCCAAGTGTCAGGGTGTCATTGTTCTGGGACCCCCAAGTGTCAGTGTGTCATTGTTCTGGGACCCCCAAGTGTCAGGGTGTCATTGTTCTGGGACCCCCAAGTGTCAGTGTGTCATTGTTCTGGGACCCCAAGTGTCAGGGTGTCATTGTTCTGGATCCCCCAAGTGTCAGTGTGTCATTGTTCTGGACCCCCAAGTGTCAGGGTGTCATTGTTCTGGACCCCCAAGTGTCAGTGTGTCATTGTTCTGGATCCCCAAGTGTCAGTGTGTCATTGTTCTGGACCCCCAAGTGTCAGTGTGTCATTGTTCTGGACCCCCAAGTGTCAGGGTGTCATTGTTCTGGACCCCCAAGTGTCAGGGTGTCATTGTTCTGGACCCCAATTGTCAGGGTGTCATTGTTCTAGGACCCCCAAGTGTCAGTGTGTCATTGTGCTGGGACCCCAAGTGTCAGTGTGTCATTGTTCTGGACCTACAAGTGTCAGTGTGTCATTGTTCTGGATCCCCCAAGTGTCAATGTGTCATTGTTCTGGACCCCCAAGTGTCAGGGTGTCATTGTTCTGGACCCCCAAGTGCCTGTGTGTCATTGTTCTGGGACCCCCAAGTGTCAGTGTGTCATTGTTCTGGGACCCCAAGTGTCAGGGTGTCATTGTTCTGGGACCCCTAAGTGTCAGGGTGTCATTGTTCTGGGACCCCCAAGTGTCAGTGTGTCATTGTTCTGGATCCCCCAAGTGTCAATGTGTCATTGTTCTGTGATCCCCCAAGTGTCAGTGTGTCATTGTTCTGGACCCCCAAGTGTCAGTGTGTCATTGTTCTGGACCCCCAAGTGTCAGGGTGTCATTGTTCTGGACCCCCAAGTAGCTGTGTGTCATTGTTCTGGGACCCCCAAGTGTCAGTGTGTCATTGTTCTGGGACCCCCAAGTGTCAGTGTGTCATTGTTCTGGGACCCCCAAGTGTCAGTGTGTCATTGTTTTGGGACCCCCAAGTGTTAGTGTGTCATTGTGGGACCCCCAAGTGTCAGTGTGTCATTGTTCTGGGATCCCCAAGTGTCAGTGCGTCATTGTTCTGGTACCCCCAAGTGTCAGGGTGTCATTGTTCTGGGACCCCCAAGTGTCAGTGTGTCATTGTTCTGGATCCCCCAAGTGTCAGGGTGTCATTGTTCTGGACCCCCAAGTGTCAGGGTGTGATTGTTTTGGGACCCCCAAGTGTTAGTGTGTCATTGTGGGACCCCCAAGTGTCAGTGTGTCATTGTTCTGGGATCCCCAAGTGTCAGGGTGTCATTGTTCTGGGACCCCCAAGTGTCAGGGTGTCATTGTTCTGGGACCCCCAAGTGTCAGTGTGTCATTGTTCTGGATCCCCCAAGTGTCAGGGTGTCATTGTTCTGGACCCCCAAGTGTCAGTGTGTCATTGTTCTGGATCCCCAAGTGTCAGGGTGTCATTGTTCTGGACCCACAATTGTCAGGGTGTCATTGTTCTGGGACCCCCAAGTGTCAGTGTGTCATTGTTCTGGGACCCCAAGTGTCAGGGTGTCATTGTTCTGGGACCCCCAAGTGTCAGTGTGTCATTGTTCTGGGACCCCCAAGTGTCAGGGTGTCATTGTTCTGGGACCCCCAAGTGTCAGTGTGTCATTGTTCTGGGACCCCAAGTGTCAGGGTGTCATTGTTCTGGATCCCCAAGTGTCAGTGTGTCATTGTTCTGGACCCCCAAGTGTCAGGGTGTCATTGTTCTGGACCCCCAAGTGTCAGTGTGTCATTGTTCTGGATCCCCAAGTGTCAGTGTGTCATTGTTCTGGACCCCCAAGTGTCAGTGTGTCATTGTTCTGGACCCCCAAGTGTCAGGGTGTCATTGTTCTAGATCCCCAAGTGTCAGGGTGTCATTGTTCTGGACCCCCAATTGTCAGGGTGTCTTTGTTCTAGGACCCCCAAGTGTCAGTGTGTCATTGTTCTGGGACCCCAAGTGTCAGGGTGTCATTGTTCTGGGACCCCCAAGTGTCAGTGTGTCATTGTTCTGGACCCCCAAGTGTCAGTGTGTCATTGTTCTGGGACCCCAAGTGTCAGGGTGTCATTGTTCTGGATCCCCAAGTGTCAGGGTGTCATTGTTCTGGACCCCCAATTGTCAGGGTGTCGTTGTTCTGGGACCCCCAAGTGTCAGGGTGTCATTGTTCTGGGACCCGAAGTGTCAGGGTGTCATTGTTCTAGGACCCCCAAGTGTCAGTGTGTCATTGTTCTGGGACCCCCAAGTGTCAGTGTGTCATTGTTCTGGGACCCCAAGTGTCAGTGTGTCATTGTTCTGGATCCCCAAGTGTCAGGGTGTCATTGTTCTGGACCCCCAATTGTCAGGGTGTCATTGTTCTGGGACCCCCAAGTGTCAGTGTGTCATTGTTCTGGGACCCCAAGTGTCAGGGTGTCATTGTTCTGGGACCCCCAAGTGTCAGTGTGTCATTGTTCTGGATCCCCAAGTGTCAGTGTGTCATTGTTCTGGACCCCCAATTGTCAGGGTGTCATTGTTCTGGGACCCCCAAGTGTCAGTGTGTCATTGTTCTGGGACCCCCAAGTGTCAGGGTGTCATTGTTCTGGGACCCCCAAGTGTCAGTGTGTCATTGTTCTGGGACCCCCAAGTGTCAGGGTGTCATTGTTCTGGGACCCCCAAGTGTCAGGGTGTCATTGTTCTGGGATCCCCAAGTGTCAGGGTGTCATTGTTCTGGATCCCCCAAGTGTCAGGGTGTCATTGTTCTGGACCCCCAAGTGTCAGTGTGTCATTGTTCTGGGACCCCCAAGTGTCAGTGTGTCATTGTTCTGGGACCCCAAGTGTCAGGGTGTCATTGTTCTGGGACCCCCAAGTGTCAGGGTGTCATTGTGCTGGGACCCCAAGTGTCAGTGTGTCATTGTTCTGGGACCCCCAAGTGTCAGTGTGTCATTGTTCTGGGAACCCCAAGTGTCAGGGTGTCATTGTTCTGGGACCCCCAAGTGTCAGGGTGTCATTGTTCTGGATCCCCCAAGTGTCAGGGTGTCATTGTTCTGGATCCCCCAAGTGTCAGTGTGTCATTGTTCTGGGACCCCCAAGTGTCAGTGTGTCATTGTTCTGTGATCCCCCAAGTGTCAGTGTGTCATTGTTCTGGACCCCCAAGTGTCAGGGGGTCATTGTTCTGGACCCCCAAGTGTCAGGGTGTCATTGTTCTGGACCCCCAAGTGTCAGTGTGTCATTGTTCTGGGACCCCCAAGTGTCAGTGTGTCATTGTTCTGGGACCCCCAAGTGTCAGTGTGTCATTGTTCTGGGACCCCCAAGTGTCAGTGTGTCATTGTTTTGGGATCCCCAAGTGTTAGTGTGTCATTGTAGGACCCCCAAGTGTCAGTGTGTCATTGTTCTGGGATCCCCAAGTGTCAGTGCGTCATTGTTCTGGGACCCCCAAGTGTCAGGGTGTCATTGTTCTGGGACCCCCAAGTGTCAGTGTGTCATTGTTCTGGATCCCCCAAGTGTCACGGTGTCATTGTTCTGGACCCCCAAGTGTCACGGTGTCATTGTTCTGGATCCCCAAGTGTCAGGGTGTCATTGTTCTGGACCCCCAATTGTCAGGGTGTCATTGTTCTGGACCCCCAATTGTCAGGGTGTCATTGTTCTGGGACCCCCAAGTGTCAGTGTGTCATTATTCTGGGACCCCAAGTGTCAGGGTGTCATTGTTCTGGGACCCCCAAGTGTCAGGGTGTCATTGTTCTGGGACCCCCAAGTGTCAGGGTGTCATTGTTCTGGGACCCCCAAGTGTCAGTGTGTCATTGTTCTGGGACCCCAAGTGTCAGGGTGTCATTGTTCTGGATCCCCAAGTGTCAGTGTGTCATTGTTCTGGATCCCCAAGTGTCAGGGTGTCATTGTTCTGGACCCCCAATTATCAGGGTGTCATTGTTCTGGACCCCCAATTGTCAGGGTGTCATTGTTCTGGGACCCCCAAGTGTCAGGGTGTCATTGTTCTAGATCCCCAAGTGTCAGGGTGTCATTGTTCTGGACCCCCAATTGTCAGGGTGTCATTGTTCTAGGACCCCCAAGTGTCAGTGTGTCATTGTTCTGGGACCCCAAGTGTCAGGGTGTCATTGTTCTGGGACCCCCAAGTGTCAGTGTGTCATTGTTCTGGGACCCCAAGTGTCAGGGTGTCATTGTTCTGGGACCCCCAAGTGTCAGTGTGTCATTGTTCTGGGACCCCCAAGTGTCAGGGTGTCATTGTTCTGGGACCCCCAAGTGTCAGGGTGTCATTGTTCTGGGATCCCCAAGTGTCAGGGTGTCATTGTTCTGGATCCCCCAAGTGTCAGGGTGTCATTGTTCTGGACCCCCAAGTGTCAGTGTGTCATTGTTCTGGGACCCCCAAGTGTCAGTGTGTCATTGTTCTGGGACCCCAAGTGTCAGGGTGTCATTGTTCTGGGACCCCCAAGTGTCAGGGTGTCATTGTGCTGGGACCCCAAGTGTCAGTGTGTCATTGTTCTGGGACCCCCAAGTGTCAGTGTGTCATTGTTCTGGGACCCCCAAGTGTCAGGGTGTCATTGTTCTGGGACCCCCAAGTGTCAGGGTGTCATTGTTCTGGATCCCCCAAGTGTCAGGGTGTCATTGTTCTGGATCCCCCAAGTGTCAGTGTGTCATTGTTCTGGGACCCCCAAGTGTCAGTGTGTCATTGTTCTGTGATCCCCCAAGTGTCAGTGTGTCATTGTTCTGGACCCCCAAGTGTCAGGGGGTCATTGTTCTGGACCCCCAAGTGTCAGGGTGTCATTGTTCTGGACCCCCAAGTGTCAGTGTGTCATTGTTCTGGGACCCCCAAGTGTCAGTGTGTCATTGTTTTGGGATCCCCAAGTGTTAGTGTGTCATTGTAGGACCCCCAAGTGTCAGTGTGTCATTGTTCTGGGATCCCCAAGTGTCAGTGTGTCATTGTTCTGGGACCCCCAAGTGTCAGGGTGTCATTGTTCTGGGACCCCCAAGTGTCAGTGTGTCATTGTTCTGGATCCCCCAAGTGTCACGGTGTCATTGTTCTGGACCCCCAAGTGTCAGTGTGTCATTGTTCTGGATCCCCAAGTGTCAGGGTGTCATTGTTCTGGACCCCCAATTGTCAGGGTGTCATTGTTCTGGACCCCCAATTGTCAGGGTGTCATTGTTCTGGGACCCCCAAGTGTCAGTGTGTCATTATTCTGGGACCCCAAGTGTCAGGGTGTCATTGTTCTGGGACCCCCAAGTGTCAGGGTGTCATTGTTCTGGGACCCCCAAGTGTCAGGGTGTCATTGTTCTGGGACCCCCAAGTGTCAGTGTGTCATTGTTCTGGGACCCCAAGTGTCAGGGTGTCATTGTTCTGGATCCCCAAGTGTCAGTGTGTCATTGTTCTGGATCCCCAAGTGTCAGGGTGTCATTGTTCTGGACCCCCAATTGTCAGGGTGTCATTGTTCTGGACCCCCAATTGTCAGGGTGTCATTGTTCTGGGACCCCCAAGTGTCAGGGTGTCATTGTTCTAGATCCCCAAGTGTCAGGGTGTCATTGTTCTGGACCCCCAATTGTCAGGGTGTCATTGTTCTAGGACCCCCAAGTGTCAGTGTGTCATTGTTCTGGGACCCCAAGTGTCAGGGTGTCATTGTTCTGGGACCCCCAAGTGTCAGTGTGTCATTGTTCTGGGACCCCTAAGTGTCAGTGTGTCATTGTTCTGGGACCCCAAGTGTCAGGGTGTCATTGTTCTGGATCCCCAAGTGTCAGGGTGTCATTGTTCTGGACCCCCAATTGTCAGGGTGTCGTTGTTCTGGGACCCTCAAGTGTCAGTGTGTCGTTGTTCTGGGACCCCAAGTGTCAGGGTGTCATTGTTCTGGGACCCCAAGTGTCAGGGTGTCATTGTTCTGGGACCCCCAAGTGTCAGTGTGTCATTGTTCTGGGACCCCCAAGTGTCAGGGTGTCATTGTTCTGGGACCCCCAAGTGTCAGGGTGTCATTGTTCTGGGACCCCCAAGTGTCAGTGTGTCATTGTTCTGGGACCCCCAAGTGTCAGTGTGTCATTGTTCTGGGACCCCAAGTGTCAGTGTGTCATTGTTCTGGGACCCCAAGTGTCAGGGTGTCATTGTTCTAGATCCCTAAGTGTCAGGGTGTCATTGTTCTGGACCCCCAATTGTCAGGGTGTCATTGTTCTAGGACCCCCAAGTGTCAATGTGTCATTGTTCTGGACCCCCAAGTGTCAGGGTGTCATTGTTCTGGACCCCCAAGTGCCTGTGTGTCATTGTTCTGGGACCCCCAAGTGTCAGTGTGTCATTGTTCTGGGACCCCCAAGTGTCAGTGTGTCATTGTTCTGGGACCCCAAGTGTCAGGGTGTCATTGTTCTGGGACCCCTAAGTGTCAGGGTGTCATTGTTCTGGGACCCCCAAGTGTCAGTGTGTCATTGTTCTGGATCCCCCAAGTGTCAATGTGTCATTGTTCTGTGATTCCCCCAAGTGTCAGTGCGTCATTGTTCTGGACCCCCAAGTGTCAGTGTGTCATTGTTCTGGACCCCCAAGTGTCAGGGTGTCATTGTTCTGGACCCCCAAGTAGCTGTGTGTCATTGTTCTGGGACCCCCAAGCGTCAGTGTGTCATTGTTCTGGGACCCCCAAGTGTCAGTGTGTCATTGTTCTGGGACCCCCAAGTGTCAGTGTGTCATTGTTTTGGGACCCCCAAGTGTTAGTGTGTCATTGTGGGACCCCCAAGTGTCAGTGTGTCATTGTTCTGGGATCCCCAAGTGTCAGGGTGTCATTGTTCTGGGACCCCCAAGTGTCAGGGTGTCATTGTTATGGGACCCCCAAGTGTCAGGGTGTCATTGTTCTGGATCCCCCAAGTGTCAGGGTGTCATTGTTCTGGACCCCCAAGTGTCAGTGTGTCATTGTTCTGGATCCCCAAGTGTCAGGGTGTCATTGTTCTGGACCCACAATTGTCAGGGTGTCATTGTTCTGGGACCCCCAAGTGTCAGTGTGTCATTGTTCTGGGACCCCAAGTGTCAGGGTGTCATTGTTCTGGGACCCCCAAGTGTCAGTGTGTCATTGTTCTGGGACCCCCAAGTGTCAGGGTGTCATTGTTCTGGGACCCCCAAGTGTCAGGGTGTCATTGTTCTGGGACCCCAAGTGTCAGGGTGTCATTGTTCTGGATCCCCAAGTGTCAGTGTGTCATTGTTCTGGACCCCCAAGTGTCAGGGTGTCATTGTTCTGGACCCCCAAGTGTCAGTGTGTCATTGTTCTGGATCCCCAAGTGTCAGTGTGTCATTGTTCTGGACCCCCAAGTGTCAGTGTGTCATTGTTCTGGACCCCCAAGTGTCAGGGTGTCATTGTTCTAGATCCCCAAGTGTCAGGGTGTCATTGTTCTGGACCCCCAATTGTCAGGGTGTCTTTGTTCTAGGACCCCCAAGTGTCAGTGTGTCATTGTTCTGGGACCCCAAGTGTCAGGGTGTCATTGTTCTGGGACCCCCAAGTGTCAGTGTGTCATTGTTCTGGATCCCCAAGTGTCAGTGTGTCATTGTTCTGGGACCCCAAGTGTCAGGGTGTCATTGTTCTGGATCCCCAAGTGTCAGGGTGTCATTGTTCTGGACCCCCAATTGTCAGGGTGTCGTTGTTCTGGGACCCCCAAGTGTCAGGGTGTCATTGTTCTGGGACCCCAAGTGTCAGGGTGTCATTGTTCTGGGACCCCCTAAGTGTCAGTGTGTCATTGTTCTGGGACCCCCAAGTGTCAGTGTGTCATTGTTCTGGGACCCCAAGTGTCAGTGTGTCATTGTTCTGGATCCCCAAGTGTCAGGGTGTCATTGTTCTGGACCCCCAATTGTCAGGGTGTCATTGTTCTCGGACCCCCAAGTGTCAGTGTGTCATTGTTCTGGGACCCCAAGTGTCAGGGTGTCATTGTTCTGGGACCCCCAAGTGTCAGTGTGTCATTGTTCTGGATCCCCAAGTGTCAGTGTGTCATTGTTCTGGACCCCCAATTGTCAGGTTGTCATTGTTCTGGGACCCCCAAGTGTCAGTGTGTCATTGTTCTGGGACCCCAAGTGTCAGGGTGTCATTGTTCTGGGACCCCCAAGTGTCAGTGTGTCATTGTTCTGGGATCCCCAAGTGTCAGGGTGTCATTGTTCTGGGACCCCCAAGTGTCAGGGTGTCATTGTTCTGGGATCCCCAAGTGTCAGGGTGTCATTGTTCTGGATCCCCCAAGTGTCAGGGTGTCATTGTTCTGGACCCCCAAGTGTCAGTGTGTCATTGTTCTGGGACCCCCAAGTGTCAGTGTGTCATTGTTCTGGGACCCCAAGTGTCAGGGTGTCATTGTTCTGGGACCCCCAAGTGTCAGGGTGTCATTGTGCTGGGACCCCAAGTGTCAGTGTGTCATTGTTCTGGGACCCCCAAGTGTCAGTGTGTCATTGTTCTGGGACCCCCAAGTGTCAGGGTGTCATTGTTCTGGATCTCCCAAGTGTCAGGGTGTCATTGTTCTGGATCCCCCAAGTGTCAGTGTGTCATTGTTCTGGGACCCCCAAGTGTCAGTGTGTCATTGTTCTGTGATCCCCCAAGTGTCAGTGTGTCATTGTTCTGGACCCCCAAGTGTCAGGGGGTCATTGTTCTGGACCCCCAAGTGTCAGGGTGTCATTGTTCTGGACCCCCAAGTGTCAGTGTGTCATTGTTCTGGGACCCCCAAGTGTCAGTGTGTCATTGTTCTGGGACCCCCAAGTGTCAGTGTGTCATTGTTCTGGGACCCCCAAGTGTCAGTGTGTCATTGTTTTGGGATCCCCAAGTGTTAGTGTGTCATTGTAGGACCCCCAAGTGTCAGTGTGTCATTGTTCTGGGATCCCCAAGTGTCAGTGCGTCATTGTTCTGGGACCCCCAAGTGTCAGGGTGTCATTGTTCTGGGACCCCCAAGTGTCAGTGTGTCATTGTTCTGGATCCCCCAAGTGTCACGGTGTTATTGTTCTGGACCCCCAAGTGTCAGTGTGTCATTGTTCTGGATCCCCAAGTGTCAGGGTGTCATTGTTCTGGACCCCCAATTGTCAGGGTGTCATTGTTCTGGACCCCCAAGTGTCAGTGTGTCATTGTTCTGGATCCCCCAAGTGTCACGGTGTCATTGTTCTGGACCCCCAAGTGTCAGTGTGTCATTGTTCTGGATCCCCAAGTGTCAGTGTGTCATTATTCTGGGACCCCAAGTGTCAGGGTGTCATTGTTCTGGGACCCCCAAGTGTCAGGGTGTCATTGTTCTGGGACCCCCAAGTGTCAGGGTGTCATTGTTCTGGGACCCCCAAGTGTCAGTGTGTCATTGTTCTGGGACCCCAAGTGTCAGGGTGTCATTGTTCTGGATCCCCAAGTGTCAGTGTGTCATTGTTCTGGATCCCCAAGTGTCAGGGTGTCATTGTTCTGGACCCCCAATTGTCAGGGTGTCATTGTTCTGGGACCCCCAAGTGTCAGGGTGTCATTGTTCTAGATCCCCAAGTGTCAGGGTGTCATTGTTCTGGACCCCCAATTGTCAGGGTGTCATTGTTCTAGGACCCCCAAGTGTCAGTGTGTCATTGTTCTGGGACCCCAAGTGTCAGGGTGTCATTGTTCTGGGACCCCCAAGTGTCAGTGTGTCATTGTTCTGGGACCCCTAAGTGTCAGTGTGTCATTGTTCTGGGACCCCAAGTGTCAGGGTGTCATTGTTCTGGATCCCCAAGTGTCAGGGTGTCATTGTTCTGGACCCCCAATTGTCAGGGTGTCGTTGTTCTGGGACCCTCAAGTGTCAGTGTGTCGTTGTTCTGGGACCCCAAGTGTCAGGGTGTCATTGTTCTGGGACCCCAAGTGTCAGGGTGTCATTGTTCTGGGACCCCCAAGTGTCAGGGTGTCATTGTTCTGGGACCCCCAAGTGTCAGGGTGTCATTGTTCTGGGACCCCCAAGTGTCAGTGTGTCATTGTTCTGGGACCCCAAGTGTCAGGGTGTCATTGTTCTGGATCCCCAAGTGTCAGTGTGTCATTTTTCTGGACCCCCACGTGTCAGGGTGTCATTGTTCTGGACCCACAAGTGTCAGTGTGTCATTGTTCTGGATCCCCAAGTGTCAGTGTGTCATTGTTCTGGACCCCCAAGTGTCAGTGTGTCATTGTTCTGGACCCCCAAGTGTCAGGGTGTCATTGTTCTAGATCCCCAAGTGTCAGGGTGTCATTGTTCTGGACCCCCAATTGTCAGGGTGTCATTGTTCTAGGACCCCCAAGTGTCAGTGTGTCATTGTTCTGGGACCCCAAGTGTCAGGGTGTCATTGTTCTAGGACCCCCAAGTGTCAGTGTGTCATTGTTCTGGGACCCCCAAGTGTCAGTGTGTCATTGTTCTGGGACCCCAAGTGTCAGGGTGTCATTGTTCTGGGACCCCCAAGTGTCAGGGTGTCATTGTTGTGGATCCCCAAGTGTCAGGGTGTCATTGTTCTGGACCCCCAAGTGTCAGGGTGTCATTGTTCTGGACCCCCAAGTGTCAGTGTGTCATTGTTCTGGATCCCCAAGTGTCAGTGTGTCACTGTTCTGGGACCCCAAGTGTCAGGGTGTCATTATTCTGGATCCCCAAGTGTCAGGGTGTCATTGTTCTGGACCCCCAATTGTCAGGGTGTCGTTGTTCTGGGACCCTCAAGTGTCAGTGTGTCGTTGTTCTGGGACCCCAAGTGTCAGTGTGTCGTTGTTCTGGGACCCCAAGTGTCAGGGTGTCATTGTTCTGGGACCCCCAAGTGTCAGTGTGTCATTGTTCTGGGACCCCCAAGTGTCAGGGTGTCATTGTTCTGGGACCCCCAAGTGTCAGTGTGTCATTGTTCTGGGACCCCAAGTGTCAGGGTGTCATTGTTCTGGATCCCCAAGTGTCAGTGTGTCATTGTTCTGGGACCCCCAAGTGTCAGTGTGTCATTGTTCTGGGACCCCCAAGTGTCAGTGTGTCATTGTTCTGGGACCCCAAGTGTCAGTGTGTCATTGTTCTGGGACCCCAAGTGTCAGGGTGTCATTGTTCTAGATCCCTAAGTGTCAGGGTGTCATTGTTCTGGACCCCCAATTGTCAGGGTGTCATTGTTCTAGGACCCCCAAGTGTCATTGTTCCGGGACCCTAAGTGTCAGGGTGTCATTGTTCTGGATCCCCAAGTGTCAGGGTGTCATTGTTCTGGGACCCCCAAGTGTCAGGGTGTCATTGTTCTGGGACCCCCAAGTGTCAGGGTGTCATTGTTCTGGGATCCCCAAGTGTCAGGGTGTCATTGTTCTGGATCCCCCAAGTGTCAGGGTGTCATTGTTCTGGACCCCCAAGTGTCAGTGTGTCATTGTTCTGGGACCCCCAAGTGTCAGTGTGTCATTGTTCTGGGACCCCCAAGTGTCAGTGTGTCATTGTTCTGGGACCCCAAGTGAACAGGCAAGATGTAAGAATCACAGCTTGAGGATTTTTCTTTTTTTTACCCCCCCGTGACCTTTAAAAATTAAAAACATAAAATTGTCCGGAGTTGGGCTTTACACAACACACTGATCCCATCTTGCAGGAAAGACGAGGAGGAAGAAGAGCGCTGGAATGATCTGATACGGGTCTGAGAGGAGGGCGGGGATCTGTGGCAGCTCCACACTTCCTATAAATAGACACAATATTTAGGTGACCCCACAGGAAGTGAGAGGAAATCTCCACCTCAGGGGACACACCCGCAGCAATAAGAACACCCCCCCCTCTGAAAAATAAAATATGGTGCCTGAAGTTCCACAATAAAATATTAAAAGTCACATAAATAAAATCCTGAACAGAAGTGGACACCGGGGGGCGTGGCTCACTGCACACATTTACATATTTATTGGGGATCAGGATATTGGTTGGATCCTGTGGGGCTCCAATCTTCGTGGACACCGGTACTATGCTCCCATGTTTGAAATGATCCAATCCAAGAAGAACTGCACTGAGGTGTAGATCCCGGGGCTCTGAGCCTGCGCACATCCGTATCCCCAACTTGTGATTCCCACAACGGTGAAGATCTTCGTTTGGGGTCTTCGGCACATAAAGGGACCACCGCTGTCACCCTAAAAGGAACAGGATCCCGAAAAAGAGGGTGAGCGGTTCTTCAGGGGTGTGGCTAAATACATTTTGACTTTTCGGTTAGAGGACTGTAGGTGTGGCCAAACTATGTGGTTTGGTTCTTCTGGGGTGTGACTAATAACTGAGAGATCTCTCAGCTAATGTACCACAGTTATCAACAAAATATGGCTGTGTAGTTCCTCTGGGGTGTGGCCGTTTATTGATTGACCTTTCAGCTAAAGCCCTGTAGGCCTGGTCAAAATGTGTGTGTGTGTGTGGTTCTTCTGGGGTGTAGCAAAATACTGATGGACTTTTTAGCTATAGTACTGTGGGTGTGGTCAAAATGTGTGCGTGTGTTTTTTCTTGGGCGTGGCTAAATACTGATTGACCTTTCAGCTAAAGCACTGTGGGTGTGGTCTAAATGTTGGTATATGGTCCTTCTGGGGTGTGGCTAGATACTGAATGACCTTTTAGCTAAAGCCCTGTGGGTCTGGCTTAAATACAGGTTTTTAGTTCTTCTGGGGCGTGGCTAAATGCTAATTGACCTTTCAGCTAAAACCTTGTGGGTGTGGCAAAAATGTGTATGGGAGGTTCTTCTGTGGCCCAGTACTGACAGATCCACCATTTAAATAACTGTAGGTGTGGCCAAAGTGTGTGTACGGTTCTTCTGGTTTGTGGCTAATTACTGAGAGACCTTTTAGCTTTACCACTGTGGGTGTGTACTTCTTTTGGGGCGTGGCTAAAAACTGATAGCCCTTTTAGCTAGCACTGTGAATGTGGCCAAGATGTGGGTGTGTGCATCTTCTGGGGTGTAGATAAATACTTATAACCCTTTAAGCTAAAGCACTGTAGGTGTGGTCTAAATGTTGAAACGTGGGTCTTCTGGGGCGTGGGTAAATACTTATCACCCTTTCAGCTAAAGCACTGTAGGTTTGGCTAAAATGTGAGTGCGTGGCTTTTCTGGGAGGTGGCTAAGTACAACTCTTTCAGCTATAGCACTGTAGGTGTGTCCTAAATATTGATGTGTGGTTCTTCTGGGGCGTGGCTAATTACTTAGCACTCTTTCAGCTATACCTCCGAATGTGTGGTTCCTCTGGAGCGTGTAAATACTTACAACCCTTTCAGCTATAGCTCTGTGAGCGTGTAGTTCTTCTGGGGCGTGGCTAAATAATAACAACCTTTTCAGCTAGTTATGTAGATGTGTGGTTCTTTTGGGGTGTGGCTAAATACTTTTAACCCTCTTAGTTAAAGCACTATAGGTGTGGTCTAAATTTTAATACATGGTTCTTCTGGGGCGTGGCTAAATACTTATCACCCTTTCAGCTAAAGCACTGTAGGTTTGGCTAAAATTTGAGTGCGTGTTTTTTTCTGGTAGGTGGCTAAGTACAACTCTTTTAGCTAAAGCACTGTAGGTGTGTCCTAAATATTGATGTGTGGTTCCTCTGGAGCGTGGGGCATGTAAATACTTACAACCTTTTCCGCTAACTCTGTGGGCGTGTGGTTCTTCTGGGGCATGGCAAAATACTTACAAGCCTTTCAGCTACAGCTCTGTAGGTGTGGCTAAAACATGACTGTGTGGTTCTTCTGGGGCATGGCCAAATACTTATAACCCTTTCAGCTGAAACACTGTGTGTCCTAAATGTTGGCGTGTGGTTCTTCTGGGGCGTGGCTAATGCTTACAATCCTTTCAGCTATAGCTATGTAGATGTGTGGTTCTTCTGGGGCGTGGCTAAATACTTACAACCCTTTCATCTATAGCGCTGTAGGTGTGTAGTTCTTCAGGGGCGTGGCTAAATACTTAGAACCCTTTCAGCTATAGCTATGTAGGCGTGTAGTTCTTCTAGGGCATGGCTAAATACTAACAACCCTTTCAGCTATAGCTATGTAGATGTGTGGTTCTTCTGGGGCGTTGCTAAATACTTACAACCCTTTCATCTATAGCGCTGTAGGTGTGTAGTTCTTCAGGGGCGTGGCTAAATACTTAGAACCCTTTCAGCTATAGCTCTGTGGGCGTGTAGTTCTTCTGGGGCTTGGCTAAATACTTACAACCCTTTCAGCTATAGCTATGTAGCCATGTGGTTCTTCTTGTGCGTGGCTAACTACCTACAACCCTTCCAGCTATAGTTCTGTGGGTGTGGCCTAAATGTGGGTGTGTCAGATTCCCCGAGTAGAAAATAACGATGAGGCCTCATACCTGGCAGCTATCGATCCCTCCTCTCTCATATCCGGCACACAGATTATACTTTCCAACAGCGCCGTTGTACCAGTTGGAACTGTTGCACTTCTTCACGTCTAAAAGTTGCACCTGGGCCTCCTGGAGGATGTCCGCCGGCTCGCTCGCTGCGAGGAAGAAAACGCCAAGCCATTAATTGGTTGTTATTTCAAATCCTCGACCTCAAAGCTTAAATCTTGCATTTCAATTGCTAAAACTGACCACACACGTTCCAATCTGATTGTACAAACTCTATACAATGTATATCTGGAGAGGATTGCACAATGGGATTGCCCCGTGTGTGGTCACACTACAAGAAGTCCCGCTTACAATCCTCGCTGGTCACGCCCCAGCCGGCGATGTAACATTCGGTCAAACGTTCGATGATGGTATCTTTCTGAGGGAGGCAGGCCGGCTGAATGTAGTCGTTGTATTTGATGACGCGGTCCACGAGCAGGAGGGCGAGATCGTTTTCTTCGGTTTTGGGGTTGTAGCCTCTATGTTCGATCTTCCTGGCGATCCTTCTCACCTCGGTTTCCCCTCTCAGGTCGGAGAGCTGGCGGGCCCCCAGCACCAGCCGCCATTGCAGGTAGTCGCTGGAAAGACGAGATCCCGGGAGGCGGGGATTAACAATCGCATCTGATTGGTCACATTGTATCTTTCCTCATAAAGAGAACTTCTTACTCACTTGCCGACTCCCTTGAAGCAGTGGGCGGCGGTCAAGACCCACCATTGGTTGACGATGAAGCCACCGCACGTGTGACCGAAATCCAGTCCACTGTAGTCCAAGGGTTGTTGTATGCTCACCAGCCAAGGCCAAGATCCGGGCAAAGCGTCATGGCCGCCGACGATGCGGGAGCCGGCCATGCCGAAGGCGTTGTCCATAATGGGGCGCTGGCCACAGACGGGTAGCTGAACTGCAGAGTAGAAGGTTAGAAGGTCAATACAACCTGATTTACGGATGTGGGGTGACACCGGATACATTGTATTACCTACAAGAGACCCCACGATCAACCACCCATCCCCCACCCTGAACCCATCACCCCCCCTCCCCCCCAGGATCACTCATCATCCCACCCCCCCAGGATCACTTATTACCCCCACACCCCAAAGATCACCCAAAACCCACCACCAGCCCACAAGTGGCTTTAAATTGGCCAAGCCACCTCTAACCAAAACCTTGTATGTCTACAACAATATGGCTGACCTGACCGGCTACGACAACATGGCGCCGAGTGCTGCCATATTGGGTGAGATGCTGGTGGCTTCCATCTTACTGGAGATCTATGACCACCAACAACATGGATAGGAACACCCAACACCCTATAATAAAACCAGGACTCCCCAATATTATAAGGGAATCCCAGGTCCAAAGCCTGAAGAGAGCTGAGAAATGTGAGGGGATAAAGGGACCCCAAGGGGGAGGGGGAGGTGACTCTCCAACAGACTTCAGGGTCTCCTTATAGAGGACAAACCCTTTAAGGTCTCTCCCCAATAAGGACACCTGTTCTGGTGACAACTGCCCAAGAGGGGGATGAGATATTTCCTCTCACTTTGTGTCTATGGGACAGGAAGTGATGGAAAATCTTACCAATGGAGACAACTGTTGTAGACAGGAGGAGATGTTTCCTCTCATTTCCTGTTGTTTCTGGGACAGGAAGTGATGGGAAATCTCCCCAATGGGGACACCTGTTCTGGTGACAACTGTCTAAGAGCGGAGGGGATATTTCCTCTCATTTCCTGTTGTGTCTCTGAGACAGGAAGTAATGGGAAATCTATCCAGCGGGGACACCTGTTCTGGTGACAACTATCTATGAGTGTAGAAGATATTTCCTCTCACTTCCTGCTGTGTCTCTGGAACAGAAGGTAATGGGAAATCTCCCCAACGGGGACATCTGTTCTGGACTGGTGACAACTGTCTAAGAGTGGAGAAGATATTTCCTCTCACTTCCTGTTGTGTCTCTGGAACAGGAAGTATGGGGATATCTTCCAATGAGGACAGTGATAACTGTCAAAAGGAGAAGGCGACATTTCCTCCCACTTCCTGTTGTGTCTTTGGTACAGGAAGTGATGGGAAACCTCATCCATGGGGATACCTGCTCTGGTGACAACCGTCTAAGAGAAGAGATATTTCCTCTCACTTCCTGTTGTGTCTATGGGACAGGAAGTATTGGGAAATCTCCCCTATGGGGACACCTCTTCTGGTGACAACTGTCTAAAGAGAGTGGAGAAGATATTTCCTCCTGCTTCCTGTTGTGTTTTTGGTACAGGAAGTGATAGGAATCCTCATCCATGGGGATACCTGTTCCGATGACAACTGTCTAAGGGTGGAGAAGATGTTTCCTCTCACTTCCTGTTGTGCCTCTGGGATAGGAAGTGATGGGAAAGCTCCCCAGTGGGGACACCTGTTCTGGTGACAACTGTCTATGAGTGGAGAAGATATTTCCTCCTGTTTCCTGTTGTGTCTTTGGTACAGGAAGTGATAGGAATCCTCATCAATGGGGACTCCTGTTCCGGGGACAACTGTCTAAGAAGGAAGAGATATTTCCTCTCACTTCCTGCTGTGTCTCTGGGACAGGAAGTAAGGGGATATCTTTCAATGAAGACACCTGTTCCAGTGATAACTGTTAAAAGGGAAGGAGATATTTCTTCCCGCTTCCTGTTGTGTCTTTGGTACAGGAAGTGATGGGAAACCTCATCAATGGGGACACCTGTTCTGGTGACAACTGTCTAAGAAGGGAAGGGATCATACTTCTCACTCCCTGTTGTGTCTCTGGGACAGGAAGTGAAGGGAAATCTCCCCAATGGGACACAAACAGCAAAAAAAGAAGACCTGACAGGGGATCTAACTAGTGATGAGCTAAGGTTCCAGCCGATCCCACCCGAGGCAGTCATATGGACCAATCAGCTGCGACTGGTGAATTCCCTGCCCCATTGCGGCTTTAATTAAAGGGGCGGGGATACTGGCTGATGTCATCATTTAAATACAGCCATGTGGCCATATTAGGTCAGTGATGTCACCAGCATCCCCGCCCCTTTGTTCTGTGTGGCTCCAGCTGATTGGTCTGCGGTCATGTGACATCCTCCATCACTAATTCCCTCCCCTCCATCCTAAACCAGAGAACCGCCTCCATACAGCCCTGAAAAGCTCCATGCAGTGATGAGATCTGATTGGCTGGAAAGGGAAGGTTGGGGCGGAGCTCACCTGCAGGTCTTGGGGCCACTGCGGCTCTTGGAGGCCATGCAGGTCTTGGAGGCCATGCGGGTCTTGGAGGCCATGCGGGTTGTGGGGCCCCCAGGGGCAGCTGGGCGGCGACATCTTTGTAGAGGACGGAGAAGAAGAGGACGGCGATGAGAAATGTCTTCATCTTCATGGCGGGAGAATCGTCCAATCAGATCGGAGGATGGTGAGGACCTCAGAAGTCTGCGAGGGAGGGGGACAGAACATTCCAGAGATGTCACATTATTACAGAGCTCCGCCCACAATAGCAAAATAAATCGTTGGAGTTCCACTTTAATGTAATAAATTGCCTTTGTGAGACACCGCGGGTGGAAGCTGCCGTCTATCACCTTATTGAGGGCCCCGGGGGTCACCAAAGGGCCCGACTCCCATCACCCCTCTTCTCACAAACCCTCCCCCAGGGAAAAGCCTCAAATTATCAAAGCCAGAGGATGAGCATGACAGCCAGGCAGAGAGCATTTCCCATTGTGAGCCATGACAGCCAGGCAGAGAGCATTTCCCATTGTGAGCCATGACAGCCAGGCAGAGAGCATTTCCCATTGTGAGCCATGACAGCCAGGCAGAGAGCATTTTCCATTGTGAGCGATGACAGCCAGGCAGAGAGCATTTCCCATTGTGAGCCATGACAACTGCCATACTTCCGTCATAACAGGTTATTTTTAGGAAGTCTGGGGGGAGGGAAAGATTTTAAAGATGCACAATACTAGGACTGCACGGAACTATAATGCCGGGATATGTGTGCGGAGGGGAAGCTTATCAGCGAGCACTCTCAATTCCTACATCCGGTTCCGCCTCTGGGCGGGTCCGTAGTAAAGGGGCGGGGAAAGTCTCCGAAGGCGGCAGCTCCTCCCCTGGGTGGCGATTGGAGGCGTGTTCTTGGAAGGAAAAGAGGCGGGTCGGGGGTGTGATCCTATTGACAGATCTGAAGGGAAGTGAGCGGGAATATCCTGGGGGTGTGGTCTCGGGGGCGGTATTGGGCGGGGCCAGCCTGGTCTGGCGGAAGGAGGGAAGATGGCGGCTCCGGGCTCCTCCGCTCCGCGGAAATTCAGCGAGAAGATCGCAATTCAGAGGCAGCGACAGGCCGAGGAGACGGCGGCCTTTGTGGAGGTCATGTCCGACCTCAGCTCCGCCCGGGTAACTTGTGACGTCACACTCCCCCCAAAGATGACCCTCCCACTTATGCCTACCCCTCCTCCTCAGCTGACCCCCCTAAACTTACTCCTCCCCTAAGCTGACCATCCTACTTAACCCTCCTCCTCAACTGACCCCCTCCTCAACTGACCCCCTACTTACCCCTCCCTCTAAACTGACCCCCTACTTACCCCTCCCTCTAAACTGACCCCCCTGCTTACCCCTCCCCCTAAGCTGACCCCCCTACTTACCCCTCCCCCTAAACTGACCCCCCTACTTACCCCTCCCCCTAAACTGACCACCCTACTTACCCCTCCCCCTAAGCTGACCACCTACTTACCCCTCCCCCTAAACTGACCTCCCTACTTACCCCTCCCCCTAAACTGACCTCCCTACTTACCCCTCCCCTTAAGCTGGCTGCCCTACTGACCCCCTCATACTTACCCCTCCCCCTAAACTGACCGCCCTGCTTACCCCTCCGCCCTACTTACCCCTCCCCCTCAGCTGACCCCCCTAAACTTACCCCTCCCCCTCAGCTGACCCTCCTTACTCCTCCCCCTAAACTGACCCCCCTACTTACTCCTCCCCTAAGCTGACCACCCTACTTACCCCTCCCCCTAAACTGACCCCCTACTTACCCCTCCCCTAACTGACCCCCTACTTACCCCTCCCCTAAACTGACCCCCTACTTACCCCTCCCCCTAAGCTGACCCCCCTACTTACCCTCTCCCCCTACTTACCTCTCCCCCTAACTGACCACCCTGCTTACCCCTCCCCCTAAACTGACCGCCCTACTTACACCTCCCCCTCAGCTGACCCCCCTAAACTTACCCTCCCCCTAACTGACCCCCCCTACTTACTCCTCCCCTAAGCTGACCCCCCCCATCGCCGGTGATCTAGTCTGGGGAGGACTCTGTGATCTGGTCTGTGATTGGTCGGGGGGTGACTCAGTGATTTGTTGGTGTTGCAGGTCCAGGTGCAGAAGCTGCGGATGGCGCACATGAGGGGGTCCTGCTATGGCGGTTCTCTGCCCAACGTCAACCAGATCGCCAGCAACTCCACCGAATTCCAGGTGAGTGCCTGTCACCCCTCTCCTCCTCCCCCGCTCACCCCTCTCCTCCTCCTCATCCCCCCCACTCATCCCTCTCCTCCTTCTCATCCCCCCCGCTCATCCCTCTCCTCATCCCCCCCGCTCATCCCTCTCCTCATCCCCCCCGCTCATCCCTCTCCTCATCCCCCCCGCTCATCCCTCTCCTCATCCCTCCCGCTCATCCCTCTCCTCATCCCCCCCGCTCATCCCTCCTCCTCATCCCCCCGCTCATCCCTCCTCCTCCTCCTCCTCGCTCGTCCCTCCTCCGCTCGTCCCTCCTCCTCCTCTTCCATTCTCCTCCTCCTCCTCTTCCATTCTCCTCCTCCTCCTCTTCCATTCTCCTCCTCCTCCTCTTCCATTCTCCTCCTCCTCCTCTTCCATTCTCCTCCTCCTCCTCTTCCATTCTCCTCCTCCTCCTCTTCCATTCTCCTCCTCCTCCTCCTCTTCCATTCTCCTCCTCCTCCTTCTCTTCCATTCTCCTCCTCCTCCTTCTCTTCCATTCTCCTCCTCCTCCTTCTCTTCCATTCTCCTCCTCCTCCTTCTCTTCCATTCTCCTCCTCCTCCTCCTCCTTCTCTTCCATTCTTCTCCTCCTCCTCCTTCTCTTCCATTCTTCTCCTCCTCCTCCTTCTCTTCCATTCTTCTCCTCCTCCTCCTTCTCTTCCATTCTTCTCCTCCTCCTCCTTCTCTTCCATTCTTCTCCTCCTCCTCCTTCTCTTCCATTCTCCTCCTCCTCCTTCTCTTCCATTCTCCTCCTCCTCCTTCTCTTCCATTCTCCTCCTCCTCCTTCTCTTCCATTCTCCTCCTCCTCCTCCTCCTCCTCCTCTTCTTCCATTCTTCTTCTCTCCTCCATCCTCCTCCTCCATCCTCCTCCTCCATCCTCCTCCATCCTCCTCCTCCATTCTCCTCCTCCTCCATCCTCCTCCTCCATTCTCCTCCTCCTCCTCCATTCTCCTCCTCCTCCATTCTCCTCTTCCCTCCTCCTCTTCTTCCCTCCTCCTCTTCTTCCCTCCTCCTCTTCTTCCCTCCTCCTCTTCTTCCCTCCTCCTCTTCTTCCCTCCTCCTCTTCTTCCCTCCTCCTCTTCTTCCCTCCTCCTCTTCTTCCCTCCTCCTCTTCTTCCCTCCTCCTCTTCTTCCCTCCTCCTCTTCTTCCCTCCTCCTCTTCTTCCCTCCTCCTCTTCTTCCCTCCTCCTCTTCTTCCCTCCTCCTCTTCTCCCTCCTCCTCTTCCTTCCTCTTCTCCCTCCTCCTCTTCCTTCCTCCTCTTCCCTCCTCCTCTTCTTCCCCTCCTCCCCTCCTCCTCCTCCTCTTCTTCCCTCCTCCCCTCCTCCTCCTCCTCTTCTTCCCTCCTCCCCTCCTCCTCCTCCTCTTCTTCCCTCCTCCTCCTCCTCCTCTTCTTCCCTCCTCCTCCTCCTCCTCTTCTTCCCTCCTCCTCCTCCTCCTCCTCCTCCTCTTCTTCCCTCCTCCTCCTCCTCCTCCTCCTCCTCTTCTTCCTCCTCCTCCTCCTCTTCTTCCCTCCTCCTCCTCCTCCTCCTCTTCTTCCCTCCCCTCCTCCTCTCTTCCCTCCTCTCCTCCTCCTCCTCTTCTTCCCTCCTCCTCCTCCTCCTCCTCCTCTTCTTCCTCCTCCTCCTCTTCTTCCCTCCTCCTCCTCTTCTTCCCTTCCTCCTCCTCCTCCTCCTCCTCCTCCTCCTCCTCCTCCTCCTCCTCCTCTCTTCTTCTTCCCCCCTCCTCCTCCTCCTCCTCTTCTTCTTCCCTCCTCCTCCTCCTCCTCTTCTTCCCTCCTCCTCTTCTTCCCTCCTCCTCTTCTTCCCTCCTCCTCTTCTTCCCTCCTCCTCTTCTTCCCTCCTCCTCTTCTTCCCTCCTCCTCTTCTTCCCTCCTCCTCTTCTTCCCTCCTCCTCTTCTTCCCTCCTCCTCTTCTTCCCTCCTCCTCTTCTTCCCTCCTCCTCTTCTTCCCTCCTCCTCTTCTTCCCTCCTCCTCTTCTTCCCTCCTCCTCTTCTTCCCTCCTCCTCTCTCTTCCCTCCTCCTCTTCTTCCCTCCTCCTCTTCTTCCCTCCTCCTCTTCTTCCCTCCTCCTCTTCTTCCCTCCTCCTCTTCTTCCCTCCTCCTCTTCTTCCCTCCTCCTCTTCTTCCCTCCTCCTCTTCTTCCTCCTCCTCCTCCTCCTCCTCCTCCTCCTCCTCCTCCTCCTCCTCCTCCTCCTCCTCCTCCTCCTCCTCCTCCTCCTCCTCTTCTTCTTTCCTCCTCCTCCTCCTCCTCTTCTTCCCTCCTCCTCCTTCTCTCTCTCCTCCTCCTCCTCCTCTTCTTCCTTCCCTCCTCCTCCTCTTCTCTTCCCTCCTCCTCTTCTCTTCTTCCCTCCTCCTCCTCTTCTTCTCCTCCTCTTCTTCCTCCTCCTCCTCCTCTTCCTCTTCTCTTCTCCTCCTCCTCTCTTCTTCCCTCCTCCTCTTCTTCTTCCCTCCTCCTCCTCTTCTTCCCTCCTCCTCCTCTTCTTCCCTCCTCCTCCTCTTCTTCCTCCTCCTCCTCTTCTTCCCTCCTCCTCTTCTTCTTCTTCCCTCCTCCTCCTCTTCTTCTTCCCTCCTCCTCCTCTTCTTCTTCCTCCTCCTCTTCTTCTTCCCCTCCTCACTCTCTCTTCTTCTTCTTCCCTCCTCCTCTTCTTCTTCTTCCCTCCTCCTCTTCTTCTTCTTCCCTCCTCCGCTTCTTCTCTTCCCTCCTCCCTTCTTCTTCTTCCCCTCCGCCTCTTCTTCTTCTTCCCTCCTCCTCTTCTTC
>JARGYO010005627.1:3325363-3481031 GCA_029206835.1 Rana muscosa
ATCCCCCTCACTTCCTGTTCCATATACCCAACAGGAAGTGAGTATATTTTCCCCACAGCGAAGGAAATCTCTTCTCTGATAGAACAGGTATCCCCATCTAGGGTTTCCCCCTCACTTCCTATACCAGATGCACAACAGGAAGTGAGTACAATTTCCCCACAGTGAGAGCAGGAAATGGGGGGGGGGGGGGAATTCTCTTAAATATCCTCCTGGTATGGAAAATGGATTTCCCCTCACTTCCTGTTCGAAATACCTAACAGGAAGTGAGTACAATCTCCCCACAGTGATGGAAATCTCTCCTTAGAACAGATGTGCTCATTGGAAGATTCTGCTCACTTCCTGTACTGGATGCACAATAGGAATCTGCCCACAGTGGGAGGAAATCTCTTCTCTGATAGAACAGGTATCTCCAATTTAAGGTTTCTGCTCACTTCCTATACCAGATGCACAACAGGAAGTGAGTACAATCTCCCCACAGTGAGAGCAGGAAGTGGGAAAAAAAAATCTTCTCTTACACATCCTTCTGGTATGTAAGAGGGATTTCCTCTCACTTCCTGTTCAAAATACCCAACAGGAAGTGAGTATAATCTCCCCACATTGAAGGAAATCTTTCCTTAGAACAGATGTCCCTATTGGTAGCTTATGCTCACTTCCTGTCCTGGATGCACAACAGGAATCTCCTCAAAGTGCGAAGAACTCTCTTCCTATACCAGATCTACCTTCTTCCTGTGAAGGAAATTCCTTCTTTGAACAGATGTCCCCATTGGAAGATTCTGCTCACTTCCTGTACTAGATGCACAACAGGAATCTCCCCACAGTCAGGGGAAATCTCTTAGGACATACTGTATGTCCCCATTGAAAGATTCCCCGCACTTCCTGTATCTGATACACAACAGGAAGTGAGTACAATCTTCCTACAGTAAGGAAAATCCCTTCTTGGAACAGATGTCCCTATTGAAAGATTTCCCCTCACTTCCTGTATCGGATATACAACAGGAAGTGTGTACAATCTTCCTACAGGGAGGGGAAATCTGTTCTTAGTCAGAGCTGGTGACCCCATTGAAAGATTTCTGCTCTTTCTGCTACGGTAAAGGAAATCCCTTCCATTGGCGGGTTATGACCTGTCAGAGCACCCCCTGTAGGTACAGAGCTGCCAATCTTCATTCTCTCTGCCAATCTAAGCCTCTTGTGTCTTCCTGCAGCCTTCCTGTTTCCGGCTCCGGCCATAGAAGAGTCTGACGGGGGACACCTACTGAAGCCCTTCGATGCCAAAAGGGTGAGTTCAGAGGGCCGGGGGGGGGTGGGGTCAGGGGCGTGTTTTCTAAGGTAGGCCCCTGTCTCTGATATGTCGCTGACCTTCGCCTGTCTCCTTTTCCAGCCCCCCTCCGCCTCGGGACGGCCCAAGTCTTGTGAAGTTCCCGGAATCAAGTGAGTTCCGCCGGCTGGGTGGGGCGGATCTCAGCAGACCACGCCCCCCACCTTATCACCAGCTGTCATGTGACCTCCCGCTTCTCTCCCGCAGCATCTACCCGTCAGCGGATCAGCCCCCCTGCATCCCTCCGGTGAACTCCCTACTGAACACGGGCGGCTCCCTACCAGACCTGACCAATCTACACTTCCCCTCCCCCCTGCACACCCCGCTGGACCCGGAGGAGTCGGGGTTCGGCAGCCTGAGCGGGGGGAGCAGCACCGGGAATCTCGCCAGCACCATGACCCACCTGGGGATCAGTCGCAGCGGCCTGCCCCCCGCCTTCGATTCAACAGGTATGTTCCCGCCATCTTTACTGGCTTTCTAGCAATAAGATGGGCGGGACCACTAGGGAGTGGGAGGGGTCGGCCTAAGCTACGGAGTGGGGAGGGGTCGGCCTAAGCTACGGGGTGGGGAGGGGTCGGCCTAAGCTACGGGGTGGGGAGGGGTCGGCCTAAGCTACGGGGTGGGGAGGGGTCGGCCTAAGCTACGGGGTGGGGAGGGGTCGGCCTAAGCTACGGGGTGGGGAGGGGTCGGCCTAAGCTACGGGGTGGGGAGGGGTCGGCCTAAGCTACGGGGTGGGGAGGGGTCGGCCTAAGCTACGGGGTGGGGAGGGGTCGGCCTAAGCTACGGGGTGGGGAGGGGTCGGCCTAAGCTACGGGGTGGGGAGGGGTCGGCCTAAGCTACGGAGTGGGGAGGGGTCGGCCTAAGCTACGGAGTGGGGAGGGGTCGGCGTAGGCTACGGAGCGGGGAGGGGTCGGCGTAGGCTACGGAGCGGGGAGGGGTCGGCGTAGGCTACGGAGCGGGGAGGGGTCGGCGTAGGCTACGGAGCGGGGAGGGGTCGGCGTAGGCTACGGAGCGGGGAGGGGTCGGCGTAGGCTACGGAGCGGGGAGGGGTCGGCGTAGGCTACGGAGCGGGGAGGGGTCGGCGTAGGCTACGGAGCGGGGAGGGGTCGGCGTAGGCTACGGAGCGGGGAGGGGTCGGCGTAGGCTACGGAGCGGGGAGGGGTCGGCGTAGGCTACGGAGCGGGGAGGGGTCGGCGTAGGCTACGGAGCGGGGAGGGGTCGGCGTAGGCTACGGAGCGGGGAGAAGGCGGCCTAGGCTACGGAGCGGGGAGAGGGCGGCCTAGGCTACGGAGCGGGGAGAGGGCGGCCTAGGCTACGGAGCGGGGAGAGGGCGGCCTAGGCTACGGAGCGGGGAGAGGGCGGCCTAGGCTACGGAGCGGGGAGAGGGCGGCCTAGGCTACGGAGCGGGGAGAGGGCGGCCTAGGCTACGGAGCGGGGAGAGGGCGGCCTAGGCTACGGAGCGGGGAGAGGGCGGCCTAGGCTACGGAGCGGGGAGAGGGCGGTCTAGGGACAGGAAGGTTTGGCTCTAGGTGCCCTATTGGAGGGACTTTTTTTGGGCGGAGTCTGTGGCCCGTCTTGTATAACGTTTCTCGTCTCCATTTTTTTCCAGGGTTCTCCTCGGACCTCCAGTCCTCCCTGTGCCGCCAGTCCCTGCAGTCCTCCCTGAGTAACCCCAACCTCCAAGCCTCAATGCGGAACTCCTCCCTGCAGACGTCCTTCAGCAACCCGTCCCTGCAGTCCTCGCTCAGCAGCCAATCGCTGCCATCTTCTCTCAGCAACCAGTCGCTGTCCCCCTCCACCAGCAGCCACAGCCTGACCTCGGCCTACAGCACGCCTTCCTCGCCCTCCTCTTCCTCCTCCTCTTCCTACCCACCTATGGCGTCCTCCTCGCTGAACTCCTCCCCCCACCGCCGGGTGCCACTCAGCCCGCTGACGCTGCCTATGGCCGGAGACGGAAGAAGGCCGCACCAGAAGCAGTTCTCTCCCACCATGTCCCCGACGCTGACCTCCATCACTCAGGTAAGGCCGCAGATCATCGGGTTTCTTATTTCTGGGGGCAGAATTAATGGAAAAACTTACCCTACAGAGCAGAGGAGGGGCCTGAATAGCTCCTCCCCTTCCCCATTCTAGTATGCAAATGCTGACTCCAGCCCCATAGTCTCCTCCCAATCCCTCACTTCACCATTGGCATCACGGTGTGATGTGCAGCTTCACTGACCAATGGTGAGTTTGGGGGCTTCGAGTTTGGACCTTTCACAGCAAGGGAGTGGCTCAGACCCCGCCCCACTCTGTTATGCAAATGGTGACTCCAGCACAAAAGTCACCTCCCAGTCCCACCTCCCTCACTTTACCAATGGCTTCTCAGCATGATGTGCAGCTTCACTGACCAATAGTGAGCTTTGGGGCTTTCAGCTCGTACCCTCAAAAGTGTGTGGGGCCTGACCCCCCCCTCCTCCTCCCCTCAATTCCTGCTCTATTATGAAAATGAGGACCCCAGCCCCCCACTGTGCACCTTCACTGACCAATGAGGGCTTCCAGCTTGTACATTTCAAAGCATTGGAGAGGCTCCAGCTCCTCCCCACTCTATAATGCAAATGGTGGCTCCGGCCCCAAAGTTGCCTCCCACTCTTGGTGGGATGCACGGTTCACTGACCAATAGTGAGCTTGGGGTTTGGGGGCTTTCAGCTCCTACCCTCAAAAGCATGTGGGGCCTGACCCCCCCCCCTCCTGCTCTAATATGCAAATGGGGACTCCAGCCCCAAAGTCACCTCCCACTCCCGCCACTATCTCTCTACTATTGGCTTCTTGGTGACATGCATGGCTTGGTGGGATGCACGCCTTCACTGACCAATAGTAAGCTTGGGGTTTGGGGGCTTTCAGCTCGTGGCCTAAAAAGCGTGTGGGGCATGAAGCCCCCTCCTGCTCGATTATGCAAATTAGGACTCCAGACCCTCTCTCTACTATTGGCTTCTTGGTGGGATGACAGCTTCACTGACCAATAGTGAGTTTGGGGGTTTCAAGCTTATACCCTCAAAGCGCTTGAGGGACCTGAACACCCCCCCCCCCACACTCTTATGCTAACGAGGACTCTAGCCCCAAAGTCACCTCCCAGTCTTGCCTCCGCCACCTCCATTTTTACCATTGGCATCTCGGTGTGATGTTCAGCTTCACTGGCCTATGGTGAGCTCTGTCAGGATCTGGATCCCCTGCTGGTGGCACTGGGCTTCCCAGAGCGGAAGGTTGTAGTTCTGGGGTCCACCAGCGGGTGTTTCCCTACAGCCAGCATCAGGTGGAAACTGATTACCGGGACACGCTTTGCTGCTGGGAGGGCATCGGAACTACAACCTTCTGCACAGCTCCACCAGCAGGTGATCCAAGTCCTGACACTGCCAGCTGTTGGTGGGAGAGAAGCTACAGTAGTAGCTGCCGGCTCGTGTTGTTGTGAATGACGGCAGCCTGGAGTAGGAGCATCATCATTCATAAAGACACAAGCTGCTACTACAGTAGTCTCTCTCAGACTAGTAAACCTGGTCCAGATTTTTAAGGGAGAGAGACTATAGTAGTAGCTGGCTTGTGTTTTTGTAAATGACAGCACCTGTCTCTGACAGCGGGCACACGCTGGAGCCCGAGCGCCATCATTCACAACAGCTGCTACTGTAGTCACTCTCTTAGTGGCTTGGCTCAGTCTTTTCTTTCGGTACAATTAAATATTTAAAGGTAGAAAAGGAGGCAAAGGGCTGCAGGATTAGATGGAGGACTGCAGAGTGAAGAGGGGAGGTGGCTTCAGAATTGGCTGTAACTCCATAAATTGGGCTACAACCTGGGGAAGAGCCACAGAAAAGAAAATGTGATATTAATTGTGAACCGCTGCACATATCTTTACGGACCCAAGTGCTATGTGCATAGGGGACCCAACAATGATATGTCAACACCGGGTGATACGTCCTCTTTAAGGGCCAACAGTGAAGCTCGAGCAGGGAGGGGGCCATGTTCAATTTTGTGGGTCAAACCCAGATACTATTCTCTTTTTTTCCCCCATCAGAACAGTTGTTTTTGTGTTTATGGATCCTATCAACTGCTGGTTATAAAACTGCTTCCAGGTGTATGGTTCTTCTTCTTTAATGTTTGTTTTGTTTTCACCCCGCAGGGAGTTCCCCTGGACACCAGCAAGATGTCCACCGACCAGAGGCTTCCCCCATACCACTTCAATCACCCGAACCTGCTGCCCCAGCCCGCCCAGCAAATGTCTCAGTCCCAGCAGCCTTTGCACCAGTCCCCTCAGCAAATGGGCAACTCCCAGCAGCACCCCCAGGGAATGGGCAACTCCCAACAGCACTTGCAGCAGCACCCCCAGGGAATGGGCAACTCCCACCCGTCCTCCCAGGGAATGGGCAACTCCCAGCAGCACCCCCAGGGAATGGGCAACTCCCAACAGCACTTGCAGCAGCACCCCCAGGGAATGGGCAACTCCCACCCGTCCTCCCAGGGAATGGGCAACTCCCAGCAGCACCCCCAGGGAATGGGCAACTCCCAACAGCACTTGCAGCAGCACCCCCAGGGAATGGGCAACTCCCACCCGTCCTCCCAGGGAATGGGCAACTCCCAACAGCACTTGCAGCAGCACCCCCAGGGAATGGGCAACTCCCAACAGCACTTGCAGCAGCACCCCCAGGGAATGGGCAGCTCCCAACAGCACTTGCAGCAGCCCCAGGGAATGGGCAATTCGCAGCAGCACCCCCAGGGAATGGGCAACTCCCAGCAGCAACCTCAGGGAATGGGCAACTCCCAGCAGCACTTGCAGCAGCACCCCCAGGGAATGGGCAACTCCCAGCAGCACCCCCAGGGAATGGGCAACTCCCAGCAGCACCCCCAGGGAATGGGCAACTCCCAGCAGCACCCCCAGGGAATGGGCAACTCCCAGCAGCACCCCCAGGGAATGGGCAACTCCCAGCAGCACCCCCAGGGAATGGGCAACTCCCAGCAGCACCCCCAGGGAATGGGCAACTCCCAGCAGCACCCCCAGGGAATGGGCAACTCCCAGCAGCACCCCCAGGGAATGGGCAACTCCCAGCAGCACCCCCAGGGAATGGGCAACTCCCAGCAGCACCCCCAGGGAATGGGCAACTCCCAGCAGCACCCCCAGGGAATGGGCAACTCCCAGCAGCACCCCCAGGGAATGGGCAACTCCCAGCAGCACCCCCAGGGAATGGGCAACTCCCAGCAGCACCCCCAGGGAATGGGCAACTCCCAGCAGCACCCCCAGGGAATGGGCAACTCCCAGCAGCACCCCCAGGGAATGGGCAACTCCCAGCAGCACCCCCAGGGAATGGGCAACTCCCAGCAGCACCCCCAGGGAATGGGCAACTCCCAGCAGCACCCCCAGGGAATGGGCAACTCCCAGCAGCACCCCCAGGGAATGGGCAACTCCCAGCAGCACCCCCAGGGAATGGGCAACTCCCAGCAGCACCCCCAGGGAATGGGCAACTCCCAGCAGCTCCCCCAGGGAATGGGCAACTCTCAGCAGCTCCCCCAGGGAATCGGCAACTCTCAGCAGCACCACCAGGGAATGGGCAACTCCCAGCAGCACCACCAGGGAATCGGCAACTCTCAGCAGCACCACCAGGGAATGGGCAACTCCCAGCAGCACCACCAGAGAATGGCCAGCTCCCAGCAGCACCACCAGAGAATGGCCAGCTCTCAGCAGCACTTGCAGCAGCACCACCCCCAGGGAATGGCCAGCTCCCAGCAGTCCTCACAGGTGATGCCCCAGTCTCAGCTGCCTTACCATCAGTCCCAGAATCCTCTGAACCACACCCACCCATCAATGACCCAACAGTCCAAGGAGTCCTTAAACCAGCTGCCCTCTGTAGACACTTCCCAGAAGGCTTTGCAGCAGCAGACTCTCTTCAAGAACCTTTCTGAGCTCCAGTACGACATTCAGAACTTTTCCTATCAGCAGAATTCTGGGGGTTTCCAATACCAGCCCTTCCTAGGGGATTACCAGGTGAGTAATGTGAGATATTGGGGGGGGGGGGGCATCTGTGGTCTCGTTCCATATCCTTATGGCGGCCATCTTGTTCTCTTCTGTCTCCGCAGTCTTTGCTCAGCAGCCTTTTTGACGAGTGTGATCTCCCGCTTCCCACCCAGCGATCCCAGCAGGTATGGCGGATGTTTAGTTGTCGGGAAAGTTGCGGGGGCGGGGGGGAATCATTAATGGGATTTATATATAAAGCAAACAAAGCTCAACAGGACCCCGGAAAAAGAGCTTCCCTCCTCCGCTCAGCAATGCCCCCTTCCCGGTGCCCCCCCCCCCCCATTGAAGCCAGTAGGCCTAGCACTGTGTAAGCTCCTTGTCTGTTGGCGGTGGAAGCTTACACAAGTCTGACTTCTTCCTCCTCCTAGTCAGGTGACAAAACTCAGGGCTGCCATTGGCCGCTAAAGTCTGACCAGTGCATCCTAAGAGGGCGGTTCCCCCAAAACCAGGGTGTGTCAGGTCAGAGCTCACAGGACAGGAAGGTAATGGGGGGTGGGGGGTCAGGTAGGCTGTACGAGGCCCCATGATTTCAATATATAATGCAGTGGGAGGTGCTGAGAATAAACGCCCCATAAACTCACGTGATTTCTTTGTGTTCAGTTTGAGCAATATAACATGACGGAGAACGGACGGGATTACAGCGGGGGCGGGGCCGGGGCCATCAACTCTCCGCCTTACAAGAAACAGAACAGCGGCAACTGCTTCCGGCACGACCCCATCCCCAACATTGTCCTTACCGGTATGTATGACCCCCATCCCCAACATTGTCCTTACCGGTATGTATGACCCCCCCCCCATCTCCAACATTGTCCTTACCGGTATGTATGACCCCCCCATCTCCAACATTGTCCTTACCGGTATGTATGACCCCCCTATCTCCAACATTGTCCTTATCAGTATGTATGACCCCCATCGCCAACATTGTCCTTACCGGTATGTATGACCCCCCATCTCCAACATTGTCCTTACCGGTATGTATGACCCCCCCAGCCCCAACATTGTCCTTACCGGTATGTATGACCTCCCATCCCCAACATTGTCCTTACCGGTATGTATGACCTCCCATCCCCAACATTGTCCTTACCGGTATGTATGACCACCCATCCCCAACATTGTCCTTACCGGTATGTATGACCTCCCACCCCCAACATTGTCCTTACCGGTATGTATGACCTCCCATCCCCAACATTGTCCTTACTGGTATGTATGACTCCCCTCCCCAACATTGTCCTTACCGGTATGTATGACCCCCCCATCTCCAACATTGTCCTTACCGGTATGTATGAGCCCCATCGCCAACATTGTCCTTACCGGTATGTATGACCCCCCCATCTCCAACATTGTCCTTACCGGTATGTATGTCCCCACCCCCAACATTGTCCTTACCGGTATGTATGACCCCCCCCCATCTCCAATATTGTCCTTACCGGTATGTATGACCTCCCATCCCCAACATTGTCCTTACCGGTATGTATGTCCCCATCCCCAACATTGTCCTTACCGGTATGTATGACCCCATCCCCAACATTGTCCTTACCGGTATGTATGACCCCATCATTGTCCTTACCGGTATGTATGACCCCTATCCCCAACATTGTCCTTTTCGGTATGTATGACTCCCCCCCCCTCACCGGTACATAAGACCCTCCACTATCCACAACATCGTCCTCACCGGTACATAAGACCCTCCACCATCCCCAACATTATCCTCACTGGTACATAAGACCCTCCACAACATCATCCTCACCGGTACATAAGACCCCCCCACCATTATCCTCACCGGTACATAAGACCCCCCCACCATTATCCTCACCGGTACATAAGACCCCCCCACCATTATCCTCACCGGTACATAAGACCCCCCACCATTATCCTCACCGGTACATAAGACCCCCCCACCATTATCCTCACCGGTACATAAGACCCCCCCACCATTATCCTCACCGGTACATAAGACCCCCCCACCATTATCCTCACCGGTACATAAGACCCCCCCACCATTATCCTCACCGGTACATAAGACCCCCCCACCATTATCCTCACCGGTACATAAGACCCCCCCACCATTATCCTCACCGGTACATAAGACCCCCCACCATTATCCTCACCGGTACATAAGACCCCCCACCATCCCCAACATTGTCCTCACTGGTACATAAGACCCCCCAATCATCCCCAACATCGTCTAAAGTATTCCTTAGGCAGGCTCTCTTATTACACCTAAGCTGAATTCTGATTGGTTAATGCTGGGATGTAAATAATCAATGGTCTGTTTTTTTTGCCCCTCCCAGCAGTGGACTCCCCTCCCCCCGGCTTCTCCAAGGAGATCACCTCGGCGCTGTCCTCCGTCCCCGGCTTTGAAGGGGACCCCACGCTGGGACTGGAGGACGACCTGAACATCGAGCCGCTCACGCTGGACGGGCTGAACATGCTGAGCGACCCGTACGCCCTGCTGACCGACCCGCTGGTGGAGGACTCCTTCCGCTCCGACCGCCTGCAGTGACCGCCGGCTGCGCCAGCCACTCACACCAATCGATAACGGTTCTGGGCGGAGCCTGATGGCTGGACGATGAAGGTTCTCGATATAGAGGGGTCATGTGACCAGCACTGCCGTGGGCAGGGACCGCCCTCCTCACTTGGCTCCGCCCACCGCGGGGATCCTGCAGCCGAACTTGAACACAAGCTGTAAATTATGGACAATAGATTTTTATTTTATTATTCTAAAGAAGACAAAATCAATTTACGAAAATTTATAAAAATATATTTTATTACTTTGGAGGCAGAGAAGAGCGAGCGGGGGAGAGTGAGAAATTACTGGCTGGAGAGGGAATCCGGCCACTAATGTATTCAGTTTTGGATGGAGGGGGGAGAGCGGACGTTTCTATTGGCTATTTATTTCTGTCTGTGACCCTACTGGCAAGATTCATCCTCACTTCCTGTCCCTGTGACACCCATACAGAAAATGAGAGGAATGGTTGTCACCATTACAGGGAATGGGGGGGGAGTGGTTCTCATCCGTACAGGAAATGGGGGGGGGTGTCACCTGTATGGGAAATGGGGAGGAACAGTTGTCACCAGAACTGGAAATGGGGGAGGGGTCCTCATCCATGCAGGAAATGAGGGGGAGTGGGTGTCACCTGTATGGGAAATAGGGGGAATGGTTCTTGTCCGTACAGGAAATGGGTTGTCACCTGTATGGGAAATGAGGGGGTGTGGTTGTTGTCTGTATGGGAAATGAGGGGGGAGTGGTTGTCACTGGTATGGGAAATGAGGGGGGGGTGGTTGTCACCGGTATGGGAAATGAGGGGGAGCGGTTGTCACCGGTATGGGAAATGAGGGGGAGCGGTTGTCACCGGTATGGGAAATGAGGGGGAGCGGTTGTCACCGGTATGGGAAATGAGGGGGAGCGGTTGTCACCGGTATGGGAAATGAGGGGGAGCGGTTGTCACCGGTATGGGAAATGAGGGGGAGCGGTTGTCACCTGTATGGGAAATGAGGGGGAGCGGTTATCACCTGTATGGGAAATGAGGGGGAGCGGTTGTCACCTGTATGGGAAATGAGGGGGAGCGGTTGTCGTCTGTATGGGAAATGAGGGGGAGTGGTTGTCACCTGTATTGGAAATAAGGGGGAGCGGTTGTCGTCTGTATAGGAAATGAGGGGGAGTGGTTGTCACCTGTATTGGAAATGAGGGGGAGCGGTTGTCGTCTGTATGGGAAATGAGGGGGAGCGGTTGTCACCGGTATGGGAAATGAGGGGGAGCGGTTGTCACCGGTATGGGAAATGAGGGGGAGCGGTTGTCACCGGTATGGGAAATGAGGGGGAGCGGTTGTCACCGGTATGGGAAATGAGGGGGAGCGGTTGTCACCGGTATGGGAAATGAGGGGGAGCGGTTGTCACCGATATGGGAAATGAGGGGGAGCGGTTGTCACCGGTATGGGAAATGAGGGGGAGCGGTTGTCACCAGTATGGGAAATGAGGGGGAGCGGTTGTCACCGGAATGGGAAATGAGGGGGAGCGGTTGTCACCTGTATGGGAAATGAGGGGGAGCGGTTGTCGTCTGTATGGGAAATGAGGGGGAGTGGTTGTCACCTGTATTGGAAATAAGGGGGAGCGGTTGTCGTCTGTATAGGAAATGAGGGGGAGCGGTTGTCGTCTGTATGGGAAATGAGGGGGAGTGGTTGTCACCTGTATTGGAAATAAGGGGGAGCGGTTGTCGTCTGTATAGGAAATGAGGGGGAGTGGTTGTCACCTGTATTGGAAATGAGGGGGAGCGGTTGTCGTCTGTATGGGAAATGAGGGGGAGCGGTTGTCACCGGTATGGGAAATGAGGGGGAGCGGTTGTCACCGGTATGGGAAATGAGGGGGAGCGGTTGTCACCGGTATGGGAAATGAGGGGGAGCGGTTGTCACCGATATGGGAAATGAGGGGGAGCGGTTGTCACCGGTATGGGAAATGAGGGGGAGCGGTTGTCACCAGTATGGGAAATGAGGGGGAGCGGTTGTCACCGGAATGGGAAATTAGGGGGAGTGGTTGTCACCGGTATGGGAAATGAGGGGGAGCGGTTGTCACCGGTATGGGAAATGAGGGGGAGTGGTTGTCACCTGTATGGGAAATGAGGGGGAGTGGTTTTACCGGTATAGGAAATGAGGGGGAGCGGTTGTCACCGGTATAGGAAATGAGGGGGAGCGGTTGTCACCTCTATGGGAAATGAGGGGGAGTGGTTGTCACCTGTATGGGAAATGAGGGGGAGTGGTTGTCACCTGTATGGGGATTGCAGTTGTCACCATAACAGGAAATGGGGGAGTGGTCCCCATCCGTACAGGAAATGGGGGGGGCATTTGTTCTCCATGCAGAAAATGTGGTGAGGGAGTGTCACTGAGACAGGAAGTCGCAGGCTGCTGTAAAAACATTATCGGAAGTTCTAATCTTCCCCTCTCCCCAATATAGAGGTTTCTCATTACTTCCTGTCCTGACAGGAAGTGAGAAGAAATCTCTCCATGGGGGGGGGGGGGCACTGAGAACAGCCTGACGGAGGCTACAACCCTTCCCTAATCCATCCAAAACAAAACAGCTGCCCGCCATGTTTGCTTGTTTGCTCCACCCAGGTGGTGGTGAGGGGGGGCGGAGCTATAGATGCATTAATCCGACCATTGTGCACAGATCAGGGAGGGGACATTTATCCAAAGTGAGGGCAGAACTCCCCTTTTAAGTGAGGTTTCTCTGATCTGTCCCATTAAGTAAACTCACTCAAGTGAGGCCTAACCTCCCCCCCCCCCCCCCCCCCCCAGCCCTGATGCCCTTCCATCAGCACCTGAGCCTAGAAGCACTTCCCCTGGGTCGCAGACTTATTGGCATTTAGTCAAATGACCAAACCTAAGCATGGGCGGAGCCAGTCTTGGGTCTGAGCTCCTCCTCCAGCTACAGAGCCCCACCCCCTCGGATCTCTGCAGGGAAGCTGCTCACCACCTCTGTGACCTTCAAATGACAATAAGGTGGCCATTGCTGACGGGCCGATTAAACCGTGTCACATGACACCCCTCCCCCCCCCCCCCCAAGAAGGAGTACCCTAACCTTGGGGAAAAGGGGGGGTTCAGGAGCAGAGCGTGGACTTCCCGGGTCGGCCTTGTACGGACCTCACCATTTCCTTTTCTTCTTTTTTTTGTTACAATGTATAAATGTAAATATTTGTATCAAACATTTCCTTTTTATATAATAAAAAAACTTCTAATCTCACAGAGCTCCGCCCATTTATTGGTCACCGCTTAAAGGAGGCGCTGAGTCGGCTCGTCACATCCTGTGTGGTGGAAACGGAATGGTTGGGCAGTGGGGGGGGGGGGGAGTTTCCCCTCACTTCCTGTTCTGGTGACACTGCCTAAGGCAAGGTGTCACCGGGACAGGAAGTGAGGTGAAATCTCCTCCAATATGAACTCCACCATCACTCTGTGGAAGAATAATGTATTGCTGGGGGGGGGGTTGTTTTTATTGGGGATCGCCCTCCTTGATGTTATCTCTCACACACCAGCAGTGAGTCTGTATTGCGGCCGGAGCAGGGTGGAGTTAAGGCCGCAGATAACAATAAAATGGGTCCCCAATGTTGTCTCATGAAGGAGACCCCCGCTGAGTCCAGTGTCCACCTATAGACCTTCCGGAGGTGTCCGGGGGGGGGGGTCCCATGAATTTGAGGTGTCTGGGAGGGAAATGCCATAAATTGGAGGTGTCTGTGGGGGGGATCCCATGAATTGGAGGTATTGGGGGGGGGGAATCCCATAAATTGGAGGTGTACAAGGGGATCCCATGAATTGGAGGTGTCGGGGGGGGGGGTCCCATGAAATGGAGGTGTACAGGGTGTGCCATAAATTGGAGGTGTCTGGGGGGTCCCATGAATTGGAGGTGTGGGGGGGATCCCATAAATTGGAGGTGTCTGGGGGGGGATCCCTTGGATTGGAGATGTACGGGGGGGGTCCCATAAATTGGATGTATCGGGGGGGGATCCCTTGGATTGGAGGTGTACGGGGGGGTCCCGTAAATTGGATGTATCTGGGGGGTCCCATAAATTGGAGGTGTCTGGGGGGATCCCTTGGATTGGATGTGTCTGGGGGGGGTCCCATAAATTGGAGGTGTCGGGATCCCATAAATTGGAGGTGTCTGGGGGGGGGGGAAATCCCATAAATTGGAAGTGTCGGGGGGGGTCCCATGAATTGAAGGTGTACGGGGGGGTTTCATAAATTGGAGGTGTCTGGGGGGATCCCCATGAATTGGAAGTGTAGGGGGTCCCGTGAATTGGAGGTGTTCAGGGGGGGTCCCATGAAATGGAGGTGTCGGGGGCCCATAAATTGGAGGTGTCGGGGGGGATCCCATAAATTGGAGGTGTACAAGGGGATCCCATGAATTGGAGGTGTCGGGGGGGGGGGGGTCCCATGAAATGGAGGTGTACGGGGGGTCCCAAAAATTGGAGGTGTCTGGGGGGGCCCCATGAATTGGAGGTGTGGGGGGATCCCATAAATTGGAGGTGTCTGGGGGGGGATCCCTTGGATTGGAGGTGTACGGGGGGTCCCATAAATTGGATGTATCTGGGGGGTCCCATAAATTGGAGGTGTCGGGGGGTCCCATAAATTGGAGGTGTCGGGGGATCCCATAAATTGGAGGTGTACGGGGGGTCCCATAAATTGGAGGTGTGGGGGGATCCCATAAATTGAAGGTGTCTGGGGGGGGAAATCCCATAAATTGGGAGTGTCGGGGGGGGGTCCCATGAATTGAAGGTGTACGGGGGGTCACATAAATTGGAGGTGTCTGGGGGGGATCCCCATGAATTGGAAGTGTAGGGGGGTCCCATGAATTGGAGGTGTTCAGGGGGGGTCCCATGAAATGGAGGTGTCGGGGGGGCCCATAAATTGGAGGTGTCGGGGGTCCCATGAATTTGAGCTGTAGGGGGATCCCCATTAATTGGATGTGTTGGGGAGGGGGGGCCCATAAATTGGAGGTGTCGGGGGGTCCCATGAATTGGAGGTGTCAGGGGGGGGGAAATCCCATAAATTGAAGGTGTCTGGCGGGGGGGGATCCCATAAATTGGAGGTGTCGGGAAGAGAATCCCATAAATTGGAGGTGTCTGGGGGGAAAATCCCATGAGTTGGATGTGTCTCGGGGGGGATCCCATGAATTGGAGGTGTCGGGGGAATCCCATAAATTGGAGGTGTCTGGGGGGAAAATCCCATGAGTTGGATGTGTCTGGGGGGATCCCATGAATTTGAGGTGTCTGGGGGGGGAATCCCATAAATTGGATGTGTCTGGGGGGGGGATCCCATGAATTGGAGGTGCCTGGGGGAGGGGGAATCCCATAGATTTGAGGTGTCTGGGGGGAATCCCATAAATTGGATGTGTCTGGGGGGGGGATCCCATGAATTGGAGGTGTCTGGGGGAATCCCATAAATTGGAGGTGTCTGGGGGGGGAATCCCATAAATTGGATGTGTCTGGGGGGGGGAATCCCATGAATTGGAGGTGTGGTGGGGATCCCCATGAATTGGAGGTGTCCGGAGGGGGGATCCCCATGAATTAGAGGTGTCCGAAGGGGGGATCCCCATGAATTGGAGGTGTCCGGAGGGGGGATCCCCATGAATTAGAGGTGTCGGGGGGATCCCCATGAATTGGAAGTGTCGGGGGGATCCCCATGAATTAGAGGTGTGGGGGGATCCCCAAGAATTGGAGGTGTAGTCTGGGATCCCCAGGAATTGAAGGTGTCAGGGGGGATCCCATGAATTGTAGGTGTCGGGGGGATCCCATGAATTGGAAGTGTCGGGGGGATCCCCATGAATTAGAGGTGTCGGGGGGATCCCCAGGAATTGGAGGTGTTGGGGGGATCCCCATGAGTTAGAGGTGTCGGGGGGATCCCATGAATTGGAGGTGTCAGGGGGATCCCCAGGAATTGGAGGTGTCAGGGGTATCCCCAGGAATTGGAAGTGTCAGGGGGATTTCCCCATGAGTTGGAGGTGTGGCGGGAGAGCCCCATGAATTGGAGGTGTCAGGGGGGGAGATCCCCATGAATTAGAGGTGTCGGGGGGAGATCCCAATGAATTGGAGGTGTCGGGGGATCCCCAGGAATTGGAGGTGTGGGGGGGAGATCCCAATGAATTGGAGGTGTCGGGGGGATCCCCATGAATTGAAGGTGAGGGGGGATCCCCAGGAATTGTAGGTGTGGGGGGAGATCCCCATGAATTGGAGGTGTCGGGGTGGATCCCAGGAATTGTAGGTGTGGGGGGAGATCCCCATGAATTGGAGGTGTCGGGGGGATCCCCAGGAATTGGAGGTGTGGGGGGAGATCCCAATGAATTGGAGGTGTCGGGGGGATCCCCATGAATTAGAGGTGTCGGGGGGATTCCCATGAATTGGAAGTGTCGGGGGGATCCCCATGAATTGGAGGTGTGGGGGGGATCCCATGAATTGGAAGTGTCGGGGGATCCCCAGGAATTGGAGGTGTAGTCTGGGATCCCCAGGAACTGGAGGTGTCGCGAGGGATCCCCATGAATTAGAGGTGTCGGGGGGGATCCCCATGAATTGGAAGTGTCGGAGGGATCCCCATGAATTAGAGCTGTCGGGGGGATCCCCAGGAATTGGAGGTGTAGTCTGGGATCCCCAGGAATTGGAGGTGTCGGGGGGAACCCCATGAATTAGAGGTGTCGGGGGGGATCCCCATGAATTGGAAGTGTCGGGGGGATCCCCATGAATTAGAGGTGTCGGGGGGGATCCCCATGAGTTGGAGGTGTAGTCTGGGATCCTCAGGAACTGGAGGTGTCGCGGGGGATCCCCATGAATTAGAGGTGTCGGAGGGGCTCCCCATGAATTGGAAGTGTCGGAGGGATCCCCATGAATTAGAGGTGTCGGGGGGATCCCTAGGAATTGGAGGTGTAGTCTGGGATCCCCAGGAATTGGAGGTGTCGGGGGGATCCCCATGAATTAGAGGTGTCGGGGGGATCCCCATGAATTGGAAGTGTCGGGGGATCCCCATGAATTAGAGGTGTGGGGGGATCCCCAAGAATTGGAGGTGTAGTCTGGGATCCCCAGGAATTGAAGGTGTCAGGGGGATCCCATGAATTGTAGGTGTCGGGGGATCCCATGAATTGGAAGTGTCGGGGGGATCCCCATGAGTTAGAGGTGTCGGGGGGATCCCATGAATTGGAGGTGTCGGGGGGATCCCCAGGAATTGGAGGTGTCGGGGGGATCCCCAGGAATTGGAAGTGTCGGGGGGATTTCCCCATGAGTTGGAGGTGTGGCGGGAGAGCCCCATGAATTGGAGGTGTCAGGGGGGATATCCCCATGAATTAGAGGTGTCGGGGGGGGGGAGATCCCAATGAATTGGAGGTGTCAGGGGGATCCCCAGGAATTGGAGGTGTGGGGGGAGATCCCAATGAATTGGAGGTGTCGGGGGGATCCCCATGAATTGAAGGTGTGGGGGGGATCCCCAAGAATTGTAGGTGTGGGGGAGATCCCCATGAATTGGAGGTGTCGGGGGGATCCCCAGGAATTGGAGGTGTGGGGGGAGATCCCAATGAATTGGAGGTGTCGGGGGATCCCCATGAATTAGAGGTGTCGGGGGGATTCCCATGAATTGGAAGTGTCGGGGGGATCCCTATGAATTGGAGGTGTGGGGGGATCCCATGAATTGGAAGTGTCGGAGGGATCCCCATGAATTAGAGGTGTCGGGGAGGATCCCCAGGAATTGGAGGTGTAGTCTGGGATCCCCAGGAATTGGAGGTGTCGCAAGGGATCCCCATGAATTAGAGGTGTCGGGGGGATCCCCATGAATTGGAAGTGTCGGAGAGATCCCCATGAATTAGAGGTGTCGGGGAGGATCCCCAGGAATTGGAGGTGTAGTCTGGGATCCCCAGGAATTGGAGGTGTCGGGGGGATCCCCATGAATTGGAGGTGTCGTGGGGATCCCCAGGAATTGGAGGTGTCAGGGGGGGAGATCCCCATGAATTAGAGGTGTCGGGGGGAGATCCCAATGAATTGGAGGTGTCGGGGGGATCCCCAGGAATTGGAGGTGTGGGGGGAGATCCCAATGAATTGGAGGTGCGGGGGATCCCCATGAATTGAAGGTGTGGGGGGATCCCCAGGAATTGTAGGTGTGGGGGGAGATCCCCGTGAATTGGAGGTGTCGGGGGGATCCCCATGAATTGAAGGTGTGGGGGGGATCCCCAAGAATTGTAGGTGTGGGGGAGATCCCCATGAATTGGAGGTGTCGGGGGGATCCCCAGGAATTGGAGGTGTGGGGGGAGATCCCAATGAATTGGAGGTGTCGGGGGATCCCCATGAATTAGAGGTGTCGGGGGGATTCCCATGAATTGGAAGTGTCGGGGGATCCCTATGAATTGGAGGTGTGGGGGGATCCCATGAATTGGAAGTGTCGGAGGGATCCCCATGAATTAGAGGTGTCGGGGAGGATCCCCAGGAATTGGAGGTGTAGTCTGGGATCCCCAGGAACTGGAGGTGTCGCAAGGGATCCCCATGAATTAGAGGTGTCGGGGGGATCCCCATGAATTGGAAGTGTCGGAGGGATCCCCATGAATTAGAGGTGTCGGGGAGGATCCCCAGGAATTGGAGGTGTAGTCTGGGATCCCCAGGAATTGGAGGTGTCGGGGGGATCCCCATGAATTGGAGGTGTCGGGGGGATCCCCAGGAATTGGAGTTGTCAGGGGGGGAGATCCCCGTGAATTAGAGGTGTCGGGGGGGAGATCCCAATGAATTGGAGGTGTCGGGGGGATCCCCAGGAATTGGAGGTGTGGGGGGAGATCCCAATGAATTGGAGGTGTCGGGGGGATCCCCATGAATTGAAGGTGTGGGGGGATCCCCAGGAATTGTAGGTGTGGGGGGAGATCCCCGTGAATTGGAGGTGTCGGGGATCCCCAGGAATTGGAGGTGTGGGGGGAGATCCCAATGAATTGGAGGTGTCGGGGGATCCCCATGATTTGAAGGTGTGGGGGGATCCCCAGGAATTGTAGGTGTGGGGGGAGATCCCCATGAATTGGAGGTGTCGGGTGGATCCCAGGAATTGTAGGTGTGGGGGGAGATCCCCATGAATTGGAGGTGTCGGGGGGATCCCCAGGAATTGTAGGTGTGGGGGGAGATCCCCATGAATTGGAGGTGTGGGGGGAGATCCCCATGAATTGGAGGTGTCGGGGGGATCCCCATGAATTGAAGGTGTGGGGGAGATCCCAATGAATTGGAGGTGTCGGGGGGATCCCCATGAATTGAAGGTGTGGGGAGATCCCCAGGAATTGTAGGTGTGGGGGGAGATCCCCATGAATTGGAGGTGTCGGGGTGGATCCCAGGAATTGTAGGTGTGGGGGGAGATCCCCATGAATTGGAGGTGTCGGGGGGATCCCCAGGAATTGGAGGTGTGGGGGGGAGATCCCAATCAATTGGAGGTGTCGGGGGGATCCCCATGAATTAGAGGTGTCGGGGGGATTCCCATGAATTGGAAGTGTCGGGGGATCCCCATGAATTGGAGGTGTGGGGGGGATCCCATGAATTGGAAGTGTCGGGGGGGATCCCCAGGAATTGGAGGTGTAGTCTGGGATCCCCAGGAACTGGAGGTGTCGCGAGGGATCCCCATGAATTAGAGGTGTCGGGGGATCCCCATGAATTGGAAGTGTCGGAGGGATCCCCATGAATTAGAGCTGTCGGGGGGGATCCCCAGGAATTGGAGGTGTAGTCTGGGATCCCCAGGAATTGGAGGTGTCGGGGGGATCCCCATGAATTAGAGGTGTCGGGGGGGATCCCCATGAATTGGAAGTGTCGGGGGGATCCCCATGAATTAGAGGTGTCGGGGGGATCCCCATGAGTTGGAGGTGTAGTCTGGGATCCCCAGGAACTGGAGGTGTCGCGGGGGATCCCCATGAATTAGAGGTGTTGGGGGGATCCCCATGAATTGGAAGTGTCGGAGGGATCCCCATGAATTAGAGGTGTCGGGGGGATCCACAGGAATTGGAGGTGTAGTCTGGGATCCCCAGGAATTGGAGGTGTCGGGGGGATCCCCATGAATTAGAGGTGTCGGGGGGATTCCCATGAATTGAAAGTGTCGGGGGATCCCCATGAATTAGAGGTGTCGGGGGGATCCCCATGAGTTGGAGGTGTAGTCTGGGATCCCCAGGAATTGGAGGTGTCGGGGGGATCCCCATGAATTGGAGGTGTCGGGGGGATCCCCAGGAATTGGAAGTGTCAGGGGGATTTCCCCATGAGTTGGAGGTGTGGCGGGAGAGCCCCATGAATTGGAGGTGTCAGGGGGGGAGATCCCCATGAATTAGAGGTGTCGGGGGGAGATCCCAATGAATTGTAGGTGTCGGGGGATCCCCAGGAATTGGAGGTGTGGGGGGAGATCCCAATGAATTGGAGGTGTCGGGGGGATCCCCATGAATTGAAGGTGTGGGGGGATCCCCAGGAATTGTAGGTGTGGGGGGAGATCCCCATGAATTGGAGGTGTCGGGGGATCCCCAGGAATTGGAGGTGTGGGGGGGGAGATCCCAATGAATTGGAGGTGTTGGGGGGATCCCCATGAATTGAAGGTGTGGGGGGATCCCCAGGAATTGTAGGTGTGGGGGGAGATCCCCATGAATTGGAGGTGTCGGGGTGGATCCCAGGAATTGTAGGTGTGGGAGGAGATCCCCATGAATTGGAGGTGTCGGGGGGATCCCCAGGAATTGTAGGTGTGGGGGGAGATCCCCATGAATTGGAGGTGTGGGGGGAGATCCCAATGAATTGGAGGTGTCGGGGGGATCCCCATGAATTGAAGGTGTGGGGGGGATCCCCAGGAATTGTAGGTGTGGGGGGAGATCCCCATGAATTGGAGGTGTCGGGGTGGATCCCAGGTATTGTAGGTGTGGGGGGAGATCCCCATGAATTGGAGGTGTCGGGGGGATCCCAATGAATTGGAGGTGTCGGGGGGATCCCCATGAATTGTAGGTGTGGGGGGAGATCCCCATGAATTGGAGGTGTGGGGGGGATCCCCAGGAATTGTAGGTGTGGGGGGAGATCCCCATGAATTGGAGGTGTGGGGGGGAGATCCCAATGAATTGGAGGTGTCGGGGAGATCCGCATGAATTGTAGGTGTCGGGGTGGATCCCAGGAATTGTAGGTGTGGGGGGAGATCCCCATGAATTGGAGGTGTCGGGGGGATCCCCAGGAATTGTAGGTGTGGGGGGAGATCCCCATGAATTGGAGGTGTCGGGGGGGATCCCAATAAATTGGAGGTGTCGGGGGGATCCCCATGAATTGAAGGTGTGGGGGGGGAGATCCCCATGAATTGGAGGTGTCGGGGGAGATCCCCATGAATTGGAGGTGTGGGGGTGGGAGATCCCCATGAATTGGAGGTGTCGGGGGGGGAGATCCCAATGAATTGGAGGTGTCAGGGTGATCCCCAGGAATTGGAGGTGTGGGGGGAGATCCCAATGAATTGGAGGTGTCGGGGGGATCCCCATGAATTGAAGGTGTGGGGGGATCCCCAAGAATTGTAGGTGTGGGGGAGATCCCCATGAATTGGAGGTGTCGGGGGGATCCCCAGGAATTGGAGGTGTGGGGGGAGATCCCAATGAATTGGAGGTGTCGGGGGGATCCCCATGAATTAGAGGTGTCGGGGGGATTCCCATGAATTGGAAGTGTCGGGGGATCCCTATGAATTGGAGGTGTGGGGGGATCCCATGAATTGGAAGTGTCGGGGGGATCCCAGGAATTGGAGGTGTAGTCTGGGATCCCCAGGAACTGGAGGTGTCGCGAGGGATCCCCATGAATTAGAGGTGTCGGGGGGATCCCCATGAATTGGAAGTGTCGGAGGGATCCCCATGAATTAGAGGTGTCGGGGAGGATCCCCAAGAATTGGAGGTGTAGTCTGGGATCTCCAGGAATTGGAGGTGTCGGGGGGATCCCCATGAATTGGAGGTGTCGGGGGGATCCCCAGGAATTGGAAGTGTCAGGGGGATTTCCCCATGAGTTGGAGGTGTGGCGGGAGAGCCCCATGAATTGGAGGTGTCAGGGGGGGAGATCCCCATGAATTAGAGGTGTCGGGGGGAGATCCCAATGAATTGGAGGTGTCGCGGGGGATCCCCAGGAATTGGAGGTGTGGGGGGAGATCCCAATGAATTGGAGGTGTCGGGGGGATCCCCAGGAATTGGAGGTGTGGGGGGAGATCCCAATGAATTGGAGGTGTCGGGGGGATCCCCATGATTTGAAGGTGTGGGGGGATCCCCAGGAATTGTAGGTGTGGGGGGAGATCCCCATGAATTGGAGGTGTCGGGGTGGATCCCAGGAATTGTAGGTGTGGGGGGAGATCCCCATGAATTGGAGGTGTCGGGGGGATCCCCAGGAATTGTAGGTGTGGGGGGAGATCCCCATGAATTGGAGGTGTGGGGGGAGATCCCAATGAATTGGAGGTGTCGGGGGATCCCCATGAATTGAAGGTGTGGGGGGATCCCCAGGAATTGTAGGTGTGGGGGGAGATCCCCATGAATTGGAGGTGTCGGGGTGGATCCCAGGAATTGTAGGTGTGGGGGGAGATCCCCATGAATTGGAGGTGTCGGGGGGATCCCCAGGAATTGGAGGTGTGGGGGGGAGATCCCAATGAATTGGAGGTGTCGGGGGGATCCCCATGAATTGGAGGTGTGGGGGGGGATCCCATGAATTGGAAGTGTCGGGGGGATCCCCAGGAATTGGAGGTGAAGTCTGGGATCCCCAGGAACTGGAGGTGTCGCGAGGGATCCCCATGAATTAGAGGTGTCGGGGGGATCCCCATGAATTGGAAGTGTCGGAGGGATCCCCATGAATTAGAGCTGTCGGGGGATCCCCAGGAATTGGAGGTGTAGTCTGGGATCCCCAGGAATTGGAGGTGTCGGGGGGATCCCCATGAATTAGAGGTGTCGGGGGGGATCCCCATGAATTGGAAGTGTCGGGGGATCCCCATGAATTAGAGGTGTCGGGGGGATCCCCATGAGTTGGAGGTGTAGTCTGGGATCCCCAGGAACTGGAGGTGTCGCGGGGGATCCCCATGAATTAGAGGTGTCGGGGGGATCCCCATGAATTGGAAGTGTCGGAGGGATCCCCATGAATTAGAGGTGTCGGGGGGATCCACAGGAATTGGAGGTGTAGTCTGGGATCCCCAGGAATTGGAGGTGTCGGGGGGATCCCCATGAATTAGAGGTGTCGGGGGGATTCCCATGAATTGAAAGTGTCGGAGGATCCCCATGAATTAGAGGTGTCGGGGGGATCCCCATGAGTTGGAGGTGTAGTCTGGGATCCCCAGGAACTGGAGGTGTCGCGGGGGATCCCCATGAATTAGAGGTGTCGGGGGGCTCCCCATGAATTGGAAGTGTTGGAGGGATCCCCATGAATTAGAGGTGTCGGGGGGATCCCCAGGAATTGGAGGTGTAGTCTGGGATCCCCAGGAATTGGAGGTGTCGGGGGGATCCCCATGAATTAGAGGTGTCGGGGGGATCCCCATGAATTGGAAGTGTCGGGGGGATCCCCATGAATTAGAGGTGTGGGGGGATCCCCAAGAATTGGAGGTGTAGTCTGGGATCCCCAGGAATTGAAGGTGTCAGGGGGGATCCCATGAATTGTAGGTGTCGGGGGATCCCATGAATTGGAAGTGTCGGGGGGATCCCCATGAATTAGAGGTGTCGGGGGAATCTCCAGGAATTGGAAGTGTCGGGGGGATCCCCATGAGTTAGAGGTGTCGGGGGGATCCCATGAATTGGAGGTGTCGGGGGGATCCCCAGGAATTGGAGGTGTCGGGGGCATCCCCAGGAATTGGAAGTGTCGGGGGGATTTCCCCATGAGTTGGAGGTGTGGCGGGAGAGCCCCATGAATTGGAGGTGTCAGGGGGGGATATCCCCATGAATTAGAGGTGTCGGGGGAGATCCCAATGAATTGGAGGTGTCAGGGGGATCCCCAGGAATTGGAGGTGTGGGGGGAGATCCCAATGAATTGGAGGTGTCTGGGGGATCCCCATGAATTGAAGGTGTGGGGGGATCCCCAGGAATTGTAGGTGTGGGGGGAGATCCCCGTGAATTGGAGGTGTCGGGGGGATCCCCAGGAATTTGAGGTGTGGGGGGAGATCCCAATGAATTGGAGGTGTCGGGGGGATCCCCATGAATTGAAGGTGTGGGGGGATCCCCAAGAATTGTAGGTGTGAGGGGAGATCCCCATGAATTGGAGGTGTCGGGGGGATCCCCAGGAATTTGAGGTGTGGGGGGAGATCCCAATGAATTGGAGGTGTCGGGGGGATCCCCAGGAATTGTAAGTGTGGGGGAGATCCCCATGAATTGGAGGTGTGGGGGGAGATCCCCATGAATTGGAGGTGTTGGGGGGATCCCCATGAATTGAAGGTGTGGGGGGAGATCCCAATGAATTGGAGGTGTCGGGGGGATCCCCATGAATTGAAGGTGTGGGGGGATCACCAGGAATTGTAGGTGTGGGGGGAGATCCCCATGAATTGGAGGTGTCGGGGTGGATCCCAGGAATTGTAGGTGTGGGGGGAGATCCCCATGAATTGGAGGTGTCGGGGGGATCCCCAGGAATTGGAGGTGTGGGGGGGAGATCCCAATGAATTGGAGGTGTCGGGGGGATCCCCATGAATTAGAGGTGTCGGGGGGATTCCCATGAATTGGAAGTGTCGGGGGATCCCCATGAATTGTAGGTGTGGGGGGGATCCCATGAATTGGAAGTGTCGGGGGGATCCCCAGGAATTGGAGGTGTAGTCTGGGATCCCCAGGAACTGGAGGTGTCGCGAGGGATCCCCATGAATTAGAGGTGTCGGGGGATCCCCATGAATTGGAAGTGTCGGAGGGATCCCCATGAATTAGAGCTGTCGGGGGGGATCCCCAGGAATTGGAGGTGTAGTCTGGGATCCCCAGGAATTGGAGGTGTCAGGGGGATCCCCATGAATTAGAGGTGTCGGGGGGATCCCCATGAATTGGAAGTGTTGGGGGGATCCCCATGAATTAGAGGTGTCGGGGGGGATCCCCATGAGTTGGAGGTGTAGTCTGGGATTCCCAGGAACTGGAGGTGTCGCGGGGGATCCCCATGAATTAGAGGTGTCGGGGGGATCCCCATGAATTGGAAGTGTCGGAGGGATCCCCCATGAATTAGAGGTGTCGGGGGGATCCACAGGAATTGGAGGTGTAGTCTGGGATCCCCAGGAATTGGAGGTGTCGGGGGATCCCCATGAATTAGAGGTGTCGGGGGGATTCCCATGAATTGAAAGTGTCGGGGGATCCCCATGAATTAGAGGTGTCGGGGGGATCCCCATGAGTTGGAGGTGTAGTCTGGGATCCCCAGGAATTGGAGGTATCGGGGGGATCCCCATGAATTGGAGGTGTCGGGGGGATCCCCAGGAATTGGAAGTGTCAGGGGGATTTCCCCATGAGTTGGAGGTGTGGCGGGAGAGCCCCATGAATTGGAGGTGTCAGGGGGGAGATCCCCATGAATTAGAGGTGTCGGGGGGAGATCCCAATGAATTGGAGGTGTCGGGGGATCCCCAGGAATTGGAGGTGTGGGGGGAGATCCCAATGAATTGGAGGTGTCGGGGGGATCCCCATGAATTGAAGGTGTGGGGGGATCCCCAGGAATTGTAGGTGTGGGGGGAGATCCCCATGAATTGGAGGTGTCGGGGGATCCCCAGGAATTGGAGGTGTGGGGGGGAGATCCCAATTAATTGGAGGTGTCGGGGGGATCCCCATGAATTGAAGGTGTGGGGGGATCCCCAGGAATTGTAGGTGTGGGGGGAGATCCCCATGAATTGGAGGTGTCGGGGTGGATCCCAGGAATTGTAGGTGTGGGAGGAGATCCCCATGAATTTGAGGTGTCGGGGGGATCCCCAGGAATTGTAGGTGTGGGGGGAGATCCCCATGAATTGGAGGTGTGGGGGGAGATCCCAATGAATTGGAGGTGTCGGGGGGATCCCCATGAATTGAAGGTGTGGGGGGGATCCCCAGGAATTGTAGGTGTGGGGGGAGATCCCCATGAATTGGAGGTGTCGGGGTGGATCCCAGGAATTGTAGGTGTGGGGGGAGATCCCCATGAATTGGAGGTGTCGGGGGGATCCCAATGAATTGGAGGTGTCGGGGGGATCCCCATGAATTGTAGGTGTGGGGGGAGATCCCCATGAATTGGAGGTGTGGGGGGGATCCCCAGGAATTGTAGGTGTGGGGGGAGATCCCCATGAATTGGAGGTGTGGGGGGGAGATCCCAATGAATTGGAGGTGTCGGGGAGATCCCCATGAATTGTAGGTGTCGGGGTGGATCCCAGGAATTGTAGGTGTGGGGGGAGATCCCCATGAATTGGAGGTGTCGGGGGGATCCCCAGGAATTGTAGGTGTGGGGGGAGATCCCCATGAATTGGAGGTGTCGGGGGGGATCCCAATAAATTGGAGGTGTCGGGGGGATCCCCATGAATTGAAGGTGTGGGGGGGGAGATCCCCATGAATTGGAGGTGTCGGGGGAGATCCCCATGAATTGGAGGTGTGGGGGGGGAGATCCCCATGAATTGGAGGTGTCGGGGGGGGAGATCCCAATGAATTGGAGGTGTCAGGGGGATCCCCAGGAATTGGAGGTGTGGGGGGGAGATCCCAATGAATTGGAGGTGTCGGGGGGATCCCCATGAATTGAAGGTGTGGGGGGATCCCCAAGAATTGTAGGTGTGGGGGAGATCCCCATGAATTGGAGGTGTCGGGGGGATCCCCAGGAATTGGAGGTGTGGGGGGGGAGATCCCAATGAATTGGAGGTGTCGGGGGATCCCCATGAATTAGAGGTGTCGGGGGGATTCCCATGAATTGGAAGTGTCGGGGGATCCCTATGAATTGGAGGTGTGGGGGGATCCCATGAATTGGAAGTGTCGGGGGGATCCCCAGGAATTGGAGGTGTAGTCTGGGATCCCCAGGAACTGGAGGTGTCGCGAGGGATCCCCATGAATTAGAGGTGTCGGGGGGATCCCCATGAATTGGAAGTGTCGGAGGCTTCCCCATGAATTAGAGGTGTCGGGGAGGATCCCCAAGAATTGGAGGTGTAGTCTGGGATCTCCAGGAATTGGAGGTGTCGGGGGGATCCCCATGAATTGGAGGTGTCGGGGGGATCCCCAGGAATTGGAAGTGTCAGGGGGATTTCCCCATGAGTTGGAGGTGTGGCGGGAGAGCCCCATGAATTGGAGGTGTCAGGGGGGGAGATCCCCATGAATTAGAGGTGTCGGGGGGAGATCCCAATGAATTGGAGGTGTCGCGGGGGATCCCCAGGAATTGGAGGTGTGGGGGGAGATCCCAATGAATTGGAGGTGTCGGGGGGATCCCCATGAATTGAAGGTGTGGGGGGATCCCCAGGAATTGGAGGTGTGGGGGGAGATCCCCATGAATTGGAGGTGTCGGGGGATCCCCAGGAATTGGAGGTGTGGGGGGGAGATCCCAATGAATTGGAGGTGTCGGGGGGATCCCCATGATTTGAAGGTGTGGGGGGATCCACAGGAATTGTAGGTGTGGGGGGAGATCCCCATGAATTGGAGGTGTCGGGGTGGATCCCAGGAATTGTAGGTGTGGGGGGAGATCCCCATGAATTGGAGGTGTCGGGGGGATCCCCAGGAATTGTAGGTGTGGGGGGAGATCCCCATGAATTGGAGGTGTGGGGGGAGATCCCAATGAATTGGAGGTGTCGGGGGATCCCCATGAATTGAAGGTGTGGGGGGATCCCCAGGAATTGTAGGTGTGGGGGGAGATCCCCATGAATTGGAGGTGTTGGGGTGGATCCCAGGAATTGTAGGTGTGGGGGGAGATCCCCATGAATTGGAGGTGTCGGGGGGATCCCCAGGAATTGGAGGTGTGGGCGGGAGATCCCAATGAATTGGAGGTGTCGGGGGATCCCCATGAATTAGAGGTGTCGGGGGATTCCCATGAATTGGAAGTGTCGGGGGATCCCCATGAATTGGAGGTGTGGGGGGATCCCATGAATTGGAAGTGTCGGGGGGATCCCCAGGAATTGGAGGTGTAGTCTGGGATCCCCAGGAACTGGAGGTGTTGCGAGGGATCCCCATGAATTAGAGGTGTCGGGGGGATCCCCATGAATTGGAAGTGTCGGAGGGATCCCCATGAATTAGAGCTGTCGGGGGGGATCCCCAGGAATTGGAGGTGTAGTCTGGGATCCCCAGGAATTGGAGGTGTCGGGGGGATCCCCATGAATTAGAGGTGTCGGGGGGGATCCCCATGAATTGGAAGTGTCGGGGGGATCCCCATGAATTAGAGGTGTCGGGGGGATCCCCATGAGTTGGAGGTGTAGTCTGGGATCCCCAGGAACTGGAGGTGTCACGGGGGATCCCCATGAATTAGAGGTGTCGGGGGATCCCCATGAATTGGAAGTGTCGGAGGGATCCCCATGAATTAGAGGTGTCGGGGGGATCCACAGGAATTGGAGGTGTAGTCTGGGATCCCCAGGAATTGGAGGTGTCGGGGGGGATCCCCATGAATTAGAGGTGTCGGGGGGATTCCCATGAATTGAAAGTGTCGGGGGATCCCCATGAATTAGAGGTGTCGGGGGGATCCCCATGAGTTGGAGGTGTAGTCTGGGATCCCCAGGAACTGGAGGTGTCGCGGGGGATCCCCATGAATTAGAGGTGTCGGGGGGGCTCCCCATGAATTGGAAGTGTCGGAGGGATCCCCATGAATTAGAGGTGTCGGGGGATCCCCAGGAATTGGAGGTGTAGTCTGGGATCCCCAGGAATTGGAGGTGTCGGGGGGATCCCCATGAATTAGAGGTGTCGGGGGGATCCCCATGAATTGGAAGTGTCGGGGGGATCCCCATGAATTAGAGGTGTGGGGGGATCCCCAAGAATTGGAGGTGTAGTCTGGGATCCCCAGGAATTGGAGGTGTCGGGGGCATCCCCAGGAATTGGAAGTGTCGGAGGGATTTCCCCATGAGTTGGAGGTGTGGCGGGAGAGCCCCATGAATTGGAGGTGTCAGGGGGGGATATCCCCATGAATTAGAGGTGTCGGGGGGGAGATCCCAATGAATTGGAGGTGTCGGGGGGATCCCCAGGAATTGGAGGTGTGGGGGGAGATCCCAATGAATTGGAGGTGTCGGGGGGATCCCCATGAATTGAAGGTGTGGGGGGATCCCCAAGAATTGTAGGTGTGAGGGGAGATCCCCATGAATTGGAGGTGTCGGGGGGATCCCCAGGAATTTGAGGTGTGGGGGGAGATCCCAATGAATTGGAGGTGTCGGGGGGATCCCCATGAATTGAAGGTGTGGGGGGATCCCCAAGAATTGTAGGTGTGAGGGGAGATCCCCATGAATTGGAGGTGTCGGGGGGATCCCCAGGAATTTGAGGTGTGGGGGGAGATCCCAATGAATTTGAGGTGTCGGGGGGATCCCCATGAATTAGAGGTGTCGGGGGATTCCCATGAATAGGAAGTGTCGGGAGGATCCCATGAATTGGAAGTGTCGGGGGGATCCCCAGGAATTGGAGGTGTAGTCTGGGATCCCCAGGAACTGGAGGTGTCGGGGGGATCCCCATGAATTGGAAGTGTCGGAGGGATCCCCATGAATTAGAGGTGTCGGGGAGGATCCCCAGAAATTGGAGGTGTAGTCTGGGATCCCCAGGAATTGGAGGTGTCGGGGGGATCCCCATGAATTGGAGGTGTCGGGGGGATCCCCAGGAATTGGAAGTGTCAGGGGGATTTCCCCATGAGTTGGAGGTGTGGCGGGAGAGCCCCATGAATTAGAGGTGTCGGGGGGAGATCCCAATGAATTGGAGGTGTTGGGGGGATCCCCAGGAATTGGAGGTGTGGGGGGAGATCCCAATGAATTGGAGGTGTCGGGGGGATCCCCATGAATTGAAGGTGTGGGGGGATCCCCAGGAATTGTAGGTGTGGGGGGAGATCCCCATGAATTGGAGGTGTCGGGGGATCCCCAGGAATTGGAGGTGTGGGGGGGAGATCCCAATGAATTGGAGGTGTCGGGGGATCCCCATGAATTAAAGGTGTGGGGGGATCCCCAGGAATTGTAGGTGTGGGGGGAGATCCCCATGAATTGGAGGTGTCGGGGTGGATCCCAGGAATTGTAGGTGTGGGGGGAGATCCCCATGAATTGGAGGTGTCGGGGGGGATTCCCAGGAATTGGAGGTGTGGGGGGAGATCCCCATGAATTGGAGGTGTGGGGGGAGATCCCAATGAATTGGAGGTGTCGGGGGGATCCCCATGAATTGAAGGTGTGGGGGGGATCCCCAGGAATTGTAGGTGTGGGGGGAGATCCCCATGAATTGGAGGTGTCGGGGTGGATCCCAGGAATTGTAGGTGTGGGGGGAGATCCCCATGAATTGGAGGTGTCGGGGGGATCCCAATGAATTGGAGGTGTCGGGGGGATCCCCATGAATTGTAGGTGTGGGGGGAGATCCCCATGAATTGGAGGTGTGGGGGGGATCCCCAGGAATTGTAGGTGTGGGGGAGATCCCCATGAATTGGAGGTGTGGGGGGGAGATCCCAATGAATTGGAGGTGTCGGGGAGATCCCCATGAATTGTAGGTGTCGGGGTGGATCCCAGGAATTGTAGGTGTGGGGGGAGATCCCCATGAATTGGAGGTGTCGGGGGATCCCCAGGAATTGTAGGTGTGGGGGGAGATCCCCATGAATTGGAGGTGTCGGGGGGGATCCCAATGAATTGGAGATGTCGGGGGGATCCCCATGAATTGTAGGTGTGGGGGGAGATCCCCATGAATTGGAGGTGTCGGGGGGATCCCCAGGAATTGTAGGTGTGGGGGGAGATCCCCATGAATTGGAGGTGTGGGGGGGGGAGATCCCCATGAATTGGAGGTGTCGGGGGGAGAGATCCCCATAAATTCGAAGTGTCGGGGGGATCCCCATGAATTGGAGGTGTGGGGGGGAGATCCCCATGAATTGGAGGTGTCGGGGGGATCCCCAGGAACTGTAGGTGTGGGGGGATATCCCCATGAATTGGAGGTGTCGGGGGGGGAGATCCCCATAAATTCTAAGTGTCGGGGGGATCCCCATGAATTGGAGGTGTCGGGGGATCCCCATGAATTGGAGGTGTCGGGGGGATCCCATGAATTGGAGGTGTCGGGGGGTCCCCATGAATAGAAGGTGTGGGGGGGGTCCCCATGAATTGGAGGTGTCGGGGTGATCCCATGAATTGGAGGTGTCTGGGGGGTCCCCATGAATTGGAGGTGTGTGGGGGGGGATATCCATTTCCATGGGGTGTTCCTGGAGGGGGGTCGGTGTGGCGCACAAGAGATGATACTCATTGGTTGGACTAAGGTGGGCTTTGTGTTTTTTTTTCAGCCCCAATGTAATTTGTTGCTGTAAGTAAATAGACATTTATGTTATGTATGGGGGGCTGGGGGGGGGTGGTATAAGATGGGGGTGTCAGGGGGATCCCCATGAATTGGAAGTGTAGAGGGGATCCCCATGAATTAGAGGTGTGGGGGGATCCCCAGGAATTGAAGGTGTCAGAGGGGATCCCATGAATTGGAGGTGTCGGGGGGATCCCATGAATTGGAAGTGTCGATGGGATCCCCATGAATTAGAGGTGTCGGGGGGATCCCCAGGAATTGGAGGTGTCGGGGGGATCCCCAGGAATTGGAAGTGTCGGGGGGATTTCCCCATGAGTTGGAGGTGTGGCGGGAGAGCCCCATGAATTGGAGGTGTCAGGGGGGGAGATCCCCATGAATAAGAGGTGTCGGGGGGGAGATTCCAATGAATTGGAGGTGTCGGGGGGATCCCCAGGAATTGTAGGTGTGGGTGGGAGATCCCAATGAATTGGAGGTGTCGGGGGGATCCCCATGAATTGAAGGTGTGGGGGGATCCCCAGGAATTGTAGGTGTGGGGGGAGATCCCCATGAATTGGATGTGTCGGGGGGATCCCCAGGAATTGGAGGTGTGGGGGGGAGATCCCAATGAATTGGAGGTGTCGGGGGATCCCCATGAATTGTAGGTGTGGGGGGAGATCCCCATGAATTGGAGGTGTCGGGGTGGATCCCAGGAATTGTAGGTGTGGGGGGAGATCCCCATGAATTGGAGGTGTCGGGGGGATCCCCAGGAATTGTAGGTGTTGGGGGAGATCCCCATGAATTGGAGGTGTGGGGGGGAGATCCCAATGAATTGGAGGTGTCGGGGGATCCCCAGGAATTGTAGGTGTGGGGGGAGATCCCCATGAATTGGAGGTGTCGGGGTGGATCCCAGGAATTGTAGGTGTGGGGGGAGATCCCCATGAATTGGAGGTGTCGGGGGGATCCCCAGGAATTGTAGGTGTGGGGGGAGATCCCCATGAATTGGAGGCGTGGGGGAGATCCCAATGAATTGGAGGTGTCGGTGGGATCCCCATGAATTGAAGGTGTGGGGGGGATCCCCAGGAATTGTAGGTGTGGGGGGAGATCCCCATGAATTGGAGGTGTCGGGGGGATCCCAATGAATTGGAGGTGTCGGGGGATCCCCATGAATTGTAGGTGTGGGGGGAGATCCCCATGAATTGGAGGTGTCGGGGGGATCCCCAGGAATTGTAGGTGTGGGGGGAGATCCCCATGAATTGGAGGTGTGGGGGGGGGAGATCCCAATGAATTGGAGGTGTCGGGGGATCCCCATGAATTGAAGGTGTGGGGGGATCCCCAGGAATTGTAGGTGTGGGGGGAGATCCCCATGAATTGGAGGTGTCGGGGTGGATCCCAGGAATTGTAGGTGTGGGTGGAGATCCCCATGAATTGGAGGTGTCGGGGGGATCCCCAGGAATTGTAGGTGTGGGGGGAGATCCCCATGAATTGGAGGTGTCGGGGTGGATCCCAGGAATTGTAGGTGTGGGGGGAGATCCCCATGAATTGGAGGTGTCGGGGGGATCCCCAGGAATTGTAGGTGTGGGGGGAGATCCCCATGAATTGGAGGTGTGGGGGGAGATCCCAATGAATTGGAGGTGTCGGGGGATCCCCATGAATTGAAGGTGTGGGGGGGATCCCCAGGAATTGTAGGTGTGGGGGGAGATCCCCATGAATTGGAGGTGTCGGGGTGGATCCCAGGAATTGTAGGTGTGGGGGGAGATCCCCATGAATTGGAGGTGTTGGGGGGATCCCCAGGAATTGGAGGTGTGGGGGGGATATCCCAATGAATTGGAGGTGTCGGGGGGATCCCCATGAATTAGAGGTGTCGGGGGGATTCCCATGAATTGGAAGTATCGGGGGATCCCCATGAATTGGAGGTGTGGGGGGGATCCCATGAATTGGAAGTGTCGGGGGGATCCCCAGGAATTGGAGGTGTAGTCTGGGATCCCCAGGAACTGGAGGTGTCGCGAGGGATCCCCATGAATTAGAGGTGTCGGGGGGATCCCCATGAATTGGACGTGTCGGAGGGATCCCCATGAATTAGAGCTGTCGGGGGGGATCCCCAGGAATTGGAGGTGTAGTCTGGGATCCCCAGGAATTGGAGGTGTCGGGGGGATCCCCATGAATTAGAGGTGTCGGGGGGGATCCCCATGAATTGGAAGTGTCGGGGGGATCCCCATGAATTAGAGGTGTCGGGGGGGATCCCCATGAGTTGGAGGTGTAGTCTGGGATCCCCAGGAACTGGAGGTGTCGCGGGGGATCCCCATGAATTAGAGGTGTCAGGGGGATCCCCATGAATTGGAAGTGTCGGAGGGATCCTCATGAATTAGAGGTGTCGGGGGGATCCACAGGAATTGGAGGTGTAGTCTGGGATCCCCAGGAATTGGAGGTGTCGGGGGGATCCCCATGAATTAGAGTTGTCGGGGGGATTCCCATGAATTGAAAGTGTCGGGGGATCCCCATGAATTAGAGGTGTCGGGGGGATCCCCATGAGTTGGAGGTGTAGTCTGGGATCCCCAGGAACTGGAGGTGTCGCGGGGGATCCCCATGAATTAGAGGTGTCGGGGGGGCTCCCCATGAATTGGAAGTGTCGGAGGGATCCCCATGAATTAGAGGTGTCGGGGGGATCCCCAGGAATTGGAGGTATAGTCTGGGATCCCCAGGAATTGGAGGTGTCGGGGGATCCCCATGAATTAGAGGTGTCGGGGGGATCCCCATGAATTGGAAGTGTCGGGGGGATCCCCATGAATTAGAGGTGTGGGGGGATCCCCAAGAATTGGAGGTGTAGTCTGGGATCCCCAGGAATTGAAGGTGTCAGGGGGGATCCCATGAATTGTAGGTGTCGGGGGATCCCATGAATTGGAAGTGTCGGGGGGATCCCCATGAATTAGAGGTGTCGGGGGAATCTCCAGGAATTGGAAGTGTCGGGGGGATCCCCATGAGTTAGAGGTGTCGGGGGGATCCCATGAATTGGAGGTGTCGGGGGGATCCCCAGGAATTGGAGGTGTCGGGGGCATCCCCAGGAATTGGAAGTGTCGGGGGGATTTCCCCATGAGTTGGAGGTGTGGCGGGAGAGCCCCATGAATTGGAGGTGTCAGGGGGGGATATCCCCATGAATTAGAGGTGTCGGGGGGGAGATCCCAATGAATTGGAGGTGTCAGGGGGATCCCCAGGAATTGGAGGTGTGGGGGGAGATCCCAATGAATTGGAGGTGTCGGGGGGATCCCCATGAATTGAAGGTGTGGGGGGATCCCCAAGAATTGTAGGTGTGAGGGGAGATCCCCATGAATTGGAGGTGTCGGGGGGATCCCCAGGAATTTGAGGTGTGGGGGGAGATCCCAATGAATTGGAGGTGTCGGGGGGATCCCCATGAATTGAAGGTGTGGGGGGATCCCCAAGAATTGTAGGTGTGGGGGGAGATCCCCATGAATTGGAGGTGTCGGGGAGATCCCCAGGAATTTGAGGTGTGGGGGGGAGATCCCAATCAATTGGAGGTGTCGGGGGGATCCCCATGAATTAGAGGTGTCGGGGGGATTCCCATGAATTGGAAGTGTCGGGGGATCCCCATGAATTGGAGGTGTGGGGGGGATCCCATGAATTGGAAGTGTCGGGGGGATCCCCAGGAATTGGAGGTGTAGTCTGGGATCCCCAGGAACTGGAGGTGTCGCGAGGGATCCCCATGAATTAGAGGTGTCGGGGGATCCCCATGAATTGGAAGTGTCGGAGGGATCCCCATGAATTAGAGCTGTCGGGGGGGATCCCCAGGAATTGGAGGTGTAGTCTGGGATCCCCAGGAATTGGAGGTGTCGGGGGGATCCCCATGAATTAGAGGTGTCGGGGGGGATCCCCATGAATTGGAAGTGTCGGGGGGATCCCCATGAATTAGAGGTGTCGGGGGGATCCCCATGAGTTGGAGGTGTAGTCTGGGATCCCCAGGAATTGGAGGTGTCGGGGGGATCCCCATGAATTGGAGGTGTTGGGGGGATCCCCATGAATTGGAAGTGTCGGAGGGATCCCCATGAATTAGAGGTGTCGGGGGGATCCACAGGAATTGGAGGTGTAGTCTGGGATCCCCAGGAATTGGAGGTGTCGGGGGGGATCCCCATGAATTAGAGGTGTCGGGGGGATTCCCATGAATTGAAAGTGTCGGGGGATCCCCATGAATTAGAGGTGTCGGGGGGATCCCCATGAGTTGGAGGTGTAGTCTGGGATCCCCAGGAATTGGAGGTGTCGGGGGGATCCCCATGAATTGGAGGTGTCGGGGGGATCCCCAGGAATTGGAAGTGTCAGGGGGATTTCCCCATGAGTTGGAGGTGTGGCGGGAGAGCCCCATGAATTGGAGGTGTCAGGGGGGGAGATCCCCATGAATTAGAGGTGTCGGGGGGAGATCCCAATGAATTGGAGGTGTCGGGGGATCCCCAGGAATTGGAGGTGTGGGGGGAGATCCCAATGAATTGGAGGTGTCGGGGGGAACCCCATGAATTGAAGGTGTGGGGGGATCCCCAGGAATTGTAGGTGTGGGGGGAGATCCCCATGAATTGGAGGTGTCGGGGATCCCCAGGAATTGGAGGTGTGGGGGGGAGATCCCAATGAATTGGAGGTGTCGGGGGGATCCCCATGAATTGAAGGTGTGGGGGGATCCCCAGGAATTGTAGGTGTGGGGGGAGATCCCCATGAATTGGAGGTGTCGGGGTGGATCCCAGGAATTGTAGGTGTGGGAGGAGATCCCCATGAATTGGAGGTGTCGGGGGGGAGCCCCAGGAATTGTAGGTGTGGGGGGAGATCCCCATGAATTGGAGGTGTGGGGGAGATCCCAATGAATTGGAGGTGTCGGGGGGATCCCCATGAATTGAAGGTGTGGGGGGGATCCCCAGGAATTGTAGGTGTGGGGGGAGATCCCCATGAATTGGAGGTGTCGGGGTGGATCCCAGGTATTGTAGGTGTGGGGGGAGATCCCCATGAATTGGAGGTGTCGGGGGGATCCCAATGAATTGGAGGTGTCGGGGGGATCCCCATGAATTGTAGGTGTGGGGGGAGATCCCCATGAATTGGAGGTGTGGGGGGGATCCCCAGGAATTGTAGGTGTGGGGGGAGATCCCCATGAATTGGAGGTGTGGGGGGGAGATCCCAATGAATTGGAGGTGTGGGGGGGAGATCCCCATGAATTGTAGGTGTCGGGGTGGATCCCAGGAATTGTAGGTGTGGGGGGAGATCCCCATGAATTGGAGGTGTCGGGGGGATCCCCAGGAATTGTAGGTGTGGGGGGAGATCCCCATGAATTGGAGGTGTCGGGGGGGATCCCAATAAATTGGAGGTGTCGGGGGGATCCCCATGAATTGAAGGTGTGGGGGGGAGATCCCCATGAATTGGAGGTGTCGGGGGAGATCCCCATGAATTGGAGGTGTGGGGGTGGGAGATCCCCATGAATTGGAGGTGTCGGGGGGGAGATCCCAATGAATTGGAGGTGTCGGGGGGATCCCCAGGAATTGGAGGTGTGGGGGGAGATCCCAATGAATTGGAGGTGTCGGGGGGATCCCCATGAATTGAAGGTGTGGGGGGATCCCCAAGAATTGTAGGTGTGGGGGAGATCCCCATGAATTAGAGGTGTCGGGGGGATCCCCAGGAATTGGAGGTGTGGGGGGAGATCCCAATGAATTGGAGGTGTCGGGGGGATCCCCATGAATTAGAGGTGTCGGGGGGATTCCCATGAATTGGAAGTGTCGGGGGATCCCTATGAATTGGAGGTGTGGGGGGATCCCATGAATTGGAAGTGTCGGGGGGATCCCCAGGAATTGGAGGTGTAGTCTGGGATCCCCAGGAACTGGAGGTGTCGCGAGGGATCCCCATGAATTAGAGGTGTCGGGGGGATCCCCATGAATTGGAAGTGTCGGAGGGATCCCCATGAATTAGAGGTGTCGGGGAGGATCCCCAAGAATTGGAGGTGTAGTCTGGGATCTCCAGGAATTGGAGGTGTCGGGGGGATCCCCATGAATTGGAGGTGTCGGGGGGATCCCCAGGAATTGGAAGTGTCAGGGGGATTTCCCCATGAGTTGGAGGTGTGGCGGGAGAGCCCCATGAATTGGAGGTGTCAGGGGGGAGATCCCCATGAATTAGAGGTGTCGGGGGGAGATCCCAATGAATTGGAGGTGTCGCGGGGGATCCCCAGGAATTGGAGGTGTGGGGGGAGATCCCAATGAATTGGAGGTGTCGGGGGGATCCCCATGAATTGAAGGTGTGGGGGGATCCCCAGGAATTGGAGGTGTGGGGGGAGATCCCCATGAATTGGAGGTGTCGGGGGATCCCCAGGAATTGGAGGTGTGGGGGGAGATCCCAATGAATTGGAGGTGTCGGGGGGATCCCCATGATTTGAAGGTGTGGGGGGATCCCCAGGAATTGTAGGTGTGGGGGGAGATCCCCATGAATTGGAGGTGTCGGGGTGGATCCCAGGAATTGTAGGTGTGGGGGGAGATCCCCATGAATTGGAGGTGTCGGGGGGATCCCCAGGAATTGTAGGTGTGGGGGGAGATCCCCATGAATTGGAGGTGTGGGGGGAGATCCCAATGAATTGGAGGTGTCGGGGGATCCCCATGAATTGAAGGTGTGGGGGGGATCCCCAGGAATTGTAGGTGTGGGGGGAGATCCCCATGAATTGGAGGTGTCGGGGTGGATCCCAGGAATTGTAGGTGTGGGGGGAGATCCCCATGAATTGGAGGTGTCGGGGGGATCCCCAGGAATTGGAGGTGTGGGGGGGAGATCCCAATGAATTGGAGGTGTCGGGGGGATCCCCATGAATTGGAGGTGTCGGGGGGATTCCCATGAATTGGAAGTGTCGGGGGATCCCCATGAATTGGAGGTGTGGGGGGGGATCCCATGAATTGGAAGTGTCGGGGGGATCCCCAGGAATTGGAGGTGTAGTCTGGGATCCCCAGGAACTGGAGGTGTCGCGAGGGATCCCCATGAATTAGAGGTGTCGGGGGGATCCCCATGAATTGGAAGTGTCGGAGGGATCCCCATGAATTAGAGCTGTCGGGGGGGATCCTCAGGAATTGGAGGTGTAGTCTGGGATCCCCAGGAATTGGAGGTGTCGGGGGGATCCCCATGAATTAGAGGTGTCGGGGGGGATCCCCATGAATTGGAAGTGTCGGGGGGATCCCCATGAATTAGAGGTGTCGGGGGGATCCCCATGAGTTGGAGGTGTAGTCTGGGATCCCCAGGAACTGGAGGTGTCGCGGGGGATCCCCATGAATTAGAGGTGTCGGGGGATCCCCATGAATTGGAAGTGTCGGAGGGATCCCCATGAATTAGAGGTGTCGGGGGGATCCACAGGAATTGGAGGTGTAGTCTGGGATCCCCAGGAATTGGAGGTGTCGGGGGGATCCCCATGAATTAGAGGTGTCGGGGGGATTCCCATGAATTGAAAGTGTCGGGGGATCCCCATGAATTAGAGGTGTCGGGGGGATCCCCATGAGTTGGAGGTGTAGTCTGGGATCCCCAGGAACTGGAGGTGTCGCGGGGGATCCCCATGAATTAGAGGTGTCGGGGGGCTCCCCATGAATTGGAAGTGTTGGAGGGATCCCCATGAATTAGAGGTGTCAGGGGGATCCCCAGGAATTGGAGGTGTAGTTTGGGATCCCCAGGAATTGGAGGTGTCGGGGGGATCCCCATGAATTAGAGGTGTCGGGGGGATCCCCATGAATTGGAAGTGTCGGGGGGATCCCCATGAATTAGAGGTGTGGGGGGATCCCCAAGAATTGGAGGTGTAGTCTGGGATCCCCAGGAATTGAAGGTGTCAGGGGGGATCCCATGAATTGTAGGTGTCGGGGGATCCCATGAATTGGAAGTGTCGGGGGGATCCCCATGAATTAGAGGTGTCGGGGGAATCTCCAGGAATTGGAAGTGTCGGGGGGATCCCCATGAGTTAGAGGTGTCGGGGGGATCCCATGAATTGGAGGTGTCGGGGGGATCCCCAGGAATTGGAGGTGTCGGGGGCATCCCCAGGAATTGGAAGTGTCGGAGGGATCCCCCATGAATTAGAGGTGTCGGGGGGATCCACAGGAATTGGAGGTGTAGTCTGGGATCCCCAGGAATTGGAGGTGTCGGGGGATCCCCATGAATTAGAGGTGTCGGGGGGATTCCCATGAATTGAAAGTGTCGGGGGATCCCCATGAATTGTAGGTGTGGGGGGAGATCCCCATGAATTGGAGGTGTCGGGGTGGATCCCAGGAATTGTAGGTGTGGGAGGAGATCCCCATGAATTGGAGGTGTCGGGGGGATCCCCAGGAATTGTAGGTGTGGGGGGAGATCCCCATGAATTGGAGGTGTGGGGGGAGATCCCAATGAATTGGAGGTGTCGGGGGGATCCCCATGAATTGAAGGTGTGGGGGGGATCCCCAGGAATTGTAGGTGTGGGGGGAGATCCCCATGAATTGGAGGTGTCGGGGTGGATCCCAGGAATTGTAGGTGTGGGGGGAGATCCCCATGAATTGGAGGTGTCGGGGGGATCCCAATGAATTGGAGGTGTCGGGGGGATCCCCATGAATTGTAGGTGTGGGGGGAGATCCCCATGAATTGGAGGTGTGGGGGGGATCCCCAGGAATTGTAGGTGTGGGGGGAGATCCCCATGAATTGGAGGTGTGGGGGGGAGATCCCAATGAATTGGAGGTGTCGGGGAGATCCCCATGAATTGTAGGTGTCGGGGTGGATCCCAGGAATTGTAGGTGTGGGGGGAGATCCCCATGAATTGGAGGTGTCGGGGGGATCCCCAGGAATTGTAGGTGTGGGGGGAGATCCCCATGAATTGGAGGTGTCGGGGGGGATCCCAATAAATTGGAGGTGTCGGGGGGATCCCCATGAATTGAAGGTGTGGGGGGGAGATCCCCATGAATTGGAGGTGTCGGGGGAGATCCCCATGAATTGGAGGTGTGGGGGGGGAGATCCCCATGAATTGGAGGTGTCGGGGGGGGGAGATCCCAATGAATTGGAGGTGTCAGGGGGATCCCCAGGAATTGGAGGTGTGGGGGGGAGATCCCAATGAATTGGAGGTGTCGGGGGGATCCCCATGAATTGAAGGTGTGGGGGGATCCCCAAGAATTGTAGGTGTGGGGGAGATCCCCATGAATTGGAGGTGTCGGGGGGATCCCCAGGAATTGGAGGTGTGGGGGGGAGATCCCAATGAATTGGAGGTGTCGGGGGATCCCCATGAATTAGAGGTGTCGGGGGGATTCCCATGAATTGGAAGTGTCGGGGGATCCCTATGAATTGGAGGTGTGGGGGGATCCCATGAATTGGAAGTGTCGGGGGGATCCCCAGGAATTGGAGGTGTAGCCTGGGATCCCCAGGAACTGGAGGTGTCGCGAGGGATCCCCATGAATTAGAGGTGTCGGGGGGATCCCCATGAATTGGAAGTGTCGGAGGCTTCCCCATGAATTAGAGGTGTCGGGGAGGATCCCCAAGAATTGGAGGTGTAGTCTGGGATCTCCAGGAATTGGAGGTGTCGGGGGGATCCCCATGAATTGGAGGTGTCGGGGGGATCCCCAGGAATTGGAAGTGTCAGGGGGATTTCCCCATGAGTTGGAGGTGTGGCGGGAGAGCCCCATGAATTGGAGGTGTCAGGGGGGGAGATCCCCATGAATTAGAGGTGTCGGGGGGGAGATCCCAATGAATTGGAGGTGTCGCGGGGGATCCCCAGGAATTGGAGGTGTGGGGGGAGATCCCAATGAATTGGAGGTGTCGGGGGGATCCCCATGAATTGAAGGTGTGGGGGGATCCCCAGGAATTGTAGGTGTGGGGGGAGATCCCCATGAATTGGAGGTGTCGGGGGATCCCCAGGAATTGGAGGTGTGGGGGGAGATCCCAATGAATTGGAGGTGTCGGGGGGATCCCCATGATTTGAAGGTGTGGGGGATCCACAGGAATTGTAGGTGTGGGGGGAGATCCCCATGAATTGGAGGTGTCGGGGTGGATCCCAGGAATTGTAGGTGTGGGGGGAGATCCCCATGAATTGGAGGTGTCGGGGGGATCCCCAGGAATTGTAGGTGTGGGGGGAGATCCCCATGAATTGGAGGTGTGGGGGGAGATCCCAATGAATTGGAGGTGTCGGGGGATCCCCATGAATTGAAGGTGTGGGGGGGATCCCCAGGAATTGTAGGTGTGGGGGGAGATCCCCATGAATTGGAGGTGTTGGGGTGGATCCCAGGAATTGTAGGTGTGGGGGGAGATCCCCATGAATTGGAGGTGTCGGGGGGATCCCCAGGAATTGGAGGTGTGGGCGGGAGATCCCAATGAATTGGAGGTGTCGGGGGATCCCCATGAATTAGAGGTGTCGGGGGATTCCCATGAATTGGAAGTGTCGGGGGATCCCCATGAATTGGAGGTGTGGGGGGGATCCCATGAATTGGAAGTGTCGGGGGGATCCCCAGGAATTGGAGGTGTAGTCTGGGATCCCCAGGAACTGGAGGTGTTGCGAGGGATCCCCATGAATTAGAGGTGTCGGGGGGATCCCCATGAATTGGAAGTGTCGGAGGGATCCCCATGAATTAGAGCTGTCGGGGGGGATCCCCAGGAATTGGAGGTGTAGTCTGGGATCCCCAGGAATTGGAGGTGTCGGGGGGATCCCCATGAATTAGAGGTGTCGGGGGGGATCCCCATGAATTGGAAGTGTCGGGGGGATCCCCATGAATTAGAGGTGTCGGGGGATCCCCATGAGTTGGAGGTGTAGTCTGGGATCCCCAGGAACTGGAGGTGTCGCGGGGGATCCCCATGAATTAGAGGTGTCGGGGGGATCCCCATGAATTGGAAGTGTCGGAGGGATCCCCATGAATTAGAGGTGTCGGGGGGATCCACAGGAATTGGAGGTGTAGTCTGGGATCCCCAGGAATTGGAGGTGTCGGGGGGGATCCCCATGAATTCGAGGTGTCGGGGGGATTCCCATGAATTGAAAGTGTCGGGGGATCCCCATGAATTAGAGGTGTCGGGGGGATCCCCATGAGTTGGAGGTGTAGTCTGGGATCCCCAGGAACTGGAGGTGTCGCGGGGGATCCCCATGAATTAGAGGTGTCGGGGGGCTCCCCATGAATTGGAAGTGTCGGAGGGATCCCCATGAATTAGAGGTGTCGGGGGATCCCCAGGAATTGGAGGTGTAGTCTGGGATCCCCAGGAATTGGAGGTGTCGGGGGGATCCCCATGAATTAGAGGTGTCGGGGGGATCCCCATGAATTGGAAGTGTCGGGGGGATCCCCATGAATTAGAGGTGTGGGGGGATCCCCAAGAATTGGAGGTGTAGTCTGGGATCCCCAGGAATTGAAGGTTTCAGGGGGATCCCATGAATTGTAGGTGTCGGGGGATCCCATGAATTGGAAGTGTCGGGGGGATCCCCATGAATTAGAGGTGTCGGGGGAATCTCCAGGAATTGGAAGTGTCGGGGGGATCCCCATGAGTTAGAGGTGTCGGGGGGATCCCATGAATTGGAGGTGTCGGGGGGATCCCCAGGAATTGGAGGTGTCGGGGGCATCCCCAGGAATTGGAAGTGTCGGGGGGATTTCCCCATGAGTTGGAGGTGTGGCGGGAGAGCCCCATGAATTGGAGGTGTCAGGGGGGGATATCCCCATGAATTAGAGGTGTCGGGGGGGAGATCCCAATGAATTGGAGGTGTCGGGGGGATCCCCAGGAATTGGAGGTGTGGGGGGAGATCCCAATGAATTGGAGGTGTCGGGGGGATCCCCATGAATTGAAGGTGTGGGGGGATCCCCAAGAATTGTAGGTGTGAGGGGAGATCCCCATGAATTGGAGGTGTCGGGGGGATCCCCAGGAATTTGAGGTGTGGGGGGAGATCCCAATGAATTGGAGGTGTCGGGGGGATCCCCATGAATTGAAGGTGTGGGGGGATCCCCAAGAATTGTAGGTGTGGGGGGAGATCCCAATGAATTGGAGGTGTCGGGGGGATCCCCATGAATTAGAGGTGTCGGGGGATTCCCATGAATAGGAAGTGTCGGGAGGATCCCATGAATTGGAAGTGTCGGGGGGATCCCCAGGAATTGGAGGTGTAGTCTGGGTCCCCAGGAACTGGAGGTGTCGGGGGGATCCCCATGAATTGGAAGTGTCGGAGGGATCCCCATGAATTAGAGGTGTCGGGGAGGATCCCCAGAAATTGGAGGTGTAGTCTGGGATCCCCAGGAATTGGAGGTGTCGGGGGGATCCCCATGAATTGGAGGTGTCGGGGGGATCCCCAGGAATTGGAAGTGTCAGGGGGATTTCCCCATGAGTTGGAGGTGTGGCGGGAGAGCCCCATGAATTAGAGGTGTCGGGGGGAGATCCCAATGAATTGGAGGTGTTGGGGGGATCCCCAGGAATTGGAGGTGTCGGGGGGATCCCCATGAATTGAAGGTGTGGGGGGATCCCCAGGAATTGTAGGTGTGGGGGGAGATCCCCATGAATTGGAGGTGTCGGGGGATCCCCAGGAATTGGAGGTGTGGGGGGGAGATCCCAATGAATTGGAGGTGTCAGGGGGATCCCCATGAATTAAAGGTGTGGGGGGATCCCCAGGAATTGTAGGTGTGGGGGGAGATCCCCATGAATTGGAGGTGTCGGGGTGGATCCCAGGAATTGTAGGTGTGGGGGGAGATCCCCATGAATTGGAGGTGTCGGGGGGGATCCCCAGGAATTGGAGGTGTGGGGGGAGATCCCCATGAATTGGAGGTGTGGGGGGAGATCCCAATGAATTGGAGGTGTCGGGGGGATCCCCATGAATTGAAGGTGTGGGGGGATCCCCAGGAATTGTAGGTGTGGGGGGAGATCCCCATGAATTGGAGGTGTCGGGGTGGATCCCAGGAATTGTAGGTGTGGGGGGAGATCCCCATGAATTGGAGGTGTCGGGGGGATCCCAATGAATTGGAGGTGTCGGGGGGATCCCCATGAATTGTAGGTGTGGGGGGAGATCCCCATGAATTGGAGGTGTGGGGGGGATCCCCAGGAATTGTAGGTGTGGGGGGAGATCCCCATGAATTGGAGGTGTGGGGGGGAGATCCCAATGAATTGGAGGTGTCGGGGAGATCCCCATGAATTGTAGGTGTCGGGGTGGATCCCAGGAATTGTAGGTGTGGGGGGAGATCCCCATGAATTGGAGGTGTCGGGGGATCCCCAGGAATTGTAGGTGTGGGGGGAGATCCCCATGAATTGGAGGTGTCGGGGGATCCCAATGAATTGGAGGTGTCGGGGGGATCCCCATGAATTGAAGGTGTGGGGGGAGATCCCCATGAATTGGAGGTGTCGGGGGGATCCCCAGGAATTGTAGGTGTGGGGGGAGATCCCCATGAATTGGAGGTGTGGGGGGGGAGATCCCCATGAATTGGAGGTGTCGGGGGGGAGAGATCCCCATAAATTCGAAGTGTCGGGGGGATCCCCATGAATTGGAGGTGTGGGGGGAGATCCCCATAAATTCTAAGTGTCGGGGGGATCCCCATGAATTGGAGGTGTCGGGGGATCCCCATGAATTGGAGGTGTCGGGGGGATCCCATGAATTGGAGGTGTCGGGGGGTCCCCATGAATTGAAGGTGTGGGGGGGTCACCATGAATTGGAGGTGTCGGGGGTGATCCCATGAATTGGAGGTGTCTGGGGGGTCCCCATGAATTGGAGGTGTGTGGGGGGGGATATCCATTTCCATGGGGTGTTCCTGGAGGGGGGTCGGTGTGGCGCACAAGAGATGATACTCATTGGTTGGACTAAGGTGGGCTTTGTGTTTTTTTTTCAGCGCCAATGTAATTTGTTGCTGTAAGTAAATAGACATTCATGTTATGTATGGGGGGGTGGGGGGGGTGGTATAAGATGGGGGTGTCGGGGGGATCCCCATGAATTGGAAGTGTAGAGGGGATCCCCATGAATTAGAGGTGTGGGGGGATCCCCAGGAATTGAAGGTGTCAGAGGGGATCCCATGAATTGGAGGTGTCGGGGGGATCCCATGAATTGGAAGTGTCGGGGGGATCCCCATGAATTAGAGGTGTCGGGGGGATCCCCAGGAATTGGAGGTGTCGGGGGGATCCCCAGGAATTGGAAGTGTCGGGGGGATTTCCCCATGAGTTGGAGGTGTGGCGGGAGAGCCCCATGAATTGGAGGTGTCAGGGGGGGAGATCCCCATGAATAAGAGGTGTCGGGGGGGAGATTCCAATGAATTGGAGGTGTCGGGGGGATCCCCAGGAATTGTAGGTGTGGGTGGGAGATCCCAATGAATTGGAGGTGTCGGGGGGATCCCCATGAATTGAAGGTGTGGGGGGATCCCCAGGAATTGTAGGTGTGGGGGGAGATCCCCATGAATTGGAGGTGTCGGGGGGATCCCCAGGAATTGGAGGTGTGGGGGGGAGATCCCAATGAATTGGAGGTGTCGGGGGATCCCCATGAATTGTAGGTGTGGGGGGAGATCCCCATGAATTGGAGGTGTCGGGGTGGATCCCAGGAATTGTAGGTGTGGGGGAGATCCCCATGAATTGGAGGTGTCGGGGGGATCCCCAGGAATTGTAGGTGTTGGGGGAGATCCCCATGAATTGGAGGTGTGGGGGGGAGATCCCAATGAATTGGAGGTGTCGGGGGATCCCCAGGAATTGTAGGTGTGGGGGGAGATCCCCATGAATTGGAGGTGTCGGGGTGGATCCCAGGAATTGTAGGTGTGGGGGGAGATCCCCATGAATTGGAGGTGTCGGGGGGATCCCCAGGAATTGTAGGTGTGGGGGGAGATCCCCATGAATTGGAGGCGTGGGGGAGATCCCAATGAATTGGAGGTGTCGGTGGGATCCCCATGAATTGAAGGTGTGGGGGGGATCCCCAGGAATTGTAGGTGTGGGGGGAGATCCCCATGAATTGGAGGTGTCGGGGGGATCCCAATGAATTGGAGGTGTCGGGGGATCCCCATGAATTGTAGGTGTGGGGGGAGATCCCCATGAATTGGAGGTGTCGGGGGGATCCCCAGGAATTGTAGGTGTGGGGGGAGATCCCCATGAATTGGAGGTGTGGGGGGGAGATCCCAATGAATTGGAGGTGTCGGGGGATCCCCATGAATTGAAGGTGTGGGGGGATCCCCAGGAATTGTAGGTGTGGGGGGAGATCCCCATGAATTGGAGGTGTCGGGGTGGATCCCAGGAATTGTAGGTGTGGGTGGAGATCCCCATGAATTGGAGGTGTCGGGGGGATCCCCAGGAATTGTAGGTGTGGGGGGAGATCCCCATGAATTGGAGGTGTCGGGGTGGATCCCAGGAATTGTAGGTGTGGGGGGAGATCCCCATGAATTGGAGGTGTCGGGGGGATCCCCAGGAATTGTAGGTGTGGGGGGAGATCCCCATGAATTGGAGGTGTGGGGGGAGATCCCAATGAATTGGAGGTGTCGGGGGATCCCCATGAATTGAAGGTGTGGGGGGGATCCCCAGGAATTGTAGGTGTGGGGGGAGATCCCCATGAATTGGAGGTGTCGGGGTGGATCCCAGGAATTGTAGGTGTGGGGGGAGATCCCCATGAATTGGAGGTGTTGGGGGGATCCCCAGGAATTGGAGGTGTGGGGGGGAGATCCCAATGAATTGGAGGTGTCGGGGGGATCCCCATGAATTAGAGGTGTCGGGGGGATTCCCATGAATTGGAAGTATCGGGGGATCCCCATGAATTGGAGGTGTGGGGGGGATCCCATGAATTGGAAGTGTCGGGGGGATCCCCAGGAATTGGAGGTGTAGTCTGGGATCCCCAGGAACTGGAGGTGTCGCGAGGGATCCCCATGAATTAGAGGTGTCGGGGGATCCCCATGAATTGGACGTGTCGGAGGGATCCCCATGAATTAGAGCTGTCGGGGGGGATCCCCAGGAATTGGAGGTGTAGTCTGGGATCCCCAGGAATTGGAGGTGTCGGGGGGATCCCCATGAATTAGAGGTGTCGGGGGGGATCCCCATGAATTGGAAGTGTCGGGGGGATCCCCATGAATTAGAGGTGTCGGGGGGATCCACAGGAATTGGAGGTGTAGTCTGGGATCCCCAGGAATTGGAGGTGTCGGGGGGATCCCCATGAATTAGAGGTGTCGGGGGGATTCCCATGAATTGAAAGTGTCGGGGGATCCCCATGAATTAGAGGTGTCGGGGGGATCCCCATGAGTTGGAGGTGTAGTCTGGGATCCCCAGGAACTGGAGGTGTCGCGGGGGATCCCCATGAATTAGAGGTGTCGGGGGGGCTCCCCATGAATTGGAAGTGTCGGAGGGATCCCCATGAATTAGAGGTGTCGGGGGGATCCCCAGGAATTGGAGGTATAGTCTGGGATCCCCAGGAATTGGAGGTGTCGGGGGATCCCCATGAATTAGAGGTGTCGGGGGGATCCCCATGAATTGGAAGTGTCGGGGGGATCCCCATGAATTAGAGGTGTGGGGGGATCCCCAAGAATTGGAGGTGTAGTCTGGGATCCCCAGGAATTGAAGGTGTCAGGGGGGATCCCATGAATTGTAGGTGTCGGGGGATCCCATGAATTGGAAGTGTCGGGGGGATCCCCATGAATTAGAGGTGTCGGGGGAATCTCCAGGAATTGGAAGTGTCGGGGGGATCCCCATGAGTTAGAGGTGTCGGGGGGATCCCATGAATTGGAGGTGTCGGGGGGATCCCCAGGAATTGGAGGTGTCGGGGGCATCCCCAGGAATTGGAAGTGTCGGGGGGATTTCCCCATGAGTTGGAGGTGTGGCGGGAGAGCCCCATGAATTGGAGGTGTCAGGGGGGGATATCCCCATGAATTAGAGGTGTCGGGGGGGAGATCCCAATGAATTGGAGGTGTCAGGGGGATCCCCAGGAATTGGAGGTGTGGGGGGAGATCCCAATGAATTGGAGGTGTCGGGGGGATCCCCATGAATTGAAGGTGTGGGGGATCCCCAAGAATTGTAGGTGTGAGGGGAGATCCCCATGAATTGGAGGTGTCGGGGGGATCCCCAGGAATTTGAGGTGTGGGGGGAGATCCCAATGAATTGGAGGTGTCGGGGGGATCCCCATGAATTGAAGGTGTGGGGGGATCCCCAAGAATTGTAGGTGTGAGGGGAGATCCCCATGAATTGGAGGTGTCGGGGGGATCCCCAGGAATTTGAGGTGTGGGGGGAGATCCCAATGAATTGGAGGTGTCGGGGGGATCCCCATGAATTAGAGGTGTCGGGGGATTCCCATGAATAGGAAGTGTCGGGAGGATCCCATGAATTGGAAGTGTCGGGGGGATCCCCAGGAATTGGAGGTGTAGTCTGGGATCCCCAGGAACTGGAGGTGTCGGGGGGATCCCCATGAATTGGAAGTGTCGGAGGGATCCCCATGAATTAGAGGTGTCGGGGAGGATCCCCAGGAATTGGAGGTGTAGTCTGGGATCCCCAGGAATTGGAGGTGTCGGGGGGATCCCCATGAATTGGAGGTGTCGGGGGGATCCCCAGGAATTGGAAGTGTCAGGGGGATTTCCCCATGAGTTGGAGATGTGGCGGGAGAGCCCCAGGAATTGGAGGTGTCAGGGGGGGAGATCCCCATGAATTAGAGGTGTCGGGGGGGAGATCCCAATGAATTGGAGGTGTTGGGGGGATCCCCAGGAATTGGAGGTGTGGGGGAGATCCCAATGAATTGGAGGTGTCGGGGGGATCCCCATGAATTGAAGGTGTGGGGGGATCCCCAGGAATTGTAGGTGTGGGGGGAGATCCCCATGAATTGGAGGTGTCGGGGGATCCCCAGGAATTGGAGGTGTGGGGGGGGAGATCCCAATGAATTGGAGGTGTCAGGGGGATCCCCATGAATTGAAGGTGTGGGGGGATCCCCAGGAATTGTAGGTGTGGGGGAGATCCCCATGAATTGGAGGTGTCGGTGTGGATCCCAGGAATTGTAGGTGTGGGGGGATATCCCCATGAATTGAAGGTGTCGGGGGGATCCCCAGGAATTGTAGGTGTGGGGGGAGATCCCCATGAATTGGAGGTGTGGGGGGAGATCCCAATGAATTGGAGGTGTCGGGGGGATCCCCATGAATTGAAGGTGTGGGGGGGATCCCCAGGAATTGTAGGTGTGGGGGGAGATCCCCATGAATTGGAGGTGTCGGGGTGGATCCCAGGAATTGTAGGTGTGGGGGGAGATCCCCATGAATTGGAGGTGTCGGGGGGATCCCAATGAATTGGAGGTGTCGGGGGGATCCCCATGAATTGTAGGTGTGGGGGGAGATCCCCATGAATTGGAGGTGTGGGGGGGATCCCCAGGAATTGTAGGTGTGGGGGGAGATCCCCATGAATTGGAGGTGTGGGGGGGAGATCCCAATGAATTGGAGGTGTCGGGGAGATCCCCATGAATTGTAGGTGTCGGGGTGGATCCCAGGAATTGTAGGTGTGGGGGGAGATCCCCATGAATTGGAGGTGTCGGGGGGATCCCCAGGAATTGTAGGTGTGGGGGGAGATCCCCAGGAATTGTAGGTGTGGGGGGAGATCCCCATGAATTGGAGGTGTCGGGGGGATCCCAATGAATTGGAGGTGTCGGGGGGATCCCCATGAATTGAAGGTGTGGGGGGAGATCCCCATGAATTGGAGGTGTCAGGGGGATCCCCAGGAATTGTAGGTGTGGGGGGAGATCCCCATGAATTGGAGGTGTGGGGGGGGGAGATCCCCATGAATTGGAAGTGTCGGGGGGGAGAGATCCCCATAAATTCGAAGTGTCGGGGGGATCCCCATGAATTGGAGGTGTGGGGGGGAGATCCCCATGAATTGGAGGTGTCGGGGGGATCCCCAGGAACTGTAGGTGTGGGGGGATATCCCCATGAATTGGAGGTGTGGGGGGGGAGATCCCCATGAATTGGAGGTGTCGGGGGGGAGAGATCCCCATAAATTCTAAGTGTCGGGGGGATCCCCATGAATTGGAGGTGTCGGGGGATCCCCATGAATTGGAGGTGTCGGGGGGATCCCATGAATTGGAGGTGTCGGGGGGGTCCCCATGAATTGAAGGTGTGGGGGGGTCCCCATGAATTGGAGGTGTCGGGGGGTGATCCCATGAATTGGAGGTGTCGGGGGGGGTCCCCATGAATTGGAGGTGTGTGGGGGGGGGATATCCATTTCCATGGGGTGTTCCTGGAGGGGGGTCGGTGTGGCGCACAAGAGATGATACTCATTGGTTGGACTAAGGTGGGCTTTGTGTTTTTTTTTCAGCCCCAATGTAATTTGTTGCTGTAAGTAAATAGACATTTATGTTATGTATGGGGGGTGGGGGGTGGTATAAGATGGGGGTGTCGGGGGGATCCCCATGAATTGGAAGTGTAGAGGGGATCCCCATGAATTAGAGGTGTGGGGGGATCCCCAGGAATTGAAGGTGTCAGAGGGGATCCCATGAATTGGAGGTGTCGGGGGATCCCATGAATTGGAAGTGTCGGGGGGATCCCCATGAATTAGAGGTGTCAGGGGGATCCCCAGGAATTGGAGGTGTCGGGGGGATCCCCAGGAATTGGAAGTGTCGGGGGGATTTCCCCATGAGTTGGAGGTGTGGCGGGAGAGCCCCATGAATTGGAGGTGTCAGGGGGGGAGATCCCCATGAATTGGAGGTGTCAGGGGGGGAGATCCCCATGAATAAGAGGTGTCGGGGGGGAGATCCCAATGAATTGGAGGTGTCGGGGGGATCCCCAGGAATTGTAGGTGTGGGTGGGAGATCCCAATGAATTGGAGGTGTCGGGGGGATCCCCATGAATTGAAGGTGTGGGGGGGATCCCCAGGAATTGTAGGTGTGGGGGGAGATCCCCATGAATTGGAGGTGTCGGGGGGATCCCCAGGAATTGGAGGTGTGGGGGGGAGATCCCAATGAATTGGAGGTGTCGGGGGATCCCCATGAATTGTAGGTGTGGGGGGAGATCCCCATGAATTGGAGGTGTCGGGGTGGATCCCAGGAATTGTAGGTGTGGGGGGAGATCCCCATGAATTGGAGGTGTCGGGGGGATCCCCAGGAATTGTAGGTGTGGGGGGAGATCCCCATGAATTGGAGGTGTGGGGGGGAGATCCCAATGAATTGGAGGTGTCGGGGGATCCCCAGGAATTGTAGGTGTGGGGGGAGATTCCCATGAATTGGAGGTGTCGGGGTGGATCCCAGGAATTGTAGGTGTGGGGGGAGATCCCCATGAATTGGAGGTGTCGGGGGGATCCCCAGGAATTGTAGGTGTGGGGGGAGATCCCCATGAATTGGAGGTGTCGGTGGGATCCCCATGAATTGAAGGTGTGGGGGGGATCCCCAGGAATTGTAGGTGTGGGGGGAGATCCCCATGAATTGGAGGTGTCAGGGGGATCCCAATGAATTGGAGGTGTCGGGGGGATCCCCATGAATTGGAGGTGTGGGGGGGAGATCCCCATGAATTGGAGGTGTCGGGGGATCCCCAGGAATTGTAGGTGTGGGGGGAGATCCCCATGAATTGGAGGTGTGGGGGGGAGATCCCAATGAATTGGAGGTGTGGGGGGATCCCCAGGAATTGTAGGTGTGGGGGGAGATCCCCATGAATTGGAGGTGTCGGGGTGGATCCCAGGAATTGTAGGTGTGGGTGGAGATCCCCATGAATTTGAGGTGTCGGGGGGATCCCCAGGAATTGTAGGTGTGGGGGGAGATCCCCATGAATTGGAGGTGTCAGGGGGATCCCAATGAATTGGAGGTGTCGGGGGGATCCCCATGAATTGAAGGTGTGGGGGGGAGATCCCCATGAATTGGAGGTGTCGGGGGGATCCCCAGGAACTGTAGGTGTGCGGGGAGATCCCCATGAAATGGAGGTGTGGGGGGGGAGATCCCCATGAATTGGAGGTGTCGGGGGGATCCCCAGGAACTGTAGGTGTGGGGGGAGATCCCCATGAATTGGAGGTGTGGGGGGGAGATCCCCATGAATTGGAGGTGTCGGGGGGATCCCCAGGAACTGTAGGTGTGGGGGGATATCCCCATGAATTGGAGGTGTGGGGGGGGAGATCCCCATGAATTGGAGGTGTCGGGGGGGAGAGATCCCCATAAATTCTAAGTGTCGGGGGGATCCCCATGAATTGGAGGTGTCGGGGGATCCCCATGAATTGGAGGTGTCGGGGGGATCCCATGAATTGGAGGTGTCGGGGGGGTCCCCATGAATTGAAGGTGTGGGGGGGTCCCCATGAATTGGAGGTGTCGGGGGGTGATCCCATGAATTGGAGGTGTCGGGGGGGTCCCCATGAATTGGAGGTGTGTGGGGGGGGGATATCCATTTCCATGGGGTGTTCCTGGAGGGGGGTCGGTGTGGCGCACAAGAGATGATACTCATTGGTTGGACTAAGGTGGGCTTTGTGTTTTTTTTTCAGCCCCAATGTAATTTGTTGCTGTAAGTAAATAGACATTTATGTTATGTATGGGGGGTGGGGGGTGGTATAAGATGGGGGTGTCGGGGGGATCCCCATGAATTGGAAGTGTAGAGGGGATCCCCATGAATTAGAGGTGTGGGGGGATCCCCAGGAATTGAAGGTGTCAGAGGGGATCCCATGAATTGGAGGTGTCGGGGGATCCCATGAATTGGAAGTGTCGGGGGGATCCCCATGAATTAGAGGTGTCAGGGGGATCCCCAGGAATTGGAGGTGTCGGGGGGATCCCCAGGAATTGGAAGTGTCGGGGGGATTTCCCCATGAGTTGGAGGTGTGGCGGGAGAGCCCCATGAATTGGAGGTGTCAGGGGGGGAGATCCCCATGAATTGGAGGTGTCAGGGGGGGAGATCCCCATGAATAAGAGGTGTCGGGGGGGAGATCCCAATGAATTGGAGGTGTCGGGGGGATCCCCAGGAATTGTAGGTGTGGGTGGGAGATCCCAATGAATTGGAGGTGTCGGGGGGATCCCCATGAATTGAAGGTGTGGGGGGGATCCCCAGGAATTGTAGGTGTGGGGGGAGATCCCCATGAATTGGAGGTGTCGGGGGGATCCCCAGGAATTGGAGGTGTGGGGGGGAGATCCCAATGAATTGGAGGTGTCGGGGGATCCCCATGAATTGTAGGTGTGGGGGGAGATCCCCATGAATTGGAGGTGTCGGGGTGGATCCCAGGAATTGTAGGTGTGGGGGGAGATCCCCATGAATTGGAGGTGTCGGGGGGATCCCCAGGAATTGTAGGTGTGGGGGGAGATCCCCATGAATTGGAGGTGTGGGGGGGAGATCCCAATGAATTGGAGGTGTCGGGGGATCCCCAGGAATTGTAGGTGTGGGGGGAGATTCCCATGAATTGGAGGTGTCGGGGTGGATCCCAGGAATTGTAGGTGTGGGGGGAGATCCCCATGAATTGGAGGTGTCGGGGGGATCCCCAGGAATTGTAGGTGTGGGGGGAGATCCCCATGAATTGGAGGTGTCGGTGGGATCCCCATGAATTGAAGGTGTGGGGGGGATCCCCAGGAATTGTAGGTGTGGGGGGAGATCCCCATGAATTGGAGGTGTCAGGGGGATCCCAATGAATTGGAGGTGTCGGGGGGATCCCCATGAATTGGAGGTGTGGGGGGGAGATCCCCATGAATTGGAGGTGTCGGGGGATCCCCAGGAATTGTAGGTGTGGGGGGAGATCCCCATGAATTGGAGGTGTGGGGGGGAGATCCCAATGAATTGGAGGTGTGGGGGGATCCCCAGGAATTGTAGGTGTGGGGGGAGATCCCCATGAATTGGAGGTGTCGGGGTGGATCCCAGGAATTGTAGGTGTGGGTGGAGATCCCCATGAATTTGAGGTGTCGGGGGGATCCCCAGGAATTGTAGGTGTGGGGGGAGATCCCCATGAATTGGAGGTGTCAGGGGGATCCCAATGAATTGGAGGTGTCGGGGGGATCCCCATGAATTGAAGGTGTGGGGGGGAGATCCCCATGAATTGGAGGTGTCGGGGGGATCCCCAGGAACTGTAGGTGTGCGGGGAGATCCCCATGAAATGGAGGTGTGGGGGGGGAGATCCCCATGAATTGGAGGTGTCGGGGGGATCCCCAGGAACTGTAGGTGTGGGGGGAGATCCCCATGAATTGGAGGTGTGGGGGGGGAGATCCCCATGAATTGGAGGTGTCGAGGGGGAGAGATCTCCATAAATTCGAAGTGTCGGGGGATCCCCATGAATTGGAGGTGTCGGGGGATCCCCATGAATTGGAGGTGTCGGGGGGGGATCCCATGAATTGGAGGTGTCGGGGGGGATCCCATGAATTGGAGGTGTCGGGGAGGTCCCCATGAATTGAAGGTGTGGGGGGTCCCCATGAATTGGAGGTGTCGGGGGGTGATCCCATGAATTGGAGGTGTCGGGGGGTCCCCATGAATTGGAGGTGTGTGTGGGGGGGATATCCATTTCCATGGGGTGTTCCTGGAGGGGGGTCGGTGTGGCGCACAAGAGATGATACTCATTGGTTGGACTAAGGTGGGCTTTGTGGTTTTTTTTCAGCCCCAATGTAATTTGTTGCTGTAAGTAAATAGACATTTATGTTATATATGGGGGGGGGTGGTGATGATGGGAAGACCCTCCTCCATAGACACACCAGGGCTGGAGGAGTCAATCTTCCTGGAAGAGGCAGTGCCGCCACCGGCCAATAGATGGCAGCAGCATTTACAGCGCCGAGCCGCCAGCGGAGGCTGCTCAATCCTTCCAATCAACACAGTGCGGCCGGCTCCTCCCACCGCCGCATCTCTATGGTGACCCGCAGGAGACGCTCCGTCCGCCACCCGCAACTCTATGGTGATCCGAGACTGACAGCGCCGAGCCCAGGTGACATCACTGAGCACAATGTATAGAATGTATACTGTGTGTGTATAGAATGTATACTGTGTGTGTGTATATAGAATGTATCCTGTGTGTGTGTATATAGAATGTATACTGTGTGTGTGTGTGTATATATAGAATGTATACTGTGTGTGTGTGTGTGTGTATAGAATGTATACTGTGTGTGTATAGAATGTATACTGTGTGTGTGTATATAGAATGTATACTGTGTGTATAAAGAATGTATACTGTGTGTGTATATAATGTATACTGTGTGTGTGTATATAGAATGTATACTGTGTGTGTGTATATAGAATGTATACTGTGTGTGTGTGTGTGTGTGTATATAGAATGTATACTGTGTGTGTATATAGAATGTATACTGTGTGTGTATAGAATGTATACTGTGTGTGTGTATAGAATGTATACTGTGTGTGTATATAGAATGTATACTGTGTGTGTGTGTGTGTATATATATAGAATGTATACTGTGTGTGTATATAGAATGTATCCTGTGTGTGTGTATATAGAATGTATACTGTGTGAGGGTGTGTGTATATAGAATGTATCCTGTGTGTGTATATAGAATGTATACTGTGTGTGTGTATATAAAATATATACTGTGTGTATATAGAACGTATTGTGTGTGTGCGTGTATATAGAATGTATACTGTGTGTGTGTGTATATAGAATGTATACTGTGTGTGTATATAGAATGTATACTGTGTGTGTGTGTATATAGAATGTATACTGTGTGTGTATATAGAATGTATACTGTGTGTGTATATAGAATGTATACAGTGTGTGTGTATATAGAATGTATCCTGTGTGTGTATATAGAATGTATACTGTGTGTATATATAGAATGTATACTGTGTGTGTATATAGAATGTATACTGTGTGTGTGTGTGTGTGTGTGTATATAGAATGTATACTGTGTGTGTGTGTATATAGAATGTATTGTGTGTGTATATATAGAATGTATTGTGTGTGTATATATAGAATGTATACTGTGTGTATATAGAATGTATACTGTGTGTGTGTGTATATAGAATGTATACTGTGTGTGTGTGTGTATATAGAATGTATACTGTGTGTGTGTATATAGAATGTATACTGTGTGTGTGTGTGTGTATAGAATGTATACTGTGTGTGTGTATATAGAATGTATACTGTGTGTGTATATAGAATGTATACTGTGTGTGTATATAGAATGTATACTGTGTGTGTGTGTATATAGAATGTATCCTGTGTGTGTATATAGAATGGTGGTATAAGATGGGGGTGGTGATGATGGGAAGACCCTCCTCCATAGACACACCAGGGCTGGAGGAGTCAATCTTCCTGGAAGAGGCAGTGCCGCCACCAGCCAATAGATGGCAGCAGCATTTACAGCGCCGAGCCGCCAGCGGAGGCCGCTCAATCCTTCCAATCAACACAGTGCGGCCGGCTCCTCCCACCGCCGCATCTCTATGGTGACCCGCAGGAGACGCTCCGTCCGCCACCCGCAACTCTATGGTGATCCGAGACTGACAGCGCCGAGCCCAGGTGACATCACTGAGTACAATGTATACTGTGTGTGTATAGAATGTATACTGTGTGTGTGTGTGTATAGAATGTATACTGTGTGTGTGTATATAGAATGTATCCTGTGTGTGTATATAGAATGTATACTGTGTGTGTATATAGAATGTATACTGTGTGTGTGTGTGTATATAGAATGTATACTGTGTGTGTATAGAATGTATACTGTGTGTGTGTATATAGAATGTATACTGTGTGTATATAGAATGTATACTGTGTGTGTATAGAATGTATACTGTGTGTGTGTATATAATGTATACTGTGTGTGTGTGTATATAGAATGTATACTGTGTGTGTATAGAATGTATACTGTGTGTGTGTATATAATGTATACTGTGTGTGTGTGTATATAGAATGTATACTGTGTGTGTGTATAGAATGTATACTGTGTGTGTGTATATAATGTATACTGTGTGTGTGTGTATATAGAATGTATACTGTGTGTGTATATAGAATGTATACTGTGTGTGTGTGTGTGTGTGTGTATATAGAATGTATACTGTGTGTGTATATAGAATGTATACTGTGTGTGTGTGTATATAGAATGTATACTGTGTGTGTATATAGAATGTATACTGTGTGTGTGTGTGTGTATATAGAATGTATACTGTGTGTGTATATAGAATGTATACAGTGTGTGTGTATATAGAATGTATCCTGTGTGTGTATATAGAATGTATACTGTGTGTATATATAGAATGTATCCTGTGTGTGTATATAGAATGTATACTGTGTGTGTATATAGAATGTATACTGTGTGTGTATATAGAATGTATACTGTGTGTGTGTGTGTGTATATAGAATGTATACTGTGTGTGTGTATATAGAATGTATTGTGTGTGTATATATAGAATGTATACTGTGTGTGTATATATAGAATGTATACTGTGTGTGTGTGTGTGTATATAGAATGTATACTGTGTGTGTGTATATAGAATGTATACTGTGTGTGTGTGTATATAGAATGTATACTGTGTGTGTGTGTGTATAGAATGTATACTGTGTGTGTGTGTATATAGAATGTATACTGTGTGTGTGTATAGAATGTATACTGTGTGTGTGTGTGTATATAGAATGTATACTGTGTGTGTGTGTATAGAATGTATACTGTGTGTGTATAGAATGTATACTGTGTGTGTATAGAATGTATACTGTGTGTGTGTGTGTATATAGAATGTATACTGTGTGTGTATATAGAATGTATACTGTGTGTGTGTATATAGAATGTATCCTGTGTGTGTATATAGAATGGTGGTATAAGATGGGGGTGGTGATGATGGGAAGACCCTCCTCCATAGACACACCAGGGCTGGAGGAGTCAATCTTCCTGGAAGAGGCAGTGCCGCCACCGGCCAATAGATGGCAGCAGCATTTACAGCGCCGAGCCGCCAGCGGAGGCCGCTCAATCCTTCCAATCAACACAGTGCGGCCGGCTCCTCCCACCGCCGCATCTCTATGGTGACCCGCAGGAGACGCTCCGTCCGCCACCCGCAACTCTATGGTGATCCGAGACTGACAGCGCCGAGCCCAGGTGACATCACTGAGTACAATGTATAGAATGTATACTGTGTGTGTATAGAATGTATACTGTGTGTGTATAGAATGTATACTGTGTGTGTGTGTATATAGAATGTATCCTGTGTGTGTATATAGAATGTATACTGTGTGTGTGTGTGTGTGTATATAGAATGTATACTGTGTGTGTGTGTATATAGAATGTATACTGTGTGTGTATAGAATGTATACTGTGTGTGTATATATAGAATGTATACTGTGTGTATATAGAATGTATACTGTGTGTGTGTATATAATGTATACTGTGTGTGTGTATATAGAATGTATACTGTGTGTGTGTGTATATAGAATGTATACTGTGTGTGTGTGTGTGTGTATATAGAATGTATACTGTGTGTGTATATAGAATGTATACTGTGTGTGTGTGTATATAGAATGTATACTGTGTGTGTATATAGAATGTATACTGTGTGTGTGTGTGTATATAGAATGTATACTGTGTGTGTATATAGAATGTATACTGTGTGTGTATATAGAATGTATACTGTGTGTGTGTGTGTATATAGAATGTATACTGTGTGTGTATATAGAATGTATACTGTGTGTGTATATAGAATGTATACTGTGTGTGTGTGTGTATATAGAATGTATACTGTGTGTGTATATAGAATGTATACTGTGTGTGTATAGAATGTATACTGTGTGTGTGTATAGAATGTATACTGTGTGTGTGTGTGTATATATATAGAATGTATACTGTGTGTGTATATAGAATGTATCCTGTGTGTGTATATAGAATGTATCCTGTGTGTGTATATAGAATGTATACTGTGTGTGTATATAAAATGTATACTGTGTGTATATAGAACGTATTGTGTGTGTGCGTGTATATAGAATGTATACTGTGTGTGTGTGTATATAGAATGTATACTGTGTGTGTATATAGAATGTATACTGTGTGTGTATATAGAATGTATACTGTGTGTGTATATAGAATGTATACAGTGTGTGTGTATATAGAATGTATCCTGTGTGTGTATATAGAATGTATACTGTGTGTATATAGAATGTATACTGTGTGTATATATAGAATGTATACTGTGTGTGTATATAGAATGTATACTGTGTGTGTGTATTGTGAGGGGGTTAACTCGGTAGCGGGTGTGTGTGACCCCCTGGTTGGGCTCCCCACACAAAAACAGGGCCAGCAGACGGAGGTTGTGGTTTTCAAAATCAAAAGGTGCGGTTTATTTCTCTATGTACAGTGACAAAAACACAGCAAAGCCAAAAAGAAACAAACAAAATAAATCCTGGTCAGTTTGACCTCTGACTAAACATGCAGGTTTCCTAAACTAACAACTGGGATCAGCCTGGTGCTGTCCTAGTCCCTAAGTCCCTGGTTTAGTAAAAGTCCAAACAAATAGCCACACAGGCTTTGCCTCACCGCACAGGGGTTCACTCTCCCTAGACAGTCCACACAGGTCTGGTTCCAGGCATGAGCTAACATCTAATGAAGCTGGGAGTTCTTATAGAGGCCTAAATGAGCTGACAAGCTTCAGCTGGTCTCATCAACTCCCTGTCTCACGACGCCCAGCACTCTCCCTAGAGGTATGAGTCATTCATGAGCCCACTAGCCTCAGCTGGGCTTCATCAACTCCCTAGTTGTATAAGTCGGCATAAAGCCTGAATCTGGGAGAAATATATCTACCCCCCTGGATGCAACCAGGTGACTTTACCTTCCTGCTGTCACATACCCCCCCCCTCTTGTTTTAACCTTGGGGTTGGAACACCAGCAATCAGGCATTCATGTACTCGAGACAAAGCATCAACATTCCCCATTTGAACGCCAGGGCGATGCTTTACTGTGAAGTTGAATTCCTGTAGGGCCAGGAACCACCTATTCACTCTTCTATTTGTCTCCTTGTTTTGAGCCATCCACTTTAACGGAGCGTGATCCGTAACCATGTCAAAGTGCCTACCTAGCAGATAGTACCGAAGGGAATCTAGAGCCCACTTCACCGCTAAACACTCCTTTTCAACCGTGGCGTAATTTACCTCATGGGACTTCAACTTCCTGCTGAGGTAAATGACTGGGTGCTCTTCCCCGTTCCAGACCTGGGACAATACTGCTCCTAACCCCACATCTGACGCATCACTTTGTACGACAAAGTCTTTAGAGAAGTCGGGTGAGTACAACACTGGCTGGCTACATAAGGCTTGTTTCAAGAATTGGAATGCTGCCTCAGCCTCGGGGGTCCATTTAATCATGACCGACCCTTTCCCTTTCGTCAGGTTGGTTAGGGGCACAGCCTTAGAAGCAAAGTGGGGAATGAAGCGCCGATAATAACCCGCGATTCCCAGAAAGGCTCGTACCTGCTTCTTGCTGTTGGGACGTGGCCAACTCTGGATGGCCTCGACTTTGTTGAGTTGGGGTTTTATTACTCCCCTGCCAATGGTGTACCCAAGATATTTGGCCTCCTCCTGCCCAATGGTACACTTCTTGGGGTTAGCCGTAAACCCCGCTTCCCGGATAGAGTCTAGGACTGCTTGCACTTTTGGCAGATGTGAGGCCCAATCTGTGCTATGGACAATTACGTCATCCAGGTAAGCCGCAGCATACTTCCGATGGGGCCTCAGTATCTGGTCCATTTTCCGCTGGAATGTGGCCGGCGCATTCTGTAACCCGAACGGCATTCTCTTATATTGGAACGCCCCGTCTGGGGTTACAAATGCGGTTTTCTCTTTGGCCGACTTGGCCAGGGGAATTTGCCAATACCCTTTTGTGAGGTCAAGAGTCGTCATGTATCGGGCTGTTCCCAGCCGGTCGATCAACTCATCTATACGTGGCATGGGGTAGGTGTCAAATTTTGTAACTTTGTTCAACTGACGAAAATCGTTACAAAATCGCCAGCTCCCATCCGGTTTAGGCACCAACACAATGGGACTAGACCAATCACTTTGGGACTCCTCTATCACCCCTAAGTTCAGCATTTTCTGTACTTCCTCCCGTATTGCCTCCCGTCGGGCCTCTGGGATCCGATAGGGTTTTAACTTCACCCTTTCACCGGGCGGGGTAATAATATCATGCTCTACCCCAGATGTTTGTCCTGGCAGCTCAGAGAACACCTCCTTGTTGCGAAGCACAAACTCCTTAACCTCCTGTTGTTGGGGTTGTGACAAGGTGGCTGCTATTCCAACCTCCGGAATCACGCAACCAGTTTGAGCTGGTGACCAAGTTTCTGCGACTAGGGACTCTCTATCCCTCCAGGCTTTCAACAGATTAACGTGATATATCTGTTCGGGCTTTCGCCTTCCTGGTTGTCTGACCTTGTAATTCACTTCGCTCACTTTTTCCATTATCTCGTAGGGGCCTTGCCATTTGGCAAGGAATTTACTTTCAACCGTAGGGACAAGTACCAATATCCTATCCCCCGGGGAAAAGGTACGGGTCTTTGCTCCACGGTTGTACACTCTCTGCTGTGCCAACTGCGCTTGGGCCAAATGTTCCTTCACGATGGGCATTACCTGTGCAATTCGATCTTGCATCAGGGCGACATGCTCAATCACACTCCTGTGGGGAGAACTCTCACTTTCCCAAGTTTCCTTGGCAATATCCAACAGCCCTCTTGGGTGTCTCCCATACAGTAACTCAAAGGGGGAGAATCCCGTAGAGGATTGGGGCACCTCCCTAATAGCAAACATCAAATAAGGAAGTAGACAGTCCCAATCCTTTCCATCTCTATCCACCACTTTCTTCAACATTTGTTTTAGGGTTTTGTTGAATCTTTCAACCAGCCCATCGGTTTGGGGGTGATACACAGATGTACGCAATTGCGTCACTTTGAGCAATTTACACAGCTCTTTCATAACCCGGGACATAAAGGGTGTACCTTGGTCCGTAAGCAGTTCTTTACAAATACCCACCCGGCTAAAAACAAGAGATAGCTCTTTGGCTATGGTTTTGGCCGAGGTATTTCTGAGAGGGATCGCTTCTGGATAACGGGTGGCATAGTCCATTATAACCAATATGTACTGGTGCCCCCTAGCGGACTTGATTATAGGACCTACCAAATCCATTGCGATTCTCTCAAACGGGACCTCAATGATGGGTAGAGGGACCAGCGGGCTACGGAAATGTGGCATCGGGGCCGACCTCTGACACACAGGGCAGGAGGAACAATAATTTTCTATGTCCTTCATCACCCCAGGCCAATAGAATCTCTGTAATACCCTCTCTCGGGTTTTCTCTGTCCCCAGATGACCTCCAAGAATGTGCCCATGGGCCAACTCCAACACCAACTTCCTGTAAGGTTTGGGCACCACCAGCTGCTCAACGGTTTCTTCTGCCCTTTTTGCCACCCGATACAGTAGGTCCTTCTCTACGCTGAAGTATGGGTAAGTGCAGGTATTATCTGGGTTCACTAACTCGCCATCTATTTCCACTACGTTTTCCCGTGCCTTTATTAGGGCGGGGTCTTTTAACTGTTCTGTGGCAAAATTTTCCCTGTGAACCTCCAGATCAGAAAACTCCACAGACGGTAGGTTTTCGTCTGAGGAGGTGGGCTCCTCTCCAGTTTCTTGAGTCTCCCCTGCAAATACTGACAAGGGAAATTCTGGAGAGTCCTCACCACTCTCAGAGGAGTTCTGGCTATCACATTCCTGGTACATAGGGGCACCAGTGGGGGGCTCAGGATCATCCCACAGTTCCCAGAACTTCGGAAAATCCCTTCCCACAATGGCGTCATGCGGTAACTGAGATACTAAGCCCACTGGATGAGAGAGGGTACCTTTGGGGGTCTCGAAACACACTGTAGTCACTGGATACTCTCGGGTGTCCCCATGCACACAAATAACAGCTACCTTGCTATTCCCAGAGACCTCTGTTTTAACTAATTCAGCCTTTATCAGGGTCACAAGGCTACCTGAATCCAGTAATACCACAACATTTCTACCATTAATACACATTTTGCATAAATGTTTCTCAGTTCCTCGAATGGCAGTGCATGCGACTGTCGCACACAGCGACTGACGTCTGCCCGTCAGAAAGTCACACTGCATGGGTTCCTCCACAACCGGGCAATTGGCTGCAATATGTCCCGCTTGCCGGCAGCGGTAGCAAACGATCCTTCTTGCGGCCTCTTGAGCCGCTGATTTCCCAGGCTGTTCTCGCCAAACTTGGGGTAGAGCTCCCACCCTCTCACTCTCTCCACCCTCACCCCTTGGAATCCTCTTATCCGCCCCTGGGGATGGTCTGGTCTTAGGGTGGAAAGTCCGAGTGTCTCTGGAAGAGGCCGTCAGGTTCTCTGTAGCCAAGTATTTCTCTACACGATCCACAAGACCACCGGCCGTCTCTGGGTCTCCATGGCTTACCCACTTTTGGATGGCAGTAGGAAGAGCTCTCAAAAACCGATCCATTACAACACGTTCCACAATCTCTGGTGTGGACAAAGTCTCTGGCTGTAGCCACTTCCTGCTCAGGTGAATGAGATCATACATTTGAGACCTGGGGGGTTTTCCAAGCTGGAAAGTCCAGTTATGCACACGCTGAGCCCGGACAGCCAGGGTGACACCCAGCCTTGCCAATATTTCAGCTTTTAGCATCACATAGTCTTTTGCTTGGTCAGGCTCTAGGTCATAGTAAGCCTTCTGCGATTCACCAGTTAACAGAGGAGCCACCAGTCCAGCCCACTGCTCCTCAGGCCACTTTTCTCTTTCAGCAGTCCTTTCAAATGTGGTCAAAAATACCTCTGGATCATCCTCTCCAGTCATTTTTGTCAATAAACGACTCACCCCAAAGGACGCGGTATTAGTGGGACGGCTTTCCTCACTGGTCTGCGGACGTTGCTGCATTACTGCTTCCATTTGTTGTAGTCTCTGCTCTTGCTTCTGTAACAGGTCTATGAAGCGGGCCTCAGATTGCTGCTGGGCTTGTTGATGAGCTTGCTGCTGGGCTGCAAGGCTCCTTTGCAAACCTGCATTTGTCTGCTGTTGATTGGCATTTGCTAGAGCCAGCTGTTTCAGTATCTCCTCCATGCTGGCTTAAAAAAAACTGCCCGCATTCTCCACCAACTGTGAGGGGGTTAACTCGGTAGCGGGTGTGTGTGACCCCCTGGTTGGGCTCCCCACACAAAAACAGGGCCAGCAGACGGAGGTTGTGGTTTTCAAAATCAAAAGGTGCGGTTTATTTCTCTATGTACAGTGACAAAAACACAGCAAAGCCAAAAAGAAACAAACAAAATAAATCCTGGTCAGTTTGACCTCTGACTAAACATGCAGGTTTCCTAAACTAACAACTGGGATCAGCCTGGTGCTGTCCTAGTCCCTAAGTCCCTGGTTTAGTAAAAGTCCAAACAAATAGCCACACAGGCTTTGCCTCACCGCACAGGGGTTCACTCTCCCTAGACAGTCCACACAGGTCTGGTTCCAGGCATGAGCTAACATCTAATGAAGCTGGGAGTTCTTATAGAGGCCTAAATGAGCTGACAAGCTTCAGCTGGTCTCATCAACTCCCTGTCTCACGACGCCCAGCACTCTCCCTAGAGGTATGAGTCATTCATGAGCCCACTAGCCTCAGCTGGGCTTCATCAACTCCCTAGTTGTATAAGTCGGCATAAAGCCTGAATCTGGGAGAAATATATCTACCCCCCTGGATGCAACCAGGTGACTTTACCTTCCTGCTGTCACAGTATATAGAATGTATTGTGTGTGTGTATATATAGAATGTATACTGTGTGTATATAGAATGTATACTGTGTGTGTGTGTATATAGAATGTATATTGTGTGTGTGCGTGTATATAGAATGTATCCTGTGTGTGTATATAGAATGTATACTGTGTGTGTGTGTGTATATATAGAATGTATACTGTGTGTGTGTGTGTATAGAATGTATACTGTGTGTGTATATAGAATGTATACTGTGTGTGTATATAGAATGTATACTGTGTGTGTATAGAATGTATACTGTGTGTGTATATAGAATGTATACTGTGTGTGTATATAGAATGTATACTGTGTGTGTATATAGAATGTATACTGTGTGTGTATAGAATGTATACTGTGTGTGTATATAGAATGTATATTGTGTGTGTGTGTGTGTGTGTATATATAGAATGTATACTGTGTGTGTGTGTGTATAGAATGTATATTGTGTGTGTGCGTGTATATAGAATGTATACTGTGTGTGTATATAGAATGTATACTGTGTGTGTATATAGAATGTATACTGTGTGTGTGTGTGTATATATAGAATGTATACTGTGTGTGTGTGTGTATAGAATGTATACTGTGTGTGTATATAGAATGTATATTGTGTGTGTGTGTGTATATAGAATGTATACTGTGTGTGTATAGAATGTATACTGTGTGTGTATATAGAATGTATACTGTGTGTGTATATAGAATGTATACTGTGTGTGTATAGAATCTATACTGTGTGTGTATATAGAATGTATACTGTGTGTGTATAGAATGTATACTGTGTGTGTATATAGAATGTATATTGTGTGTGTATATATAGAATGTATACTGTGTGTGTGTGTATAGAATGTATACTGTGTGTGTATATATAGAATGTATACTGTGTGTGTGTGTATATAGAATGTATACTGTGTGTGTGTGTGTATAGAATGTATACTGTGTGTGTGTGTATATAGAATGTATACTGTGTGTGTATATAGAATGTATACTGTGTGTGTATAGAATGTATACTGTGTGTGTGTATATAGAATGTATCCTGTGTGTGTATATAGAATGTATCCTGTGTGTGTATATAGAATGTATACTGTGTGTGTATATAGAATGTATACTGTGTGTGTGTATATAGAATGTATCCTGTGTGTGTATATAGAATGTATACTGTGTGTGTATATAGAATGTATACTGTGTGTATATAGAATGTATACTGTGTGTGTGTATATAGAATGTATCCTGTGTGTGTATATAGAATGGTGGTATAAGATGGGGGTGGTGATGATGGGAAGACCCTCCTCCATAGACACACCAGGGCTGGAGGAGTCAATCTTCCTGGAAGAGGCAGTGCCGCCACCGGCCAATAGATGGCAGCAGCATTTACAGCGCCGAGCCGCCAGCGGAGGCCGCTCAATCCTTCCAATCAACACAGTGTTGCCGGCTCCTCCCACCGCCGCATCTCTATGGTGACCCGCAGGAGACGCTCCGTCCGCCACCCGCAACTCTATGGTGATCCGAGACTGACAGCGCCGAGCCCAGGTGACATCACTGAGTACAATGTATAGAATGTATACTGTGTGTGTATAGAATGTATACTGTGTGTGTATAGAATGTATACTGTGTGTGTATATAGAATGTATACTGTGTGTGTATATAGAATGTATACTGTGTGTGTATAGAATGTATACTGTGTGTGTGTATATAGAATGTATCCTGTGTGTGTATATAGAATGTATACTGTGTGTGTATATATAGAATGTATACTGTGTGTATATAGAATGTATACTGTGTGTGTGTATAGAATGTATACTGTGTGTGTGTGTATATAGAATGTATACTGTGTGTGTATATAGAATGTATACTGTGTGTGTGTGTGTGTATATAGAATGTATACTGTGTGTGTATATAGAATGTATACTGTGTGTGTGTGTGTGTGTGTATATAGAATGTATACTGTGTGTGTATATAGAATGTATACTGTGTGTGTGTGTATATATAGAATGTATACTGTGTGTGTGTATATAGAATGTATACTGTGTGTGTGTGTGTATATAGAATGTATACTGTGTGTGTGTGTGTATATAGAATGTATACTGTGTGTGTGTATATAGAATGTATACTGTGTGTGTGTGTGTATATAGAATGTATACTGTGTGTGTGTATATAGAATGTATACTGTGTGTGTGTATATAGAATGTATACTGTGTGTGTATATAGAATGTATACTGTGTGTGTATATAGAATGTATCCTGTGTGTGTATATAGAATGTATACTGTGTGTGTGTGTCTATAGAATGTATACTGTGTGTGTATATAGAATGTATACTGTGTGTGTATATAGAATGTATACTGTGTATATAGAATGTATACTGTGTGTGTGTGTGTGTGTGTGTATATAGAATGTATACTGTGTGTGTGTGTGTGTGTGTGTGTGTATATAGAGTGTATATAGAATGTATACTGTGTGTATATAGAATGTATACTGTGTGTGTGTGTGTGTGTGTGTATATAGAATGTATACTGTGTGTGTGTGTGTGTGTGTGTATATAGAATGTATACTGTGTGTGTGTATATAGAATGTATACTGTGTGTGTATATAGAATGTATACTGTGTATATAGAATGTATACTGTGTGTGTATATAGAATGTATACTGTGTATATAGAATGTATACTGTGTGTGTGTGTATATAGAATGTATACTGTGTGTGTATATAGAATGTATACTGTGTGTATATAGAATGTATACTGTGTATATAGAATGTATACTGTGTGTGTGTGTGTGTATATATAGAATGTATACTGTGTGTGTGTGTGTGTGTGTGTATATAGAATGTATACTGTGTGTGTGTGTGTGTGTGTGTGTGTATATAGAATGTATACTGTGTGTGTATATAGAATGTATACTGTGTGTGTGTGTGTGTATAGAATGTATACTGTGTGTGTGTGTATATATAGAATGTATACTGTGTGTATATAGAATGTATATTGTGTGTGTGTATATAATGTATACTGTGTGTGTGTGTGTGTGTGTGTGTGTGTGTATATAGAATGTATACTGTGTGTGTATTCTGTAGAATATATGTCTTTGAGGTGTATACAATGTGAATTCTGGGGGCACTGATATAGGGGTGCTGTGATTGCTAGGAGCACTCTAATTCAAGGGGGGGGGCAGTGATGTGGAAGGGGGGCTGAGGACACTTATATACAGGGGGGGCGCAGTGATGGGGGGGCTGAGGACACTGTGATATACAGGGGGGACCCCCTCACGGTCCCTCTCAGATATTAAAAATCCCCTCTCGGATATTCGGATTCCCCCTCACGGTCCCTCTCGGATATTCGGATTCCCCCTCACGGTCCCTCTCGTATATTCTGATCCCCCTCACGGTCCCTCTCGTATATTCTGATCCCCCTCACGGTCCCTCTCGTATATTCTGATCCCCCTCACGGTCCCTCTCGGATATTCTGATCCCCCTCACGGTCCCTCTCGGATATTCTGATCCCCCTCACGGTCCCTCTCGGATATTCTGATCCCCCTCACGGTCCCTCTCGGATATTCTGATCCCCCTCACGGTCCCTCTCGGATATTCTGATCCCCCTCACGGTCCCTCTCGGATATTCTGATCCCCCTCACGGTCCCTCTCGGATATTCTGATCCCCCTCACGGTCCCTCTCGGATATTCTGATCCCCCTCACGGTCCCTCTCGGATATTCTGATCCCCCTCACGGTCCCTCTCGGATATTCAGATTCCCCCTCATGGTCCCTCTAGGATATTGGGATCCCCCTTGCGGTCCCTCTCGGATATTCTGATCCCCTCCAGAAGACGCGCCTATTTTTGTCTGGTGATCTATTTGAAGCCTGGTGGTCCTGGGATTCTCCCCCCCCCCCCCCGAGATGACAGCTTTGTGGGGTCCTCCGCTCATTCCGGCCACGTGCAGCTCCGAGGGGAGTGCGGGTCACAAGACATGTCCGCCGAGAACCTCCTGATCTGCACCCTACATTCATATATCATGGTTTATTATTTATAAATTATTGATCAAACAAATGATGGAGAGATACAAAGTAACATTGTTTATAAACATTGATCAGACAGGAGAGATACAAAGTATGGCCTGGCATGGTGTTGCCGGGACATCATTAGAATGCAGTGCCCGGCGTCCGCTGTCCTGCCAGCTGAAGGGACTCGGCGACCTCAGACAAGGCAGTGATTATTCTCCGGCGGGCACAAGGAGTTGCTGTTCCCCTTCCAGCGATCTTCATCATTTCTCGCTCTGTCTGATGTCTGCGTTGTCAAGGACAACCAATCAGGTTGCAGAAAGAGAATCTAGTGAGTTGTTATGGACCAACCCCCCCCCCCGGTGTCTGGGCCCAGGAGAGGTGGGTGAGGGTGACGTCCTAGATTCGGGGAACCCCCCCCCCGTGTGGTCACACATTTCCCGTCCTCCTCGGGGGGGCGGATTATCGCGGGGTGAGTCGGGTGACGGGTTGTACGGTGATAGGAAGTGATTTTACTGAGTCGTCTTCCTGTCCGGCTTCCTGTTTTCTCCTCTCTTCACTTTCCCTCTCTGCACCGTCCTGGTGTGTTCACCGTCCCTCCACCTCTGCCGCTTCCACCGGAGCTTCCTGGGTGCCTGTCTGACGCTGACCGCCTGTTCCAGGACCTGAGATGACGGCAAGACCGCCAGGTCTGTACCCCCCGCCGTGCCTATTATGAGGGGTTCCCACCATCCCTGCGCTGAGTTCCTGGGTCTGTACACCCGCTGTGCCTATTATGAGGGGTTCCCACCATCCCTGCGCTGAGTTCCTGGGTCTGTACACCCGCTGTGCCCATTATGAGGAGTTCTTACCATCCCTGTGCTGAGTTCCCGGGTCTGTACACCCGCTGTGCCCATTATGAGGGGTTCCCACCATCCATGTGCTGAGTTCCCGAGTCTGTACACCCGCTGTGCCTATTATGAGGGGTTCCCACCATCCCTGCGCTGAGTTCCCGGGTCTGTACACCCGCTGTGCCTATTATGAGGGGTTCCCACCATCCCTGTGCTGAGTTCCCGGGTCTGTACACCCGCTGTGCCTATTATGAGGGGTTCCCACCATCCCTGCGCTGAGTTCCCGGGTCTGTACACCCGCTGTGCCTATTATGAGGGGTTCCCACCATTCCTGTGCTGAGTTCCCGGGTCTGTACACCCGCTGTGCCTATTATGAGGGGTTCCCACCATTCCTGTGCTGAGTTCCCGGGTCTGTACACCCGCTGTGCCTATTATGAGGGGTTCCCACCATCCCTGTGCTGAGTTCCCGGGTCTGTACACCCGCTGTGCCCATTATGAGGAGTTCCCACCATCCCTGCGCTGAGTTCCTGGGTCTGTACACCCGCTGTGCCCATTATGAGGGGTTCCCACCATCCCTGTGCTGAGTTCCCTGGTCTGTACACCCGCTGTGCCCATTATGAGGGGTTCCCACCATCCCTGTGCTGAGTTCCCGGGTCTGTACACCCGCTGTGCCCATTATGAGGGGTTCCCACCATCCCTGTGCTGAGTTCCCGGGTCTGTACACCCGCTGTGCCCATTATGAGGGGTTCCCACCATCCCTGTGCTGAGTTCCTGGGTCTGTACACCCGCTGTGCCCATTATGAGAGGTTCCCACCATCCCTGTGCTGAGTTCCTGGGTCTGTACACCCGCTGTGCCCATTATGAGGAGTTCCCACCATCCCTGTGCTGAGTTCATGGGTCTGTACACCCGCTGTGCCCATTATGAGGGGTTCCCACCATCCCTGTGCTGAGTTCCCGGGTCTGTACACCCGCTGTGCCCATTATGAGGGGTTCCCAACATCCCTGTGCCGAGTTCCCGGGTCTGTACACCCGCTGTGCCCATTATGAGGGGTTCCCACCATCCCTGTGCCGAGTTCCCGGGTCTGTACACCCGCTGTGCCCATTATGAGGGGTTCCCACCATCCCTGTGCTGAGTTCCCGGGTCTGTACACCCGCTGTGCCCATTATGAGGAGTTCCCACCATCCCTGTGCTGAGTTCATGGGTCTGTACACCCGCTGTGCCCATTATGAGGGCTTCCCACCATCCCTGTGCTGAGTTCCCGGGTCTGTACACCCGCTGTGCCCATTATGAGGGGTTCCCAACATCCCTGTGCCGAGTTCCCGGGTCTGTACACCCGCTGTGCCCATTATGAGGGGTTCCCACCATCCCTGTGCCGAGTTCCCGGGTCTGTACACCTGCTGTGCCCATTATGAGGGGTTCCCACCATCCCTGTGCTGAGTTCCCAGGTCTGTACACCCGCTGTGCCCATTATGAGGGGTTCTCACCATCCCTGTGCTGAGTTCCCGGGTCTGTACACCTGCTGTGCCCATTATGAGGGGTTCCCAACATCCCTGTGCCGAGTTCCCGGGTCTGTACACCCGCTGTGCCCATTATGAGGGGTTCCCAACATCCCTGTGCCGAGTTCCCGGGTCTGTACACCCGCTGTGCCCATTATGAGGGGTTCCCACCATCCCTGTGCTGAGTTCCCGGGTCTGTACACCCGCTGTGCCCATTATGAGGAGTTCCCACCATCCCTGTGCTGAGTTCCCGGGTCTGTACACCTGATGTGCCCATTATGAGGGGTTCCCACCATCCCTGTGCTGAGTTCCTGGGTCTGTACACCCGCTGTGCCCATTATGAGGGGTTCCCACCATCCCTGCGCTGAGTTCCTGGGTCTGTACACCTGCTGTGCCCATTATGAGGGGTTCCCACCATCCCTGTGCTGAGTTCCCGGGTCTGTACACCCGCTGTGCCCATTATGAGGGGTTCCCACCATCCCTGTGCTGAGTTCCCTGGTCTGTACACCCGCTGTGCCCATTATGAGGGGTTCCCACCATCCCTGTGCTGAGTTCCCGGGTCTGTACACCCGCTGTGCCCATTATGAGGGGTTCCCACCATCCCTGTGCTGAGTTCCCGGGTCTGTACACCCGCTGTGCCCATTATGAGGGGTTCCCACCATCCCTGTGCTGAGTTCCTGGGTCTGTACACCCGCTGTGCCCATTATGAGAGGTTCCCACCATCCCTGTGCTGAGTTCCTGGGTCTGTACACCCGCTGTGCCCATTATGAGGAGTTCCCACCATCCCTGTGCTGAGTTCATGGGTCTGTACACCCGCTGTGCCCATTATGAGGGGTTCCCACCATCCCTGTGCTGAGTTCCCGGGTCTGTACACCCGCTGTGCCCATTATGAGGGGTTCCCAACATCCCTGTGCCGAGTTCCCGGGTCTGTACACCCGCTGTGCCCATTATGAGGGGTTCCCACCATCCCTGTGCCGAGTTCCCGGGTCTGTACACCCGCTGTGCCCATTATGAGGGGTTCCCACCATCCCTGTGCTGAGTTCCCGGGTCTGTACACCCGCTGTGCCCATTATGAGGAGTTCCCACCATCCCTGTGCTGAGTTCATGGGTCTGTACACCCGCTGTGCCCATTATGAGGGCTTCCCACCATCCCTGTGCTGAGTTCCCGGGTCTGTACACCCGCTGTGCCCATTATGAGGGGTTCCCAACATCCCTGTGCCGAGTTCCCGGGTCTGTACACCCGCTGTGCCCATTATGAGGGGTTCCCACCATCCCTGTGCCGAGTTCCCGGGTCTGTACACCTGCTGTGCCCATTATGAGGGGTTCCCACCATCCCTGTGCTGAGTTCCCGGGTCTGTACACCCGCTGTGCCCATTATGAGGGGTTCTCACCATCCCTGTGCTGAGTTCCCGGGTCTGTACACCTGCTGTGCCCATTATGAGGGGTTCCCAACATCCCTGTGCCGAGTTCCCGGGTCTGTACACCCGCTGTGCCCATTATGAGGGGTTCCCAACATCCCTGTGCCGAGTTCCCGGGTCTGTACACCCGCTGTGCCCATTATGAGGGGTTCCCACCATCCCTGTGCTGAGTTTCCGGGTCTGTACACCCGCTGTGCCCATTATGAGGGGTTCTCACCATCCCTGTGCTGAGTTCCCGGGTCTGTACACCCGCTGTGCCCATTATGAGGAGTTCCCACCATCCCTGTGCTGAGTTCCCGGGTCTGTACAACTGCTGTGCCTATTATGAGGGGTTCCCACCATCCCTGCGCTCAGTTCCCGGGTCTGTACACCCGCTGTGCCTATTATGAGGGGTTCTCACCATCCCTGTGCTGAGTTCCCGGGTCTGTACACCCGCTGTGCCCATTATGAGGGGTTCCCACCATCCCTGTGCTGAGTTCCCGGGTCTGTACACCCGCTGTGCCCATTATGAGGGGTTCCCAACATCCCTGTGCCGAGTTCCCGGGTCTGTACACCCGCTGTGCCCATTATGAGGGGTTCCCACCATCCCTGTGCTGAGTTCCCGGGTCTGTACACCCGCTGTGCCCATTATGAGGGGTTCTCACCATCCCTGTGCTGAGTTCCCGGGTCTGTACACCCGCTGTGCCCATTATGAGGGGTTCCCACCATCCCTGTGCTGAGTTCCCGAGTCTGTACACCCGCTGTGCCCATTATGAGGGGTTCTCACCATCCCTGTGCTGAGTTCCCGGGTCTGTACACCCGCTGTGCCCATTATGAGGAGTTCCCACCATCCCTGTGCTGAGTTCCCGGGTCTGTACACCTGATGTGCCCACTATGAGGGGTTCCCACCATCCCTGTGCTGAGTTCCTGGGTCTGTACACCCGCTGTGCCTATTATGAGGGGTTCCCACCATCCCTGTGCTGAGTTCCCGGGTCTGTACACCCGCTGTGCCCATTATGAGGAGTTCCCACCATCCCTGCGCTGAGTTCCTGGGTCTGTACACCCGCTGTGCCCATTATGAGGGGTTCCCACCATCCCTGTGCTGAGTTCCCTGGTCTGTACACCCGCTGTGCCCATTATGAGGGGTTCCCACCATCCCTGTGCTGAGTTCCCGGGTCTGTACACCCGCTGTGCCCATTATGAGGGGTTCCCACCATCCCTGTGCTGAGTTCCCGGGTCTGTACACCCGCTGTGCCCATTATGAGGGTTTCCCACCATCCCTGTGCTGAGTTCCTGGGTCTGTACACCCGCTGTGCCCATTATGAGAGGTTCCCACCATCCCTGTGCTGAGTTCCTGGGTCTGTACACCCGCTGTGCCCATTATGAGGAGTTCCCACCATCCCTGTGCTGAGTTCATGGGTCTGTACACCCGCTGTGCCCATTATGAGGGGTTCCCACCATCCCTGTGCTGAGTTCCCGGGTCTGTACACCCGCTGTGCCCATTATGAGGGGTTCCCAACATCCCTGTGCCGAGTTCCCGGGTCTGTACACCCGCTGTGCCCATTATGAGGGGTTCCCACCATCCCTGTGCCGAGTTCCCGGGTCTGTACACCCGCTGTGCCCATTATGAGGGGTACCCACCATCCCTGTGCTGAGTTCCCGGGTCTGTACACCCGCTGTGCCCATTATGAGGAGTTCCCACCATCCCTGTGCTGAGTTCATGGGTCTGTACACCCGCTGTGCCCATTATGAGGGCTTCCCACCATCCCTGTGCTGAGTTCCCAGGTCTGTACACCCGCTGTGCCCATTATGAGGGGTTCCCAACATCCCTGTGCCGAGTTCCCGGGTCTGTACACCCGCTGTGCCCATTATGAGGGGTTCCCACCATCCCTGTGCCGAGTTCCCGGGTCTGTACACCTGCTGTGCCCATTATGAGGGGTTCCCACCATCCCTGTGCTGAGTTCCCAGGTCTGTACACCCGCTGTGCCCATTATGAGGGGTTCTCACCATCCCTGTGCTGAGTTCCCGGGTCTGTACACCTGCTGTGCCCATTATGAGGGGTTCCCAACATCCCTGTGCTGAGTTCCCGGGTCTGTACACCCGCTGTGCCCATTATGAGGGGTTCCCAACATCCCTGTGCCGAGTTCCCGGGTCTGTACACCCGCTGTGCCCATTATGAGGGGTTCCCACCATCCCTGTGCCGAGTTCCCGGGTCTGTACACCCGCTGTGCCCATTATGAGGGGTTCCCACCATCCCTGTGCTGAGTTCCCGGGTCTGTACACCCGCTGTGCCCATTATGAGGGGTTCTCACCATCCCTGTGCTGAGTTCCCGGGTCTGTACACCCGCTGTGCCCATTATGAGGAGTTCCCACCATCCCTGTGCTGAGTTCCCGGGTCTGTACACCTGATGTGCCCATTATGAGGGGTTCCCACCATCCCTGTGCTGAGTTCCTGGGTCTGTACACCCGCTGTGCCCATTATGAGGGGTTCCCACCATCCCTGCGCTGAGTTCCTGGGTCTGTACACCTGCTGTGCCCATTATGAGGGGTTCCCACCATCCCTGTGCTGAGTTCCCGGGTCTGTACACCCGCTGTGCCCATTATGAGGGGTTCCCACCATCCCTGTGCTGAGTTCCCGGGTCTGTACACCCGCTGTGCCCATTATGAGGGGTTCCCACCATCCCTGTGCTGAGTTCCTGGGTCTGTACACCCGCTGTGCCCATTATGAGAGGTTCCCACCATCCCTGTGCTGAGTTCCCGGGTCTGTACACCCGCTGTGCCCATTATGAGGAGTTCCCACCATCCCTGTGCTGAGTTCATGGGTCTGTACACCCGCTGTGCCCATTATGAGGGGTTCCCACCATCCCTGTGCTGAGTTCCCGGGTCTCTACACCCGCTGTGCCCATTATGAGGAGTTCCCACCATCCCTGTGCTGAGTTCATGGGTCTGTACACCCGCTGTGCCCATTATGAGGGGTTCCCACCATCCCTGTGCCGAGTTCCCGGGTCTGTACACCCGCTGTGCCCATTATGAGGGGTTCCCACCATCCCTGTGCTGAGTTCCCGGGTCTGTACACCCGCTGTGCCCATTATGAGGGGTTCTCACCATCCCTGTGCTGAGTTCCCGGGTCTGTACACCCGCTGTGCCCATTATGAGGGGTTCCCACCATCCCTGTGCTGAGTTCCCAGGTCTGTACACCCGCTGTGCCCATTATGAGGAGTTCCCACCATCCCTGTGCTGAGTTCCCGGGTCTGTACACCTGATGTGCCCACTATGAGGGGTTCCCACCATCCCTGTGCTGAGTTCCTGGGTCTGTACACCCGCTGTGCCCATTATGAGGGGTTCCCACCATCCCTGCGCTGAGTTCCTGGGTCTGTACACCTGCTGTGCCCATTATGAGGGGTTCCCACCATCCCTGTGCTGAGTTCCCTGGTCTGTACACCCGCTGTGCCCATTATGAGGGGTTCCCACCATCCCTGTGCTGAGTTCCCGGGTCTGTACACCCGCTGTGCCCATTATGAGGGGTTCCCACCATCCCTGTGCTGAGTTCCCGGGTCTGTACACCCGCTGTGCCCATTATGAGGGGTTCCCACCATCCCTGTGCTGAGTTCCCGGGTCTGTACAACTGCTGTGCCTATTATGAGGGGTTCCCACCATCCCTGTGCTGAGTTCCCGGGTCTGTACACCCGCTGTGCCCATTATGAGGGGTTCCCACCATCCCTGTGCTGAGTTCCCGGGTCTGTACACCCGCTGTGCCCATTATGAGGGGTTCCCACCATCCCTGTGCTGAGTTCCTGGGTCTGTACACCCGCTGTGCCCATTATGAGAGGTTCCCACCATCCCTGTGCTGAGTTCCCGGGTCTGTACACCCGCTGTGCCCATTATGAGGAGTTCCCACCATCCCTGTGCTGAGTTCATGGGTCTGTACACCCGCTGTGCCCATTATGAGGGGTTCCCACCATCCCTGTGCTGAGTTCCCGGGTCTCTACACCCGCTGTGCCCATTATGAGGGGTTCCCAACATCCCTGTGCCGAGTTCCCGGGTCTGTACACCCGCTGTGCCCATTATGAGGGGTTCCCACCATCCCTGTGCTGAGTTCCCGGGTCTGTACACCCGCTGTGCCCATTATGAGGGGTTCCCAACATCCCTGTGCCGAGTTCCCGGGTCTGTACACCCGCTGTGCCCATTATGAGGGGTTCCCACCATCCCTGTGCCGAGTTCCCGGGTCTGTACACCCGCTGTGCCCATTATGAGGGGTTCCCACCATCCCTGTGCTGAGTTCCCGGGTCTGTACACCCGCTGTGCCCATTATGAGGGGTTCCCACCATCTCTGTGCTGAGTTCCCGGGTCTGTACACCCGCTGTGCCCATTATGAGGGGTTCCCACCATCCCTGTGCTGAGTTCATGGGTCTGTACACCCGCTGTGCCCATTATGAGGGCTTCCCACCATCCCTGTGCTGAGTTCCCGGGTCTGTACACCCGCTGTGCCCATTATGAGGAGTTCCCACCATCCCTGTGCTGAGTTCCCGGGTCTGTACACCTGATGTGCCCACTATGAGGGGTTCCCACCATCCCTGTGCTGAGTTCCTGGGTCTGTACACCCGCTGTGCCCATTATGAGGGGTTCCCACCATCCCTGCGCTGAGTTCCTGGGTCTGTACACCTGCTGTGCCCATTATGAGGGGTTCCCACCATCCCTGTGCTGAGTTCCCTGGTCTGTACACCCGCTGTGCCCATTATGAGGGGTTCCCACCATCCCTGTGCTGAGTTCCCGGGTCTGTACACCCGCTGTGCCCATTATGAGGGGTTCCCACCATCTCTGTGCTGAGTTCCCGGGTCTGTACACCCGCTGTGCCCATTATGAGGAGTTCCCACCATCCCTGTGCTGAGTTCATGGGTCTGTACACCCGCTGTGCCCATTATGAGGGCTTCCCACCATCCCTGTGCTGAGTTCCCGGGTCTGTACACCCGCTGTGCCCATTATGAGGGGTTCCCACCATCCCTGTGCTGAGTTCCCAGGTCTGTACACCCGCTGTGCCCATTATGAGGGGTTCTCACCATCCCTGTGCTGAGTTCCCGGGTCTGTACACCTGCTGTGCCCATTATGAGGGGTTCCCAACATCCCTGTGCCGAGTTCCCGGGTCTGTACACCCGCTGTGCCCATTATGAGAGGTTCCCACCATCCCTGTGCTGAGTTCCCGGGTCTGTACACCCGCTGTGCCCATTGAGGGGTTCCCAACATCCCTGTGCTGAGTTCCCGGGTCTGTACACCCGCTGTGCCCATTATGAGGGGTTCCCACCATCCCTGTGCTGAGTTCCCGGGTCTGTACACCCGCTGTGCCCATTATGAGGGGTTCCCACCATCCCTGTGCTGAGTTCCCAGGTCTGTACACCCGCTGTGCCCATTATGAGGGGTTCCCACCATCCCTGTGCTGAGTTCCCAGGTCTGTACACCCGCTGTGCCCATTATGAGGGGTTCCCACCATCCCTGTGCTGAGTTCCCAGGTCTGTACACCCGCTGTGCCCATTATGAGGGGTTCCCACCATCCCTGTGCTGAGTTCCCGGGTCTGTACACCCGCTGTGCCCATTATGATGGGTTCCCAACATCCCTGTGCTGAGTTCCCGGGTCTGTACACCCGCTGTGCCCATTATGAGGGGTTCCCAACATCCCTGTGCTGAGTTCCCGGGTCTGTACACCCGCTGTGCCCATTATGATGGGTTCCCAACATCCCTGTGCTGAGTTCCCGGGTCTGTACACCCGCTGTGCCCATTATGAGGGGTTCCCACCATCCCTGTGCTGAGTTCCCGGGTCTGTACACCCGCTGTGCCCATTATGAGGGGTTCCCACCATCCCTGTGCTGAGTTCCGGGGTCTGTACACCCGATGTGCCCATTATGAGGGGTTCCCACCATCCCTGTGCTGAGTTCCCGGGTCTGTACACCCGCTGTGCCCATTATGAGGGGTTCCCACCATCCCTGTGCTGAGTTCCCGGGTCTGTACACCCGCTGTGCCCATTATGATGGGTTCCCAACATCCCTGTGCTGAGTTTCCCGGGTCTGTACACCCGCTGTGCCCATTATGAGGGGTTCCCAACATCCCTGTGCCGAGTTCCCGGGTCTGTACACCCGCTGTGCCCATTATGAGGGGTTCCCACCATCCCTGTGCCGAGTTCCCGGGTCTGTACACCCGCTGTGCCCATTATGAGGGGTTCCCACCATCCCTGTGCCGAGTTCCCGGGTCTGTACACCCGCTGTGCCCATTATGAGGGGTTCCCACCATCCCTGTGCTGAGTTCCCGGGTCTGTACACCCGCTGTGCCCATTATGAGGGGTTCCCACCATCCCTGTGCTGAGTTCCGGGGTCTGTACACCCGATGTGCCCATTATGAGGGGTTCCCACCATCCCTGTGCTGAGTTCCGGGGTCTGTACACCCGATGTGCCCATTATGAGGGGTTCCCACCATCCCTGTGCTGAGTTCCCGGGTCTGTACACCCGCTGTGCCCATTATGAGGGGTTCCCACCATCCCTGTGCTGAGTTCCCGGGTCTGTACACCCGCTGTGCCCATTATGAGGGGTTCCCACCATCCCTGTGGTGAGTTCCTGGGTCTGTACACCCGCTGTGCCCATTATGAGGGGTTCCCACCATCCCTGTGCTGAGTTCCCGGGTCTGTACACCCGCTGTGCCCATTATGAGGGGTTCCCACCATCCCTGTGCTGAGTTCCGGGGTCTGTACACCCGCTGTGCCCATTATGAGGGGTTCCCACCATCCCTGTGCTGAGTTCCCGGGTCTGTACACCCGCTGTGCCCATTATGAGGGGTTCCCACCATCCCTGTGCTGAGTTCCCGGGTCTGTACACCCGCTGTGCCCATTATGAGGGGTTCCCACCATCCCTGTGCTGAGTTCCCGGGTCTGTACACCCGCTGTGCCCATTATGAGGGGTTCCCACCATCCCTGTGCTGAGTTCCCGGGTCTGTACACCCGCTGTGCCCATTATGAGGGGTTCCCACCATCCCTGTGCTGAGTTCCCGGGTCTGTACACCCGCTGTGCCCATTATAAGGGGTTCCCACCATCCCTGTGCTGAGTTCCCGGGTCTGTACACCCGATGTGCCCATTATGAGGGGTTCCCACCATCCCTGTGCTGAGTTCCCGGGTCTGTACACCCGCTGTGCCCATTATGAGGGGTTCCCACCATCCCTGATTTGTAATGATGAGGGTAATTAGGTGGGAAAGAACTGAGAGAGGAACCATAGTGGGGGGATCTCTGGTATGGCGCCTCCTACAGATACATGAATCCACCAGGTGACTCCACTCACCCTAATCTACTTTCAGGTGGGCGGAGTCATTAAATGATCAGCTGTGCAAAAAAAAAAAATCAAAGCTGTTTTTTTTTTATTATTTAACTCCGCCTCCCACACACCCCCACCCCTCATGGAACTGCCCATTTCTTTTTTTTTGGGGTGATGTCACCTTTGGGTGACATCCTGGCTCCACCCATCCTTCTGTGGGAGTGTCCTGAATGCTGCAAAGGGCGGTACGATGTGATGATCAATCAGGGCTCAGGGTGGCCTGGTGACACACCCCCTAGGGGGCGGGGTCCTTGAACAGTGGGTGTGGTCATTTTTCCCCCAGCAGAGGAGCAGTGCTGGATTGCAGAGCGGGTGGGGGGGCATCCTCAGAGATGAGGTTAGTATTGCAGCCTGAATTTTATTTTATTTTTATTTATTTTTAAGGCGTAGAATTAAAAAAAAATCTTATAAATCTGGATTGGAAGGGGCGGTGCCAGTTTTCTAAGGCTTCTTCTGGATATGCCGGAGACGGGAACAGAACATTCCAGCTGCTGGATGCAAAGATCGGTTTAATGATCTCAAGTTCATGCGCATAATGATAGGAGGAGAGAGCGGAGTGATGAGCTCATCACTTCTGTGTTCGTTGTCCAATCAGATAGTGGGGGGGGGGGGGAGGAACTGTAAGTGAAAGTTCTTCTTTTCTAGAACTGTAAGTGAAAGTGAAACTGCAGCAGAGAAAAATCAGTTGGTGTATTCATGTTCTCTCCTCTTCTTCCTCTCTCCCTGTCCATCTCCCTCTTCCTGTGGATCATCCTCATCGCCCCCCCATCTGTAGGACCCCCGAAATGAAGACCCTTCCTGTCCGGCACATCGGGGGACCCCACCTCACCGGGAGCCCATGACTTCCATTCTGATCAGCTCGGGTGAGTCGGATCTGATTACTTCTTCATCATTGGTGTCTGTCGCTTCCACTTCATGATCTTATCATAGAATATTATAGTTCATTTAATAGAATAAAATATAATATAATATAATTATTTAATTTATTATCATTTTTTATATAATATTTCACTTCATATAATTTAATACAATATTTAATTAATTATACCGGTAATATAATTGAATATAATATAATTATTTAATTTAATATAATATTAAATATAGTATAATATAATTTATTTCATTTTATATAATAACCTTTAATATAATTTCACTTCATATAATTGAATACAATATTTAATTAAATATACCGGTAATATAATTGAATATAATTATTTAATTTATTATAATTTTATATAATATTTATTTTCATTTAATATAACATTAAATATAGTATAATATAATTTATTTCATTTTATATAATAACCTTTAATATAATATTTCACTTCATATAATTTAATAAATTATAATTGAATATAATTAAATATAATAGCATTATTACATTTATTATAATTTTATATAATATTTAATATAATATTAAAAATAGTATAATTTATTTCTTTTTATATAATAACCTTTAATTTAATATTTCACTTCATATAATTGAATACAATATTTATTTTAAATATACCAGTAATATAATTGAATATAATTATTTAATTTATTATATGTTTATATAATATTTATTTTTATTTAATATAATATTAAATATAGTATAATATAATTTATTTCATTTTATATAATAACCTTTAATATAATATTTCACTTCATATTTAATATATTGAATTAAATATACCAGTAATATAATTGAATATAATGTATAATATTTATTATAATAAAATACAGAGGGGGGGGGGAGCACAGGAAGTGACACTGGAAGACGAACTGATACATTTTATCCATACACAACATTAAATCCTCCCTCCATCCTCCGGGAGCACAGGCTCCTCCCCCCTGGACTGAGACACATTTGTGTAATCGCACCGCACACTGTGTGCTTCTCGCCATGTGCATTAGAAGCTGCAGCAACTCAGAGCCCCGCCTCCTTTCCTGGCTGGGGGAACGTCCCTTTCCTCCCCCCAGCTTGACTGGCCCTGCCCCCTTTCATTTATTGGCTTTCAGTTCAATCATGGAGGCTCAGCATCACATGTGGGCGTTACCTGGAGCCTGCCTAGGACCGCCCACTCCTCACCGCATTTTTATTTCCATAACTTTTCCCACTGCTTGGGTCAGGGGCTGAGGGCTTTTCAGAGGAGTGCTGAGGCGGGGGTGCTGTTATGTTTTCAGGAAGCTTTGTACCGCCCCCTGCTGACCCTTCCCACCAGCCATAATCTGGTAACGCGTTTCGTCCACAACGGCCTTCCCTCATAGCAGTCGTAGCAACGGCCTTCCCTCATAGCAGTCGTAGCAACGGCCTTCCCTCATAGCAGTCGTAGCAACGGCCTTCCCTCATAGCAGTCGTAGCAACGGCCTTCCCTCATAGCTGTCGTAGCAACGGCCTTCCCTCATAGCAGTCGTAGCAACGGCCTTCCCTCATAGCAGTCGTAGCAACGGCCTTCCCTCATAGCAGTCGTTAGCAACGGCCTTCCCCATAGCAGTCGTAGCAACGGCCTTCCCCCATAGCAGTCGTAGCAACGGCCTTCCCCCATAGCAGTCGTAGCAACGGCCTTCCCCCATAGCAGTCGTAGCAACGGCCTTCCACATATCATTCTGCAATAGGAAGGCCGTTGTTGCCGAAACACGTTAATCCTGCTGTATTTGGGGGGGTTGGAGGAGGGGTGAAACTCTGGAGCTGGGAGGTCAACCTGGGGGAGGGTCTCATAGCTGCTGCTCATAGCACATGATGTCTCTGAGCTCCTGAGTGTGCATCCCATGGCTCCGCCCCATTGCGGTTTCGTCACCTTGTTATGTACACTTCGGAGCTCAGAGATTCTCCCATGGTTGGTAGTTTTTGATCCAGATTTCCCTTTTTCTGAGTCGTCTCTTTTTTGTATTTCTTCCTTCAGCACCAACAACATGCTGCCATGATGGAGGAGGGGCCCCCGAAGCTGGTGGACTATTTCGTAGTGGCCGGTCTGACGCCGACCTCTAAGCCGCTTGAGGATGAGAGCCGCCGGCCGGCGCGCCCGCCGGAACCCGTCACCGACGTGGCCGTCATCATGCGCTCCCTGGGCGAGGACGTCCCTCAGGGCTACACCTGCATCGAGCGGACCCCCGGGGGCCACAGCGCCGACCTCAGCACCAGCCTCCTCACTAACCAGCAGCTGTACCTGTGCTACCGCCGGGGGAGGGACAAGATGCCGATCACGGAGCTGGGGTGAGGTGGGGGGGTGGGGGAGCGTCCCGCGCTCTGTGCATGTGGGTGCGCCCATCCGTCGCCTTGTCCCACCATGCTGCTCTCTTTTCTTCTCTCCCGTCTCTCAGGGTCTTCTATGAGGGGAAGGAGGAGAAGAAGTCAGGACTCGAGATCCTGGAGACCACTCCGTACAGCCGCTCCGCCAACCTGAGCTCCGGAGCGCCCGGGCAGCCCAAAGCCTTCCTATTCGTCAGGAGGGTCCCCGAATCCCTGGGGCTCAACACGCTGGGGGTGATGGACATCTGTATTATTAATCCCAGCAAAGGGGAGAGCACCCCCCATACCTTCTGTAAGGTGGACCGCAACCTCAACCCCAGCATGGTGAGCACCGGAACGTCCTCCTCCTCTACCGATATATAGAGCTCTGACGTATACCGGAGCGCTGTACAGAGATCACTGAGCCAATCACATCAGTCTCTGTACCAGAGGAGCTTACACTCTAATGTCCCCTCCCCCCATATCACATCAGTCTCTGTACAGAGGAGCTTACACTCTAATGTCCCCTCCCCCCCCACATCACATCAGTCTCTGTACAGAGGAGCTTACACTCTAATGTCCCCTCCCCCACAGTCACACACTATTATTATATATTTACTTAGGTCTAAGTCCTGTGATATTCTTTTGCAGTTTGGCCCCGCCCTGTTTCTCTGCTACAAGAAGGCCATGGCGAAGACACACAGCTTGGTGTATGAAGCAGGTAAGTGGGTGTTGGGGGATGGGGTGCGGTAGGGTGTTGGGGGATGGTGTTGAGATGGGGTGGGGGAGGGTGTTGGGATGGGGTAGGGGAGGGTGTTGGGATGGGGTGGGGGAGGGTGTTGGGATGGGGTGGGGGAGGGTGTTGGGATGGGGTGGGGGAGGGTGTAGTGAGCCCTCCAGTAAAGATTTTCAGTGGGACCTTCCGGAGATATCATGTGACCTCGGTATTGATGGATTTCCTTCACAGGGGTGATCTGCCGGTTCCCAGAGACGGACAACGAGCTCTTCCCGTTCCCAGAACTGGTCCCGATGTTCTGCCTGCCCATGGGGGCCACCATTGAGAGCTGGTCGCTGAACACCAAGTACCACCTACCAGTCTTCTCCACCTTCGTGCTGACCGGAGCGTCTGGGGACAAGGTATGCCGGCTCTTCTGCTTCGCTCTGTCCCAGTTTAGTGTCACCATGTTGAATTTCAAACAAGAAATTTGGTCAAAAGGGGGGGGGGGGGGGCGGCGGCAGAATTTCAAAAAGTGGGACAATGCCCTTTAAATGGGCTATGGTTTTGAAGTGCGTTGCCCAAACATCTTGTATAGAAGTGATGAGCAAGGTTCACGGACGTCAGGCCATAAAAGTGTGCTGGTCAGAGGTGCAAAGACTCCATATTGATGTGATGGTCAGTTGTCCTCAGACTCTTGGCCATATAAGTGTGAAGTTTATTGGTCCACCAACTCTTGACATAATGGTCAGGGGTCCTCAGACTGTTGGCCATATTAATGTGATGGTTGAGGGTCCTGAAATTCTTGGCTATATAGACGTGATGGTCAGGGGTCCTCAGACTGTTGGCCATATTAATGTGATGGTTGAGGGTCCTGAAATTCTTGGCCATATAGACGTGATGGTCAGGGGTCCTCAGACTCTTGGCCATATAGACGTGATGGTCAGGGGTCCTCAGACTCTTGGCCATATAGACGTGATGGTCAGGGGTCCTCAGACTCTTGGCCATATAGATGTGATGGTTGGGGGTCCTGAAATTCTTGGCTATATAGATGTGATGGTCAGGGGTCCTCAGACTCTTGGCCATATAGACGTGATGGTCAGGGGTCCTCAGACTCTTGGCCATATAGACGTGATGGTCAGGGGTCCTCAGATTCTTGGCCATATTAATGTGATGGTCAGGGGTCCTCAGACTCTTGGCCATATAGATGTGATGGTCAGGGGTCCTCAGACTCTTGGCCATATAGATGTGATGGTCAGGGGTCCTCAGACTCTTGGCCATATAGATGTGATGGTCAGGGGTCCTCAGACTCTTGGCCATATAGACGTGATGGTCAGGGGTCCTCAGATTCTTGGCCATATAGACGTGATGGTCAGGGGTCCTCAGACTCTTGGCCATATAGATGTGATGGTCAGGGGTCCTCAGACTCTTGGTCATATAGGGGTGATGGTCAGGGGTCCTCAGACTTTTCGCCATTTCCTTTTTGTGCTCCTCCCTCAGTTATATGGCGCTGCCATCCAGTTCTATGAGCAGTACCCGCGGGAGAACCTGTCGGAGAAGCAGTGTCAGCACCTGGGCCTGATCAGCGTGGTGGACAGACGTCCCATCGGCGGCAAGTCCATCCAGACCAAGAGGAGCGTCTGCGTCCTGTCCCACTGGCCATTCTTCGATGTCTTCCAGAAGTTTCTGACTTTCATCTATCGTTATTCCATCTCCGGCCCCCACGTCCTCCCCATAGAGAAGTGAGTACTCGCCGTCCATTGGGGGGGGGGCAGGGTCTGCATTATGCCCCCCACACTACAGGGGGCAAAATATAATCGTTTTATAATCTTCAGCTTTCCTACTTAATGATGTCTGAACTGACGGACTTTCCTTCTGTTCTCAGACACATCTCCAACTTCATGTTCAACGTCCCCTTCCCGTCCCCCGCAGAGACCGCGCATCCTCATCCAGGTCAGTATGGTGGAACCATGAGCGCTCTTCTTGGCATGAGCCTCTGTTTCCCCCTACCCTGAGAGTAAGAACTCTCCTGTGTGGGGGCCGCAGTCCCCAGCCTGAAGACACTGTGAAAGCCCTGCTTAGTCTGCTTGTAATAAATGGAAGTGAGAGGTAAATGGATGGTTGGCTGCTGATTGGTGGTATTAGAAGCCCCTCTATCTGGAGGAGATTTGTGATCTGATGTGACTGGCCGTGATTTCGGTGAGGGGTCCCCATCTAATGTGTCCTCTTCATCCTCAGATGTCTTCATACGACAATGTCCTGCTGTGTCAGCCCGTGTCTTCTCCCCTCCCCCTCAGGTGAGCGCGCCCTGCGTTTTATTTCATTAGAATTAACATTTGATCAAATATATTAAAAATAAATATATATTTGAAAAATAGTAATATTAAAAAAAAAAAAACTTGGTATATATATATTTTTCATGACTAATATCGTTGTTAGTAGTATTTATTGTTAGTAGTATTTATTGTTAGTAGTATTTATTGTTAGTAGTATTATTGCTCTAAAAAAATAATTAACAATGATATTATTTTTTTATTTTTATCATGACTAATGTATATACTAAGGAAAAAAGGATTAACACACACACACACACACACACATATATTGTTATTATTACTGTTATTGTTTATACATTTTTTTTTTTTTTTTTTTTTTTTTAGAGCTATATATATATATATATATATATATATATATATATATATAAAAAATTTAGAGCATTATTATTATTATTATTATTATTATATAATAATAATATATATATTTTAGAGCAATATTATGTGTGTCTCTTGTTAATACTTTTTTTTTTCTTAGTGTATATAATTTTTTTTTTTTTTTTTTTTTGAGCAATAATACTACTAACAATGATATTAGTCATGATAAAAAAAATATATACTAAGAAGAAAAAAAAAAAAAAGTGTGTGTGTGATATGCTGCTGCTAGTTTTAGTATTATTACTGTTAATAATATCACTGTTTTAAAATGATAGAGATATATATATATATATATATATATATATATATATATATATAATTTTTGTCATTATTAATATTATTAGTAGTAGTATTGTTAATAATAATTACTTTTTTTTTTTTTTTAAATGATACTAATGTCTTATTATTGTTTGTTTTATTATTATTATTATTATTATTATTATATAGGAGATTTTTATATATATATATATATATATATTGCAAACTGCGTGCGCTCATATCTCTCTCTCTCTCTCTCTCTCTCTCTCTCTCTCTCTCTCTCTCTCTCCTCTCTCTCTCTCTCTCTCTCTCTCTCTCTCTCTCTCTCTCTCTCTCTCTCTCTCTCTCTCTCTCTCTCGCAGTTTGCTCAGCCCTCTATATAGTAACACAATAAATTCTCTCTCTCTGGGGGTGGGGAAGATATTTCAGTCTGCACACTTCATTTCCTGCCTCCCCTTGCATTGCAGCGGTGCGAGTTATGTGACGTTGCTCCAGAATCTCGGCCCGGAGAGCGCAGTGACGTTGCTCCTTGCCGTCCTCACTGAACAGAAGCTGCTCATTCATTCGCAGAGGCCGGACGTACTGACCAGCGTGGCGGAGGCCCTGGTGACCGTGAGTGTCCGCCATGTTTTGTCTTCCCATGGATCATTCCACCAATGGCTGCAGATATTCTGATATCTATTGGAAAGGCGAACATTGACCGGCAGCTCTGTCTGGTGGTGTAATAGTCTTCCTCTTCCTCTTCTCTCTGCAGATCATCTTCCCTCTGCGCTGGCAGTGCCCCTACATCCCTCTGTGCCCGCTGACCCTCTCCGATGTGCTCTGCGCTCCCGTACCGTTCATCGTCGGCATCCACTCCAGTTACTTCGACCTCCATGATCCCCCTCAGGATGTCCTGTGTGTGGACCTGGATACCAACACCTTGTTCCAGTAAGATGTCTCCGGCCTCTTCCACGTCCCCCTGCTCCTGTACACATGACATGCAGCCTGTTGTGTGGAATGCGGCATGCCATGCAGGGTGTAAGGCAGGGGTCTTCAAACTATGGCCCTCCAGGTGTTCAGGAAATACAATTCCCATCATGCCCAGTCATGTCTGTGAATGTCAGAGTTTTACAATGCCTCATGGGATTTGTAGTTCCGCAACAGCTGGAGGGCCGTAGTTTGAGGATCCCTGGTGTATGGCATGGGGTGCGGCATGCCATGCAGGGTGTATGGCATGGGGTGCGGCATGCCATGCAGGGTGTATGGCATGGGGTGCGGCATGCCATGCAGGGTGTATGGCATGGGGTGCGGCATGCCATGCAGGGTGTGTGGCATGGGGTGCGGCATGCCATGCAGGGTGTGTGGCATGGGGTGCGGCATGCCATGCAGGGTGTGTGGCATGGGGTGCGGCATGCCATGCAGGGTGTGTGGCATGTGGTGCGGCATCCCATGCAGGGTGTGTGGCATGTGGTGCGGCATCCCATGCAGGGTGTGTGGCATGGGGTGCGGCATCCCATGCAGGGTGTGTGGCATGGGGTGCGGCATCCCATGCAGGGTGTGTGGCATGGGGTGCGGCATCCCATGCAGGGTGTGTGGCATGGGGTGCGGCATCCCATGCAGGGTGTGTGGCATGGGGTGCGGCATCCCATGCAGGGGGTGTGGCATGGGGTGCGGCATCCCATGCAGGGGGTGCGGCATCCCATGCAGGGGGTGTGGCATGGGGTGCGGCATGCCATGCAGGGGGTGTGGCATGGGGTGCGGCATGCCATGCAGGGGGTGTGGCATGGGGTGCGGCATGCCATGCAGGGGGTGTGGCATGGGGTGGGGCATGCCATGCAGGGGGTGTGGCATGGGGTGGGGCATGCCATGCAGGGTGAATGGTATGGCATGTTGTGCAGAGTGCTTTTGGTGTTTGTATCAATGTTCATCTGTAATATTTCCATGTCTTTCTTACAGGAGTGAAGAGAAGAAGATCCCGTCCTATCAGACGTTGCCTCGCAAACCCTGCAAAGTCCTCCGCAACTGCCTGAGCGACCTCCACAAACAGCTAGACGAGAGTGAGGCCTCTGCTTGCATCACCCATCTGTGCCCGCTGATTGGTGCCCTGTGCTCTTAGCTCTGCCTGCTGCTAATGCTAACATTGGTCTGTGTCCCTGCCTTGGGCCCGCTGTCTGTGCTGTCTCTGCTTTGTGTCCCTGCCCTGTGCCTGCTGTCTGTGTTCCTGCTCTGTGTCTGCTGTCTGTGCTGTCTCTGCTCTGTGTTCCTGCTCTGTGCCCGCTGTCTCTGCTCTGTGTTCCTGCTCTGTGCCCGCTGTCTCTGCTTTGTGTCCCTGCTCTGTGCCCGCTGTCTGTGCTGTCTCTGCTCTGTGTTCCTGCTCTGTGCCCGCTGTCTGTGCTGTCTCTGCTCTGTGCCCGCTGTCTCTGGTCTGTGTCTCTGCCCTGTGCCCGCTGTCTCTGCTCTGTGCTTTGTCAGCTCTGTGTTCCTGCTCTGTGCCCGCTGTCTGTCAGTGGGCAGATCTCTCTGGAATTCAGCCTGCCTCACACCCCCCACAACCCAGAACCCCCATACACTCAGTTTTGTTGTGATTCATTGTGTCCAGAATGCACGTCTCTGAGGGTCTTCTTTGTCCCCCCCCCCCCACAGTGTACAACAAGCCCATGGAGGAAGCTTCTCTGGAGTTCCTGCTGAAGGATTACGATCTGATCTACGCCCGGCGGACGCAGCTGGAGCTGGATGTGCGAGCCTCGTTCCTCCGATTCATGGCCTGCCTCTTCAAAGGGTACCGATCCTACCTCCTGCCCATCACACAGGCGCCCTCCGAGCGAACGCGGGACTTCAGCAACCTCTTCAACGTGGAGGGTATGAAAGAGGAGAAACCGGCATGCTCTTTGTTTTTAGGGAAGCAAACAATCCCAAAATGGACAGTTACACCCACCGGGGGGGGGGTTGCATTAACACTTCGTAGCGATTCTTTCCATGAGGCAATTTCAAAATGGAAGATTCCACTCATGACGTCTTGATTGTATTCTTCAACGCGTTTCGCTGGGCAGAGCCTGCTTCTTCAGTTGGATCAAAAACCAACGATCCTCAAAAGAGCCCCACAGTCAGTGGAGCGATATAATTCGGTCATCAACCCTCCAAGGTGCAAATACACAAACTCCAGGGAGTACGGTTCTAATACGCTCCATCTATCACCCTTAGGATGGTAGCACCCGGAGCGTATTACAGCCGTAATCCCTGGATTGTCGGGCTCTTTTGAGGAACGTTGGTTTTTGGTCCATCCATCCATGTGGCTGGTTTACCTTGCATCGGCTTTTACATATTTGTATATGCTGTTGACAAATATGACAGTTCTACATAAATAAGCTATCTTCCTGAAGAAGCAGGCTTCGTCCTGCGAAACGCTTTGAAGGATACAATCAAGACCTCATGAGTGGAATTTCCTATTCTGAAAATGCATCATGGAAGGAATAATTACGAAGGGTTCATGTAACCCCCCGATGGGTGTAACTGCCTTTTATGAGGTTTTTAAATTTTAGAGTCTTTCACTATATGTACAGTGAGGGAAAAAAAAGGTATTTTGTACGTCTGCCCACTGACAAAGAAATGATCAGTCTATAATTTTATTGGTCCGTTTATTATAACAGAGACAGGATAACAACAAAAATATCCAAAAAAACGCATTTCAAAAAAAGTTATAAATTGATTTGCATTTTAATGAGTGAAATAAGTATAGTCCTCAGGATCATCCCACCAGGAGAGGTGAGCAAGTAAGGGTCTAGTAGAAGATATAGCAGGTAGGGATCGAGCAAAAGCATTGTCAGTAAAGAAGCCAAAGGTCAGTAACGAGTGGTTGCAGATTAGGAATAAGCAGAAGAGTAGTTGAGGAACAAGCCAAAGGTCAGTAACGAGTGGTTGCAGATTGGGAATAAGCAGAAGGAGTAGTCGAGGAACAAGCCAAAGGTCAGTAACAAGTGGTTGCAGATTAGGAATAAGCAGAAGAGTAGTTGAGGAACAAGCCAAAGGTCAGTAACGAGTGGTTGCAGATTGGGAATAAGCAGGAGGAGTAGTCGAGGAACAAGCCATAGGTCAGTAACGAGTGGTTGCAGGTTGGGAATAGGCAGAAGAGTAGTTGAGGAACAAGCCAAAGGTCAGTAACGAGTGGTTGCAGGTTGGGAATAGGCAGAAGAGTAGTTGGGGGAATAAGCCAAAGGTCAGTAACGAGTGGTTGCAGATTGGGAATGGGCAGAAGAGTAGTCGAGGAACAAGCCAAAGGTCGGTAACGACTGGTAGTGGAGATAAGGACAGACGCAGGTACGCAAAGAAGCAAGATATCGGCTGGAGAGATCACAATAATCTGGCAAACAGGAAGTGCAGAGACATGGCTTCCATCAGGAAGTTCATGGGAGGAGCAAAGAGTTCAAGGTTCACCAGAAACAAGAGACAAGGCAAGATTGTCCTAAGAGATCAGATAGAGAGCTGTCCAACATCTCAGGTGGCATAGCGAGAAGAGCCAGACACCACAGAGGTCGCAGGTTCAGATCCGGACCCTGACTTCCGGTCACTGTAAAAGCCAAGGTTAAGTTTTTGTTAAAGCAAATCAATGCACAGACAAGTCCACCAGGTGCAACCAACTCTCTACGATTTAAGCTCCAGTAGGGTTAGTTGCACTTGGTGGCCTTGTCTGTGCCTTGATTCGCTTCAGTACACTTGACTTTGGCTTTTTCCCCTCCATTCTTCTGAGAATAGAGGTGTTGAGGGTTCACAATCGTTGGGGAGCCTTCTCCTGGTGCTGGGTGGCTGGAGAGGTAGGTGAAGCCTACAGCAGAACTTTATTTTCTTTTACACATGGAGACTTCTCACCCTTAAGCCTCGTACACACGGCCGGTTTTCTCGGGCAAGAAAACTGCTGGGAGAGCTTTTTGCCGAGAAAACCGCTCGTGTGTATGTATTCTCGTCGGGAAAACTCCCGGGAATCACGACGAGAAAAATAGAGAACCTGCTCTCTATTTTCCTCGTCGGGATTCTCGTCGGCCTGTTTCCCGACGAGAATACCGTGCGTCTGTATGCTTAACTGTCTCCAGGGAAACCCGCGCATGCTCGAAAAGACTTTGACGCATGCGCGGTAGCTTACAAAGGGTAGTGTAGAGTGTAGCAAGATGGCGGCGACGGCATCGAATGGGACAAGCGCATGCTTGCCGTAGTCGATGACGTCACCGCGTTCTTGCCATTCAAAAGAACGGCGGTTCCTCTTGAATGTGCCGTGTGTACACAGGGCTTGGCAAGACAAGCTTGCCAGGAATCCCCGTAGAGTACACCAACGTTTTTTTTCAACGGGATTCTCGCCCGTGTGTACAAGGCTTGGCTTCACCCCCTTACCCTCAACCCTCCTAGCTCTAACCCTCTAAACCTGATTCCCTAATCCTAAGACATGGAGAGGTTCTGAATGAAAAGTGAGATGTTGGTCATCTGAGGGACCCTTGAAACATTTCTGTAGAGAAGACGTACAGACAAGCTGGTTCTTGGGAATAACGGTGGACAAGCTGTAATGGGTGAGACCTGGACTTGTAGACACATAGAGGAGAGTGAGCTATGTGAAGGAGATGGTTGACGTTTTAGGGGACGGGGATGAGAGGACGACACCAGACACCTTGAAGGTTCATATATCGCCAACCTAGGAGGTGTTGGGTGAAGAGGAATTGTTGGGTTGAGAAATTATGAATTGTTAAGAATTATTTTACCTTCCAGGGTTCAAGAAGTCGAAGGACCGGGCTCACCAGAAATTCTACTCGCAGATGATGAAGACTCAGATGTTCACGCAGTTTATCGAAGATTGCTCCTTCGTTAATGAGAGGAACGCATCTCTGGAGTTTTTCGATAAATGCGTGGAGAAGGTAAAGACGTGTCGGCATGTTCTCCTTGGCCATTTGAACCCACCTCAAGCCATGATTTGAGTTGTACTTTTTGCTTTTTAGGTGCAGGTAGATGGGGAGAAGATGGAAGATCTGCATCTTGTAGAGCTGGACGAGTCCCACCGCAGTGAACATACCGTATTTATTATGCCTGCTGAGGAGCCACTGGACCCCCATGGCATAGAGCCACCGGCCCGATACAAGTGAGGATTTTGTTTCACCAAGTTGGTGCCCTCTTACGTTGTTGTCACAGGTGGGGGCCCGGGTCCACGGGAAGAAGGGCAGTCTGGGGGACCTCAGGAGCATAACTGAGGGTAGAGAAGGCAGCAGCTGATACTGATACTGATGGTGAAGGGACTAGGAGCCACTAGATGACACAGGGGTAATTGGGTGTACTAGGCGCATTGGAGTCATTGAGTGCATTGGAGCCACTGGGTACACTGGGGTGCACTACAGTCACCAGATGACACAGGGGTCATTGGGTGTACTAGGCGCATTGGAGTCAATTAGCGCATTGAAGCAGCCACTGGGTACACTGGTGTGCATAGGGTCACTAGATGACACTGGAGTCACTGGGTGTACTAGGCGCATTGGAGACATTGAGCGCATTGGAGCCACTGGGAACACAGAGGTGCACTAGGGTCACTAGATGACACAGGGGTCACTGGGTGTACCAGGCACATTGAAGCCACTGGGTTGCACTAGGGTCACTAGATGACACCGGAGTCACTGGGTGTACCAGGCACATTGAAGCCACTGGGTACACTGGGGTGCACTAGGGTCACTAGATGTCACTGGGTGTACTAGGCACATTGAAGCCACTGGGTTGCACTAGGGTCACTAGATGAAACCGGAGTCACTGGGTGTACCAGGCACATTGAAGCCACTGGGTACACTGGGGTGCACTAGGGTCACTAGATGACACAGGGGTCACTGGGTGTACCAGGCACATTGAAGCCACTGAATACACTGGGGGGCACTAGATGACACAGGGGTCACTGGGTGTACTAGGCACATTGAAGCCACTAGGTACACTGGGGTGCACTAGGGGCACTAGATGACACAGGGGTCAGTGGGTGTACCTGGCACATTGAAGCCACTGGGTACACTGGGTTGCACTAGGGTCACTAGATGACACACGGGTCGCTGGGTGTACCAGGCACATTGAAGCCACTGGGGTGCACTAGGGTCACTAGATGACACAGGGGTCGCTGGGTGTACCAGGCACATTGAAGCCACTGGGTACACTGGGGTGCACTAGGGTCACTAGATGACACAGGGGTTGCTGGGTGTACCAGGCACATTGAAGCCACTGGGTGCACTAGGGTCACTAGATGACACGGGTCGCTGGGTGTACCAGGCACATTGAAGCCACTGGGGTGCACTAGGGTCACTAGATGACACGGGGGTCACTGGGTGTACCAAGCACATTGAAGCCACTGGGGTGCACTAGGGTCACTAGATGACACAGGGGTCACTGGGTGTACTAGGCACATTGAAGCCACTGGGTACACTGGGGTGCACTAGGGTCATTAGATGACACGGGGGTCACTGGGTGTACCAAGCACATTGAAGCTACTGGGGTGCACTAGGGTCACTAGATGACACGGGTCATTGGGTGTACTAGGGGTATTTAAGTCATTGAGTGCATTGGAGCCACTGGATTTACTAGGGTCGCTAGATGACACACAAGTCACTAGGTGTTCTAGGCACTTTGAAGTCACTGAGCACATTGGAACCCCGGGGTACACAGGGGTGCACTAGATGGCACAGAGGTCACTGGGTGTACTCGGCGCAATGGAGACATTAAGTACATTGGAGCCACTGGGTACGCTGGGGTTACTAGATGACACGGGTCACTGGGTGCATTGGAGTCGGTGGGCACACTGGAGTCACTAGCTCCACTGGGTGCAGTGAAGTTACTAGGTACACTGGGCACATGGGAGTCAGTGGGTGCACTAATGTTACTGGGAGCACTGGAGCCACTGGGCACACTAGGGTCAGTAAATGGTGGAGGATACTCTGGGGTGTATTTGGAGTCATGGGGCACACAATGGTGCACTTGGAATCACTAGACGATACTGGGCACACTGGAGGATACTGGGGGGGGCACTGGGAGACAGAGGCGTACTGGAAACACTGAGGGGAAATCTACCAAGACCAGATAGAGTTTCCAACCCACCTGCCTCTATCTAGAACAAGAAAGGCGTTTTTGGAGTTTCTCCATTTCTTTTTCACCGCTGCAGGTATGAAACCTTCCCGGTTCTCCAGAGAGACCTATTTGAGCTTCCACAAGACCTGCTGCTGGCGCCCCCTATCCAGTCAAAAACGAGCGCACCTAGCAGCCCCGCACCGCGACGAACTAAGCAAGTAGGTGAACGATTGATCTTGGGTTCATAACATTTGTAAAGGGACATGTTCCTGTTATGTCCCCCTCCCCCCTTCCGCTGTATCAGGAGGGTGACAACACTTTGCAGAACCTACTACCTTGCAAAATCTACCCCATTATCTTTGTTTACTGCCTACATTGCTCTGATATCACCCACCTAGAGCTCTTCTTCTCTTATAGACCCGCTTAAAGTACCACTTCCAGCATGCTCATCGGCTTAAAAAGTAGCCACTCCCACTGCGAGCCTGATTTTAGCTTTTAGCTGGCGTTTTAAGTCTAAACACAGAATTCTGGTTATTACACGGGCTTGGAAAAAAAATTAAATGTTTTTTGTGTTTGGCAGGAGATCAAGTCTGCCCAGCGGGTGGCCCAGATCTATTCTTCCATACCGGAGATGTGGGCAAAATGTCTTCTGGGACATTGCTACGGTTTGTGGTTCATCTATCTGCCCACCTTCGTCAGAGCCACCTCCTCCAAGGTGCGAGCTCTGCAGACCGCCTACGATGCTCTGAAACAGATGGAGACAAAGAACGTGGTCCTCCCGGATGAGGTGAGCCGCTTTCAAAGTTTCAAATGCTTTAACTCCCATCTGATGTACTTCCGCTATTATCCAAAGGTAACTCGTTTTGAGGTACTTTAGAAAATCCAGAAATTTGGGGTGATGCGAGTCCCCGTCGCTGTACACTGAGACTTCGGATATGGTGAAGCCCTTATTCACTTTTGTGTCATTCTCCGTTTGCATTTCAAGAAAATCCTGGAGACATGGAGATGTTGGAGGCATTGGGGTCATTGGTGTGCATGGGGACACAATGTTGCTTGAGACACAGGAGCATTGGGGTCAGGAAAGTGCACAGAGTGCTCTTGTGCCTCAAGCAAAGAGGTCATTGAAGACACTGGGGTCGCTGAAGTGCACAGGGGGCACAGAGTCGCTGTGGTCATTGTGTGACATAGGATGCTGTGGAGTCACTGGAAAGCACAGGGTACTCTGGGGTCATGGGTGTTGCAGAATGCTCAGGGGTCACTGGGTAACACTGGGAGCACACAGGGCTCCGCAGAGCCACTGGGGTTACTAGAGACCCAGGAATCACTGGAGCCCTGGAGACACAGGAGCCCTGGGGTCGCTCGAGACACAGGAGCCCTGGGGTCGCTCGAGACACAGGAGCCCTGGGGTCGCTGGAGACACAGGAGCACTGGGGACACAGGGGAAAAGAGGCACTGGGGTCACTGGAATGCAGAGGAGGCACATAGTCACTGGAGACACAGAAGCGCTGGAGACACAGGGAAAAAGAGGCACTGGGGTCACTTGAATGCTCTGGAGACACAGGGGAGCGCTGGGGTCTCTGGAGACACAGGGGAGCGCTGGGGTCTCTGGAGACACAGGGGAGCGCTGGGGTCTCTGGAGACACAGGGGAGCGCTGGGGTCTCTGGAGACACAGGGGAGCGCTGGGGTCTCTGGAGACACAGGGGAGCGCTGGGGTCTCTGGAGACACAGGGGAAAAGAGGCACATAGTCACTGGAGACGCAGGAGAGGGCAGGGGACGCTGGGGACGCAGGAGAGGGCAGGGGACGCTGGGGACGCAGGAGAGGGCAGGGGACGCTGGGGACGCAGGAGAGGGCAGGGGTCGCTGGAGGCGCAGGAGAGGGCAGGGGTCGCTGGAGGCGCAGGAGAGGGCAGGGGACGCTGGAGACGCAGGAGAGGGCAGGGGACGCAAGAGAGGGCAGGGGTCGCTGGAGACGCAGGAGAGGGCAGGGGTCGCTGGAGACGCAGGTGAGGGCAGGGGACGCTGGAGACGCAGGTGAGGGCAGGGGACGCTGGAGACGCAGGTGAGGGCAGGGGACGCTGGAGACGCAGGTGAGGGCTGGAGACGCAGGTGAGGGCTGGAGGCGCGGGAGAGGGCAGGGGTCGCTGGAGGCGCGGGAGAGGGCAGGGGTCGCTGGAGGCGCGGGAGAGGGCAGGGGTCGCTGGAGGCGCGGGAGAGGGCAGGGGTCGCTGGAGGCGCGGGAGAGGGCAGGGGTCGCTGGAGACGCGGGAGAGGGCAGGGGTCGCGGGAGAGGGCAGGGGTCGCTGGAGACGCGGGAGAGGGCAGGGGTCGCTGGAGACGCGGGAGAGGGCAGGGGTCGCGGGAGAGGGCAGGGGACGCTGGAGACGCGGGAGAGGGCAGGGGTCGCGGGAGAGGGCAGGGGTCGCTGGAGACGCAGGAGAGGGCAGGGGTCGCTGGAGACGCAGGAGAGGGCAGGGGTCGCTGGAGACGCAGGAGAGGGCAGGGGTCGCTGGAGAGCGCAGGGGTCGCTGGAGACACAAGAGGCTCAGATTAGGCATAGCAATGCATTGTTGGAACAATGAGCCGTGTGCTATTTGAAGCTGGTGCCAGTCAGGTGAGCTGTCTTCTGATTGGCTGCAGTGCTGGGCTTTTCTATTACTACATTTATTTTTTTCTTTCTCTTCTTCTTTTTTTTTTTTTTTTTTTTCTTCTGTCCCATGGGTCTTTTTTTTTTAACTTTTACTGTCGCCAGATGTTTCCTGACCCGACATCCTTCCTCGCAGGTCTGTTACCGCATCCTGATGCAGCTTTGCGGTCAGTACGGGGAGCCGGTGTTGGCTGTTCGCGTGATGCTGGAGATGCGGAAGGCTGGGATCGTCCCCAACGCCATCACCTACGGTTACTATAATAAGGTACCGCGTGCCGAGCTGCGTCCCGCAATACTTCCTCCATGGTGGGCTGTAACTAAATCTTCCTCTGTGTCTGTCGCAGGCTGTGCTAGAAAGCAAATGGCCGTCCAGTAACCAGAGCGGGAGACTACGCTGGGCCAAACTCAGGAACGTGGTTCTGGGGGCAGCCCAGTTCCGTCACCCGCTTCGGGAGAGGCATCCCAGCTCTCAGTGCGAGGTACAAAGCGAGGAACCGTTGGTCAGCGGGTCAAAAGGTGAGAGTTTGAAGAGAAGGGCCAGCAACCTTCTGTAAATGACAAGGCACCCTGCATTGAGTGTTATATAAAAACGCATCTTAGGCATCCCTTTAGACATGCATGCTGGCCGCAGGGTACTGCTGACTTTAGCTGTGCAATCTGCTGATCAGTTGCTTGATTACACTCTTAATCGAGTGATCGGCAGATTGCACAGCTAATGTCTGCACCAATATATACATTGCACGTTCTGGCTATAGTATGTACCATGGGTCTCTTTTATGGAAAGCTCTAATAATGTTTTGCTCCCGTTTTCACAGATCAATGGAAGCTCAAAAGCGCCACCATGGATTTGTCTCCTCGGCTTCACCTTCTGCGCCAGACCACCTGGGCCGGGCACAATAGTCGAATGTCTGAAGACTGCTCGGCAGGGAAGCTGGTTAAGAGTTGGAGCGTCAGTTGTACCCAGAGCGAGACCTGTATGCTGGAAATGGGAGTGGCGCGCAGTAAGTCAAAATGAGATGGGTAGCCACCTTCTAGTTTCTCAGAAGACCCTCCTGGGTAGAGCCACCTTTTTTGTTCTGGTTTCTCTGAAGACACTCCCTCTGGGTAGCCCCCTTCCTCTTCTAGTTTCTCTGAAGACCTTCCTCTTCTAGTTTCTCTGAAGACCTTCCCTCTGGGTAGCCCCCTTCCTCTTCTAGTTTCTCTGAAGACCTTCCCTCTGGGTAGCCCCCTTCCTCTTCTAGTTTCTCTGAAGACACTCTCTCTCGGTAGCCCCCTTCCTCTTCTAGTTTCTCTGAAGACACTCTCTCTGGGTAGCCCCTTCCTCTTCTAGTTTCTCTGAAGACACTCCTTCTGGGTAGCCACCTTCCTCTTCTAGTTTCTCTGACGACAATCTTCTGGGTAGCCACCTTCTTGTTCTAGTTTCTCAGAAGATTTTCCCTCTGGATGGCCCTCTTCCTTTTCTAGTTTCTCTGAAGACCTTCCCTCTGGGTAGCCACCTTCCTCCTTCAAGTTTCTCTGAAGACCTTCCCTCTGGGTAGCCACCTTCCTCCTTCTAGTTTCTCTGAAGACACTCCCTCTGGGTAGCCCCCTCCCTCTTCTAGTTTCTCTGAAGACACTCCCTCTGGGTAGCCCCCTCCCTCTTCTAGTTTCTCTGAAGACACTCCCTCTGGGTAGCCACCTTCCCCACATGTCTAGTTTAGGAGGTTGGGTTAGGAGAGTTTTAGTGCTATCCCAGCCTCCTCCCTCCATTATCTTCTGTGTTCTTTCCCAGTGATGGAGGATCTGGAGGTGGAAAGGGACACGACGAGGTCGGACATTAGCCCCTCCCTTCGATCGTCCAATAGGAGGACCTGTGGGACGCCCCTCCTCCTCCAACCCTCGGAAAATGGGAGCTTGTCCAACGTGAGTTTCCTGACAGACGGGACCGGCAGTGAGACGGTGACGTCGGAGGAGTCTGAGCTCATCATGACCGGGAGCTCCTCGGAAGCCCTGGCCAGTCGGGGCCGCAGCGAGGACGAGGGCTCCGCCCACTCCAGGGACCCCTCCAGGAGGCGGAACCTGGCGGGGAAGATCCAGCAGCTGCTCACGCCCTCCAGGAAGCCTTCCAGGTCCTCCATCTTTAGGAAGAGCGGACAGTTGGGGGAGGCGGCCCCGTCGCCATTGGGAGATCACCGGCAGAGCTGGAGGAGCCAGAAGGAGAAGAGCAGAAGACCCGAGTCCATCGCTTCTGAGGTGAGGGGACCCCGTGTGGTGTGTGGGGCCCTTATTATTGCAAGACTGGGAATTCTCCTTCCTGCCCCATCATTGGTATCAGTGGGAGGAATAGTGCCCCATCATTGGTGTCAGTGGGAGGAGTAGTGCCCCATGATTGGTGTCAGTGGGAGGAGTAGTGCCCCATGATTGGTGTCAGTGGGAGGAGTAGTGCCCCATGATTGGTGTCAGTGGGAGGAGTAGTGCCCCATGATTGGTGTCAGTGGGAGGAGTCAGTGTCTGGGATGTAAAGTGTTTTTCTCCTCTGTAGAGTTCGGTGTCTCTGGGGAGTGAAGTGGACCTCTCAGATTTTGCCCTCCACAGATCTACAGACCGTTTGCTGGATGCCGGTCAGGAATCCCCCTCGGTAGAGGTAAGTTCGGTGACGGGTCCTCTCTGTGTGAGGAAATTATCTACCGCAGGTGTTTTCCGGACTCCGGATAAAGGAGGTTCCCTTCATCTTCCAGGTCTTGCTGTCCAGCTGCTCCGTCTGTCCCGCCTGCCACTCTCTGGTCTACGATGAGGACATCATGGCCGCCTGGACCTCCGATGACTCCAACCTGAAGACCGTGTGCTCCTTCTGCGGGCAGCACTTCGTCCCGTTCCTCAACGTGAAGATCACCGACCTGCACAGGCAGCGGAGGTAAGTGTAAGGGGGGCAGCTGGAAATCATGGGGGGGGGGCCCCGTACAACCTACCTGGCAGGTTCCCATAAGTACCTGGCCCTGGTTCTCCACTCCAATGGTAGAACTTGCCGTAAAGTCAAGCCGTCTACTCTCTGACATCCATAAAATGCCAAATCTATATTGGCTACATAATGAAACTGTCACCACCATAATGAAAGCCTAACACGTTTCGGCCTAGTGAGTGACAGTTGTGTTTTCATTATGTAGCCAATACAGACTCGGGCTACATATTGAAAGGCTACTGTCACAACCAACGCGTTTCGGCCTAGACGAAACGTGTTAGTTACAGTTGTGTTTCATTATGTAGCCAATACAGACTTGGTATCTTATGGATGGCAGCGATTAGCCGGCTTGACTTTACTTCAAAATCTTGCAAATACCGAAGAGTTAGGCCACCTTCTGTAATTCCTGTAAACTTCCCCCCCAGAATGCATCAGTGATTTTGCTGTCCAATAGAACGTCTCGCAGCATTTGTACCTTCACTCCTCCCTCTCCTCCACTGCCAATCGATGGTGGATAATGGGTGAGATGTGGTTGGGAGGAAGTCAGTTCCTGCCGGGTCTGGGTCCCACTGCTGACCCAATAGGGGCCTGTACCCCCAACCCCCCCACCATGAGGGGCCCGTACTCCCCCAACCATGAGGGGCCCGCATCTCCCCCCCCCACCATGAGGGGCCCCGTATCCCCCCCCACCATGAGGGGCCCCGTATCCCCCCCCACCATGAGGGGCCCCGTATCCCCCCCCACCATGAGGGGCCCCGTATCCCCCCCCACCATGAGGGGCCCCGTACTCCCCCAACCATGAGGGGCCCGCATCTCCCCCCCCCACCATGAGGGGCCCCGTATCCCCCCCCACCATGAGGGGCCCCGTATCCCCCCCCACCATGAGGGGCCCCGTATCCCCCCCCACCATGAGGGGCCCGTACTCCTCCCCCCCCCCCCTCACCATGAGGGGCCCGTACTCCTCCCCCCCCCCCCCACCATGAGGGGCCCGTACTCCTCCCCCCCCCCCACCATGAGGGGCCCGTACTCCCCCCCCCCCCCCCCCCCACCATGAGGGGCCCGTACTCCCCCCGCCCCCCCCCATGAGGGGCCCAGTACAGCTGTTCAGAGATGTGGACATTTCCTGGAGAGATTCCCTGAGATGGAAGGGATGAGGACTCTTCCCAATGTATTGATGTTCCTCGCTTCTCCTCTTCTCCCCGCAGTACATCTGATGGTTCCTCCGAGGTCTCCACCGATGGCGGGTCAGCGAGCCGCGGACCGGTTCTAAGCGACCGGTACCAGTGTCTGGTCCTAGACGAGGCGGAGACCAGCGGTCATTGTAACGGGTTCCCCAGCGTCCAGGTAAGAGAGAGGAGGGCTGCATAGTGCCAGGGCACAGTTCTGTAGTCTGTCGGGTTATACTGCCACCTACAGGAGGACTGGGGAGTAGTCTGCCTGCTGATAGTGGAGGATGAGCAGAAACACTGGGGAGACTGAGGAAATTTCTCCTCCTTCTACAAAGTTACAATGTACAGTCTGATCACTGGGGGAGGGGAGACTGAGGAAATGCCTCCTCCTTCCTTCTACAAAGTTACGATGTACAGTCTGAACACTGGGGGAGGGGAGACTGAGGAAATGCTTTCTCCTTCCTGCAGCAGACTGATGACATCATTGCAGCCTAGGCAGAGTCACTGGCTGGAACCCATAGATGGTTTTCTTAAGAAAAGGTGAAGCTGATGCAGCAAAAATGAAATGTGACTTTTCCCAACAGAGCTGAAGACTTCCATCCTCCTAGGACACTAGCAATAATCTGAGGCATGCTGGGAGTGGGAGGGGTTATCCTGAAGCTGTGTCCAATCCTCTCCTGTAGGTGGCAGTATAACCTGGTGAAGGACCTCCCTGTTGGTGTAGATTGGTCAGGAATTCATTCCTGTGAAGCTGATGAAGGGTCCCCTTTAAGGGGCGGAGTATGAGTTGTGATCACATGACCTGGTTGTGTCTCCTCCCCCCTCTCAGCAGGGGTCCAGCGGGGCGGACTCGGAGATGGTGACGGTTGCGTATCTCTGCCCTCTGGTGCTACGGAAGGAAGTGGAGAGCCTGCTGGAGAACGAAGGGAGTGACTTCCTGTGCCAGGCGGAGCTGGTGAACAGCCACCCAATCATCTACTGGAACCTGGTGTGGTACTTCCAGCGCCTGGCGCTGCCCAGCAACCTCCCGCACCTCATCCTGGAGTCCAAACACGTCCAGCAGCCCTCACAGGTGGGCATCCCCCCCCCCCCCCCCCCCCCCCGGGACCGCCTGTTACTAGGGACCGTGAGACCAAACACTGTCGTTGGCTGTCACATGTTTCGGGAGTCGGTTACCGACCATTAGTAAAGACCAGGAGACGGGTCACGTGACCGCTGTCATTGGCTTTCACAGAGGTCAAATGTTTCGGGAGTCGGTTCCCGACCATTAGTAAAGACCAGGCGACGGGTCACGTGACCGCTGTATTTGGCTGTCACAATGGTCACATGTTCAGGAGTCGGTTCCCGATCATTAGTAAAGACCAGGAGACGGGTCACGTGACCGCTGCATTGGCTGTCACAGTGGTCACATGTTTCGGGAGTCAGTTACCAACCATTACTAGAGACCAGGAGACAGATCACGTGACCGCTGTCATTGGCTGTCACATGTTTCAGGAGTCGGTTACCGACCATTACTAAAGACCAGGAGACGGATCACGTGACCGCTGTCATTGGCTGTCACAGAGGTCACATGTTTCAGGAGTCGGTTACCGGCCATTACTAGAGACCAGGAGACGGGTCACGTGACCGCTGTCATTGGCTGTGACAGAGGTCACATGTTTCAGGAGTCGGTTACCGACCATTACGAGAGACCAGGAGACGGGTCACGTGACCGCTGTCATTGGCTGTCAAGTGGTCAAATGTTTCGGGAGTCGGTTACCGACCATTACTAGAGACCAGGAGACGGGTCACGTGACCGCTGTCATTGGCTGTCACAGTGGTCACATGTTCGGGAGTCGGTTCCGTGGGCTCCTGGTCAATTTGACGGCTCGGGTCACAGTTCTGGGAGCACAGAAACCTCGGCCACCCATGGTGGACATGTGAAGTAATATCATGACGTCACTCGGGTCCTCCTAGATCATAGAGGCGGTCAGAGATGATGGGATCTCTGGTCACCTCTATGGTCGGCCGTGTGAACCGTCAGATCGTATCTCGGGTGCGCCGATAAAAACGTTAAGCCCCTCCCCCCCGTATAAAGACCCCATTAAAGGGTTACGTGACGTACGCCAGTAATGGGAGTAACATGCTGACCGGTGATCTTTCCTCCCTGCAGGTCCCGGAGAACCCCCATGTCGGCGTGCGCCTGTTATGGGACATCCTGGTGCAGGACCCGGACCGCTGGCCCCCGATGTACGTCCTCTGGAAGCTGCACAGTGAGTATGAGGGATGGACGGGAGGATCTGCAATCATGGAGGTTCCCTGGCCCCGCCCCTTCCATCCATTGGATATCAGTTTTTGCAATCATGGAGGTTCCCTGGCCCCGCCCCTTTTATTCTTTGGATTTCAGTTCTTGCATTCCTAGAGGTTCCCTAGCCCCGCCCCTTCCATTCATTGGATATCAGTTCTTGCAATCATGGTTCCCTGGCCCCGCCCCTTTTATTCATTGGATATCAGTTCTTGCAATCATGGAGGTTCCCTGGCCCCGCCCCTTTTATTCATTGGATATCAGTTCTTGCAATTATGGAGGTTCCCTGGCCCCGCCCCTCCCATCCATTGGATTTCAGTTCTTGCAATCATGGATGTTCCCTGGCCCCGCCCCTCCCATCCATTGGATTTCAGTTCTTGCAATCATGGATGTTCCCTGGCCCCGCCCCTTCCATCCATTAGATATCAGTTCTTGCAATCATGGATGTTCCCTGGCCCCGCCCCTTTTATTCATTGGGTATCAGTTCTTGCAATCATGGAGGTTCTCTGGCCCCGCCCCTTTTATTCATTGGATATCAGTTCTTGCAATCATGGAGGTTCCCTGGCCCCGCCCCTTCCATCCATTGGATATCAGTTCTTGCAATCATGAAGGTTCCCTGGCCCCGCCCCTTTTTATAGGATTTAAATTCTTGCAATCATGGAGGTTCCCTGGCCCCGCCCCTTTTTATAGGATTTCAGTTTTTGCAATTATGGAGGTTCCCTGGCCCCGCCCTCCAAACTAGCAAGACATTTTAATATTTGCATAATCCCTCCCACTGCAAAAGCTCTGTGAGTTCTTTAGTGAGATATGTGCAGCATCCTGCAAGCCCCTCCCACGGCCCTTTTTCAGGCACTTCCTGTTAGAGGGTGACAACGCTCTGTCCCTGTCTCCCATTTGTCCTCAAGCCTTGTCACACAGGGTTCTGACGGTGACTACATGTGGCTGTTTCAGCTCAGATTACACCGATTATCAACACCAGGAGACCCGCCCTGAGAAATGCCATCACTGGAGTGCCTGGAGACAGGAAGTGGCTGCAAAGAGGCTGCAGGAGATCAGCAGAGAGATGACAAAGGTAAATGACGTTGTTACTTCTTCAGTCAGTAATGAGAATGTTCCTCCCCCTCCAGGGAATCTCCCCACCCACATCCACGGCTGGCGCTCCCACTCCCACCCATTCACTCTGGAGTTCCTGGAGAAAGTCCTCAACTTCATCGGTCTCTTCGAGGTCCATAAAGCCATTTCCCTGATCCTCTCCATCCTACAGGAGCAGAACTCTCCCCCGCAGGTCCTGCAGAGGTACGCCCTCAACACTCTCTGAGCACAGGGTTCAGGGACATGGTCAGAGACTGCAGACATAATACAGGAGATGGTCAGAGACTGCGGACATGATACAGGAGATGGTCAGAGACTGCAGACATAATACAGGAGATGGTCAGAGACTGCGGACATGATACAGGAGATGGTCAGAGACTGCGGACATGATACAGGAGATGGTCAGAGACTGCAGACATGATACAGGAGATGGTCAGAGACTGCAGACATGATACAGGAGATGGTCAGAGACTGCAGACATGATACAGGAGATGGTCAGAGACTGCAGACATGATACAGGAGATGGTCAGAGACTGCAGACAAGATACAGGAGATGGTCGGAGACTGCAGACATGGTACAGGAGATGGTCGGAGACTGCAGACACGATACAGGAGCTGGTCGGAGACTGCAGACACGGTACAGGAGCTGGTCGGAGACTGCAGACACGGTACAGGAGCTGGTCGGAGACTGCAGACACGGTACAGGAGCTGGTCGGAGACTGCAGACACGGTACAGGAGCTGGTCGGAGACTGCAGACACGGTACAGGAGCTGGTCGGAGACTGCAGACACGGTACAGGAGCTGGTCGGAGACTGCAGACACGGTACAGGAGCTGGTCGGAGACTGCAGACACGGTACAGGAGCTGGTCGGAGACTGCAGACACGGTACAGGAGCTGGTCGGAGACTGCAGACACGGTACAGGAGCTGGTCGGAGACTGCAGACACGGTACAGGAGCTGGTCGGAGACTGCAGACACGATACAGGAGCTGGTCAGAGACTGCAGACACGGTACAGGAGCTGGTCAGAGACTGCAGACACGGTACAGGAGCTGGTCAGAGACTGCAGACATCTGATATTATGTAACTGATATAATTGATACATTGTCTCCTCTAATCTTCCCTTCCTCCTCCCACCTCTCTTCCTATAGGGGGATCTACAGGGAGATGTTACTTCTCACACTGGCTGCTCTGGGGAGGGATCACATGGATATAGGTGAGTGACCCCCTAACCGTTCCTGTGTCACCCCCAAGCTACATCCTGCCGTTCAAATGCAGGTCACCAATGCCGAGTAATCAGCAGTGAAAAATGAAGGGGTTGGGCTCTTTTGTAGGCGGTATTTATAAATATGGGCCCCGGGTAAAAAAAAAAAAATGTTAACTGGAATTAAAATGTTATTTTTGTCCCCCAAACAGCCGCGTTTGACAGCAAGTACAAGACGGCGTGCAAGAAGCTGGGAAACTCGTTGGGGAAAGAGGAACTGCGCAAGAGGCGGGCCCTGCTCCCCGGGGCCAAAGCCCTGGACTGCCGCAAGACGTTTGGTGCAACACTGGAATGCTAGGCCCCGCCTCCATCGCTCGCTGTTTTGAAAGTGCAATATATGGAAGAAAAGGGGGAGGAGTCTCCGTTCTCATCAAAGACTAGATGAGGCGAACAAATTGGAGAGCCCCGCCCCTGACGCAAAAGGGAGGAGCCGAGTGCAGACAGAAAGACGCGGCGTGAGGATAAGCCCTATTAACATCCCACACCGGCCTTCTCATCCTCGCTGTCCGCCCACTCACAGGCCGGAGACATGCCCCCTAGGAACTGAAGACGCCATTATGAATCACAAAACCATCGCATCTCGCCAAACCGGCATCAGTCGCATACGCAGCGCCAGATGGGGGGCGTCCAACCAGAATTCTCTGTCCTGTCCTTCTAAGGTTTTTTAATGCTGCATTGAAACTGTAAGGGAGGTGGGTCATAAGGGTTCATGTTACTTCGTCTGAGAATCCTAAAGTGTTCCGCGGGGGCGAGCCAAGAGGCCAATGGAATGTTCGATCTTTAGTATTAAGAGGTCAAGACGAGCGTTTAGGTTTGTGGTGCATGTAACATTTTTTTAATGCTGCATTGAAACTGGTAAGGGCGGAGCTTTAGGGTTCACTTTACATTTGCCGAGAAAAACAGTGTCCCGCAGGGGCGGGGCATGATGCCAAAGGATTTTTTTTTCTTTTAGTATTAAGAGGCGCGATTGGGATCACAGTGCTTGTAAACCTTTTTAATGCTGTGATGAAACTTTGAGGGCGGAGCTTTAGGGTCCACTTTACTTCTGCCGAGAACCCCAAAGCGTTCCGTGGGGGCGGGGCAGGATGCCAAAGGAATTTATTTAATTTTTTTCTTCAGTATTAAGAGGCCAAGGTGAGCGATCATAATAACAATGTGCTGATTAAAGGGGTGTTTTGTCCAATGAGGTTTAAAATACGGGGCTGCTAGTTCTTCCGAAAATACTGCTTGCCTGGTAGTGTGTGGGTGTGGCCTAGCACTTCACTGACCTGGCAAAAACCTGCAGCAAGCAAAGAAAAAAAAATGTAGGAAACACTCTGAATCATTTCTTTATTGGTTCTGGGTCCTTGACTCGAAGCTGAAGTGTGTGCAAGACAGCCAGGCAGCTGACATTTTCAGCGAGATGGAGATTAGCAGCCTACATTATTATCCAATAACAGACTTCCTAAAAGGTTATAATTTCACTTAAGGTTCAGGTTTACATGCTATCACTTATGCTAAAACAGCCCTATTTTCTTTGATGTTTCTCCTCATGGGTGGGGCCTGACATGGAATGGATTATGAGATTCACCCCCGTGGAACATTGACAGCTGCTACTAGTAACTAGTGACAGTGGCTACTAGTTACTAGTCTCTGACCTCTAGTTACTGGTCTCTGGCCTCCCACCCACCAGTAGTTCACCTCTTGGTTTTCATGCCTTTTGCTAAAAGAGCCCCACCTACTGTTAATTATTCTCCTCATGGGTGGGGCCTGACATGTCGGGGGTTATGAGATCCATCCCTGGGGAACTAAGCAGTAAAGATGCAGCTAGCTAAGGGTCTCTGATCTCCCACCCACCGGTAGTTCCCGCTCTGGTAGCAGCTTGGTTTTAATACTTTTTTACTTATGCTAAATCAGCCTCCCCTCCATTTAATGATACTCCTCATGGGTGGGGATTGACATGGCCTCATTTATGAGCGCCACCTCTTGGGAAACATTGACAGCTTCCGTTGTGGCAGTTTTCACCGGTAGTTCACCACTTGGTTTTCATGCCTTTGCTCATGATAAAGAGCCCAACCTACAGTTAATTATTCTCTTCATGGGTGGGGCCTGACATGTCATGGATATTGAGATCCACCCTTGGGGAACATTGACAGCAGCTAAGCTGTAAATATGAAGCTAGCTATGGGTCTCTGATGTCCCACCCACGCTAGTTTAGCTCTGGCAGTTTTAATGCCTTTTACTTTTGCAAACTACATGAACCCCACCTACATTTATTGATACTCCTCGTGGGTGAGGTTTGCTATGTCATTGATTATGAGAATCACCTCTTGGGAAACAGGACAACTCCTAAGCAGTAAAGATGTAGCTTCCATTGTGTCTTCTAGTTACTTTTTTTTTACCTTTCATCCTATCCCATATGCTAAAAAAGTCCCACCTCCGTTTATGACATGTCAGGCCCCTCCCATGAGGAGAATCAATAGATTATGAGATTCATCCCTGGGGAACATCAGTTGCTAATCAGTAAAAAAACGTTTCCATTGTGGTTGGTGGTAATTCACTGCTGGCCAGGGCTTGGTTTCTATGCCTTTTTTTTTAAATTATGCTAAAAAGAGCCCCGCCTACAGTTAATTTCAGGCCCCACCCATAAGGAGAAAAATTATTATGATTATGAGATCCAACCCTGGGGAACATCTTCTAAAATATGCAGCTAGTTTATGGGTCTCTGACCTCCCACCCACCGGTAGTTCAACTCTGGCAGCAGCTTGGTTTTAATGCCTTTACTTCTGCTAAATGAGTCCCACTTCTATTTAATAATACTCCCCATGGGTGGGGCTTGATATTTCATTGGATATGAGATCCACCTCCTTGAGAAACATTGACAGCTGCTAAGCAATAAAGACGCATCTTTCGTTGTGTGTGCTAGTTGCTGCTTTCTGACCTTCCACCTTGCCAGTAGCTTGATTTTCATCCTAACACTTTTGCTAAAAGAGCCCCACCTCCATTTAATGATACTCCTCATGGGTGGGGCTTGATATGTCATCGGTTTTATGAAATCCATCCCTTGGGAAACATTGACAGCTGCTAAGCAGTAAAGACACAACCTTCATTGTTTCTGCTAGTCGCTGGTCTCTGACCTCCCACCTGCCAGTAGCTTGGTCCTATCCTATCACATATGCTAAAAGAGATACTCCTCATGGGTGGGGAATGATATGTCATCGATTTTATGAAATCCACCCCTTGGGAAACATTGACAGCTGCTAAGCAGTAAAGACACAGCCTTCATTGTTTCTGCTAAGTTGCTGGTCTCTGACCTTCCACCTGCCAGTAGCTTGGTTTTCATCCTATCACATATGCTAAAAGAGACCTCCTCCACCATTTAATGATTCTCCTCATGGGTGGGGCATTCCATGGATTATGAGATCCACCTCCAGGGAACATCGATAGCTGCTAAACAGTAAAGTTTCCATTATACTGCTAGTTTATGACCTGGCAGTGGCTTTAGGAGTGGGGGGAAGGAAGGGTGGAGCTAACTGTGGACAGCATATGGCTGCAGATAACAATAATTAATAGGTCGCAGATGCAAGATTGGCTCCTCCTACATTTAAAAATGGCTTCCCCCTACACCAAAAAAAAAAAAACTTTTAATCCGCTCACAGGAATAGATGGGGGTAAAAAAAGCCGTCTAATCACTCGAGCCAAGGATCGGTCTTCCAAAGATGGCCGCCACGCTTACCTTCTGCGAGTCGCCAACTGCCAAAGCCGCATCGTTTCGTTCCCCGCGTTGTTGCTGTGACTTCGCGTCTAAAGGGTCGCTCCGGAGGCAGGTCACACCCACGGGCCTTCTTATGCCTTTTCGGGTTCCCAACTCCGCCCACCTGGCAGACTCTTAAAGGGGAGTTCCCGAACCCCCCCCCCCCCCAGCTGGATTTCCGGAGTGACATAAGCGCCCGGTTAAGGTTTCCACCTGTTTTTTTTTTCTGAGCACAGCGACCCTCAAATTATTATTTTTTTAACTGGTTTTGTGGCGTTTTTGCACTGCGTTTGGTTTTACGTTGTCAGTATTAACAGATTTTGTATATTTTTTTTCTTTTTTCCATTTATTTATTTATTGTATGTGGGAGTTCTCGTCCTTCGAGGGTGCTGTGCCGTTCCAGTAAATGAGACGTCATCGCGTTTGCTGTGCAGTATTACTCGGGGGGGGGGGGCTAGCTACAGAAACACCCCTCCTCCCCCTCCCCTTTTTCTTTTTTATAGTGGGATCTTCCAAATTTAGCCACGCCCCTTTCAATCTGGTTGTACAATCTCTGTGTCCTGTGAGGGCCCGCCTCTGTTTTATTTTCTATCCAATCGCGGCCCTTCGGAGATGGTCCAATCAGATTGAGACGCGTGCAGTCGGCTCCGTCACATGAGACTGTGAGATGGGGGGGGGAGGAGCTCCGCCCATAGTAGCATCTTTGTACAGATTTTTTTTTTCTTTTATTGGCTCCGGACATCAATCTCATGTTTACGTCTCGTTTACCCGTTTTGCAGATTTTAACCTCCGTCGGTCATAAAGGATCTTCTGTGTTTTACTTCCTGGTTCTAGGTGTCCGGGCGCCTTCCCTTCCCCCATAGTGTTCAGTATTATGTCGGGGCGGGGGGGGGGGGCACTTAAAGTCTGGAGCTTTTTATGTGTCAGACATTGCTGGAAATAAAAAGTATTTGCTTCATTTCTGGTTGTCGTGTATGTTGGCTTGGTAAGGGGTGTGCCCCTTTAAGAAGTGGGAGGGGTGTGCCCCTTTAAGGAGTAGGAGGGGTGTGCCCCTTTAAGGCGTGGGAGGGGTGTGTCCCTTTAAGAAATGGGTGACAACTCTGAGAGGCATGTGACCCACCGGGGCTGCCTGAGGAAGGGGGAGGGGTAACCAGGTGGGACCTCCCTCTTCAAACCTCAGGAGGCGGGGCTGGGAACATATCAGCTGCATTGTTACAGGCTGAGATTTGGAGCTAATCGGAGGATGTTACAGGGATCACTGCCAGCCTGGGGGGAGGGGAGCGTACTGGGAAGCGAGAGAGGGGTGCAGTGGGGGAGGGGCAATATATGTGCAGTGGGTGGGGTAAATTCAAATGAAGGGTGCAGTTAGGGAGGGTCATTATTATTGGGGGTGAATTGAGGGAGGAGCATTATAGTTAGGTATAGAGTGGGGGAGGGGTATTATAAATGGGGTGCAGCGGGGGAGGGGCATTATAGTTGGAGGTGCATTATAATTAGGGGTGCAGCGTAGGAAGGGCATTATGGTTGGGGTGCAGTGGAGGAGGGGTATTATAATTGGGGTTTAGTGGGGGAGGTGCATTATAGTTGGGGGTGCAGTGGGGAGGGGCATTATAGTCGGGGGTTTAGTGGGGAGGGGTATTATAGTTGGGGGTGCAGCGGGGGAGGGGCATTATAGTTGGGGGTGCTGTGGCACTGGGGGAGGGGCATTATAGTTGGGGGTGCCGTGGGGAAGGGGCATTTTAGTTGGGGGTGCAGTGGGGGAGGGGCATTATAGTTGGGCTGCAGTGGGGGAGGGAAATTATAGTTGCTGGAGATTTGTTCAGTAGTAATGTCTGTAGATATCCTTCGCCCCGCCCCCTGTGACGTTTCCAGGAGGGGGAGGAGCTCTGGGGGTTTTCCCTTGGAGGAGGAGAGGGCGGCGTCCACTAGGAGAGGTGGGCGGGGCGGTCCCGTGTGTCGGCGCCCAGCCTGTCACTGAGCCCCGCCCTCGGTCACTCTATATCTGCATACCTCACCCATTGGTCGGTCACGACTCACGCCCGCCCCCTGCGTCACTTCTCCAAGGAGCCACCAATCCGGGTTGACCCCGCCCACAAAGCTTCTCCTGCCGCCACTGACTTATGGTCCCCTCCTCCCCTATAGTGCGCCGTCTGCCTCCTCCCGCCAATCCTCGTCCTCTCCACGGACATGTGGGCGGGGCTCCTACCCCCCCCCCTTGGCTCCCCTCCAATCAGAGTCATTGTTTGCGGGAGCCGCTGCCAGAGCCGCGAGGAGCCCGGACACGGCGGCCAGGTGAGCCCGGGGATCCGCGGCCTACAGCGGGGGGTCCTGGAGGAGAGGAGACCTGAGAGAGCCGGGGGGTCGGGGCGGTGTGTGCGGAGCTCCGGGGGAGGTGAGCGGACAGCGGCCTCTAAGGCGAGAGACCCGAGGAGAGGCCTGAGGGGGAGGGGAGGATAGAGGGGGAGAGGAGAGGAGGATGGAGAGGGGGGGGAGAGGAGGATAGGGGAGGAGGATAGAGGGGGAGAGGAGGATAGGGGAGGAGGAGGATAGAGGAGGGGAGAGGAGGATAGAGAGGGGAGAGATGAGGAGAGAGGAGGATAGAGGGGGAGAGGAGGAGGATAGAGGGGAAAGGAGAGGGGAGAGAAGAGGAGGATAGAGGAGAGGGGGAGAGGAGGAGAGGGGGAGAGGAGGAGGATAGAGAGGAGACAAGTAGAGAGGAGAATATAGAGGAGATGAGTAGAGAGGAGAAGAGTAGAGAGGAGAAGAGTAGAGAGGAGAAGAGTAGAGAGGAGAAGAGTAGAGAGGAGAAGAGTAGAGAGGAGAATATAGAGGAGATGAGTAGAGAGGAGAAGAGTAGAGAGGAGAAGAGTAGAGAGGAGAAGAGTAGAGAGGAGAAGAGTAGAGAGGAGAATATAGAGGAGAAGAGTAGAGAGGAGAAGAGTAGAGAGGAGAAGAGTAGAGAGGAGAAGAGTAGAGAGGAGAATATAGAGGAGATGAGTAGAGAGGAGAAGAGTAGAGAGGAGAATATAGAGGAGAAGAGTAGAGAGGAGAAGAGTAGAGAGGAGAAGAGTAGAGAGGAGAAGAGTAGAGAGGAGAATATAGAGGAGATGAGTAGAGAGGAGATGAGTAGAGAGGAGAAGAGTAGAGAGGAGAATAGAGAGGAGAAGAGTAGAGAGGAGAAGAGTAGAGAGGAGAATATAGAGGAGATGAGTAGAGAGGAGAATAGAGAGGAGATGAGTAGAGAGGAGAATAGAGAGGAGATGAGTAGAGAGGAGAATAGAGAGGAGAAGAGTAGAGAGGAGAAGAGAGGAGAAGAGTAGAGAGGAGAAGAGTAGAGAAGAGTAGAGAGGAGAAGAGTAGAGAGGAGAAGAGTAGAGAGGAGAATATAGAGGAGATGAGTAGAGAGGAGAAGAGTAGAGAGGAGAATAGAGAGGAGAATAGAGAGGAGAAGAGTAGAGAGGAGAAGAGTAGAGAGGAGAAGAGTAGAGAGGAGAAGAGTAGAGAGGAGAAGAGTAGAGAGGAGATGAGTAGAGAGGAGAATAGAGAGGAGAAGAGTAGAGAGGAGAATATAGAGGAGAAGAGTAGAGAGGAGAATATAGAGGAGATGAGTAGAGAGGAGAATATAGAGGAGATGAGTAGAGAGGAGAATAGAGAGGAGAAGAGTAGAGAGGAGAAGAGTAGAGAGGAGAAGAGTAGAGAGGAGAATATAGAGGAGATGAGTAGAGAGGAGAAGAGTAGAGAGGAGAAGAGTAGAGAGGAGATGAGTAGAGAGGAGAATAGAGAGGAGAAGAGTAGAGAGGAGAAGAGTAGAGAGGAGAAGAGTAGAGAGGAGATGAGTAGAGAGGAGATGAGTAGAGAGGAGAATAGAGAGGAGAAGAGTAGAGAGGAGAATATAGAGGAGATGAGTAGAGAGGAGAATAGAGAGGAGATGAGTAGAGAGGAGAAGAGTAGAGAGGAGAAGAGTAGAGAGGAGATGAGTAGAGAGGAGAATATAGAGGAGATGAGTAGAGAGGAGAAGAGTAGAGAGGAGAAGAGTAGAGAGGAGATGAGTAGAGAGGAGAATAGAGAGGAGAAGAGTAGAGAGGAGAAGAGTAGAGAGGAGAAGAGTAGAGAGGAGATGAGTAGAGAGGAGATGAGTAGAGAGGAGAATAGAGAGGAGAAGAGTAGAGAGGAGAATATAGAGGAGATGAGTAGAGAGGAGAATAGAGAGGAGATGAGTAGAGAGGAGAAGAGTAGAGAGGAGAAGAGTAGAGAGGAGAAGAGTAGAGAGGAGAATATAGAGGAGATGAGTAGAGAGGAGAAGAGTAGAGAGGAGAAGAGTAGAGAGGAGATGAGTAGAGAGGAGAGTAGAGAGGAGAAGAGTAGAGAGGAGAAGAGTAGAGAGGAGAAGAGTAGAGAGGAGATGAGTAGAGAGGAGATGAGTAGAGAGGAGAATAGAGAGGAGAAGAGTAGAGAGGAGAATATAGAGGAGATGAGTAGAGAGGAGAATAGAGAGGAGATGAGTAGAGAGGAGAATAGAGAGGAGATGAGTAGAGAGGAGAATAGAGAGGAGATGAGTAGAGAGGAGAAGAGTAGAGAGGAGAAGAGTAGAGAGGAGAAGAGTAGAGAGGAGATGAGTAGAGAGGAGAATAGAGAGGAGAAGAGTAGAGAGGAGAAGAGTAGAGAGGAGAAGAGTAGAGAGGAGATGAGTAGAGAGGAGAATAGAGAGGAGAAGAGTAGAGAGGAGAATATAGAGGAGATGAGTAGAGAGGAGAATAGAGAGGAGATGAGTAGAGAGGAGAATAGAGAGGAGATGAGTAGAGAGGAGAAGAGTAGAGAGGAGAAGAGTAGAGAGGAGAAGAGTAGAGAGGAGAATATAGAGGAGATGAGTAGAGAGGAGATGAGTAGAGAGGAGAATAGAGAGGAGAAGAGTAGAGAGGAGATGAGTAGAGAGGAGAAGAGTAGAGAGGAGAATATAGAGGAGATGAGTAGAGAGGAGATGAGTAGAGAGGAGAATAGAGAGGAGAAGAGTAGAGAGGAGAATATAGAGGAGAAGAGTAGAGAGGAGAATATAGAGGAGATGAGTAGAGAGGAGAATATAGAGGAGATGAGTAGAGAGGAGAATAGAGAGGAGAAGAGTAGAGAGGAGAAGAGTAGAGAGGAGAAGAGTAGAGAGGAGAATATAGAGGAGATGAGTAGAGAGGAGATGAGTAGAGAGGAGAATAGAGAGGAGATGAGTAGAGAGGAGAAGAGTAGAGAGGAGAATATAGAGGAGATGAGTAGAGAGGAGATGAGTAGAGAGGAGAAGAGTAGAGAGGAGAATAGAGAGGAGAAGAGTAGAGAGGAGAAGAGTAGAGAGGAGAATAGAGAGGAGAAGAGTAGAGAGGAGAAGAGTAGAGAGGAGAAGAGTAGAGAGGAGAATATAGAGGAGATGAGTAGAGAGGAGAATAGAGAGGAGAAGAGTAGAGTGGAGAAGAGTAGAGAGGAGAAGAGTAGAGAGGAGAATAGAGAGGAGATGAGTAGAGAGGAGAAGAGTAGAGAGGAGAAGAGTAGAGAGGAGAATAGAGAGGAGATGAGTAGAGAGGAGAAGAGTAGAGAGGAGAATATAGAGGAGATGAGTAGAGAGGAGAATATAGAGGAGATGAGTAGAGAGGAGATGAGTAGAGAGGAGATGAGTAGAGAGGAGATGAGTAGAGAGGAGAAGAGTAGAGAGGAGAATATAGAGGAGATGAGTAGAGAGGAGATGAGTAGAGAGGAGAATAGAGAGGAGATGAGTAGAGAGGAGAATAGAGAGGAGAAGAGTAGAGAGGAGAATAGAGAGGAGAAGAGTAGAGAGGAGAATATAGAGGAGATGAGTAGAGAGGAGAATATAGAGGAGATGAGTAGAGAGGAGAATAGAGAGGAGAAGAGTAGAGAGGAGAATATAGAGGAGATGAGTAGAGAGGAGAATATAGAGGAGATGAGTAGAGAGGAGAAGAGTAGAGAGGAGATGAGTAGAGAGGAGATGAGTAGAGAGGAGAAGAGTAGAGAGGAGAATATAGAGGAGATGAGTAGAGAGGAGATGAGTAGAGAGGAGAATAGAGAGGAGATGAGTAGAGAGGAGAATAGAGAGGAGAAGAGTAGAGAGGAGAATAGAGAGGAGAAGAGTAGAGAGGAGAATATAGAGGAGATGAGTAGAGAGGAGAATATAGAGGAGATGAGTAGAGAGGAGAATAGAGAGGAGAAGAGTAGAGAGGAGAATATAGAGGAGATGAGTAGAGAGGAGAAGAGTAGAGAGGAGAAGAGTAGAGAGGAGAAGAGTAGAGAGGAGAAGAGTAGAGAGGAGAAGAGTAGAGAGGAGAATATAGAGGAGATGAGTAGAGAGGAGATGAGTAGAGAGGAGATGAGTAGAGAGGAGAATAGAGAGGAGAAGAGTAGAGAGGAGAATATAGAGGAGATGAGTAGAGAGGAGAATATAGAGGAGATGAGTAGAGAGGAGAATAGAGAGGAGAAGAGTAGAGAGGAGAAGAGTAGAGAGGAGAATATAGAGGAGATGAGTAGAGAGGAGAATAGAGAGGAGAAGAGTAGAGAGGAGAAGAGTAGAGAGGAGAAGAGTAGAGAGGAGAAGAGTAGAGAGGAGATGAGTAGAGAGGAGAATAGAGAGGAGAAGAGTAGAGAGGAGAATATAGAGGAGAAGAGTAGAGAGGAGAATATAGAGGAGATGAGTAGAGAGGAGAATAGAGAGGAGAAGAGTAGAGAGGAGAATATAGAGGAGATGAGTAGAGAGGAGAATATAGAGGAGATGAGTAGAGAGGAGAATAGAGAGGAGAAGAGTAGAGAGGAGAAGAGTAGAGAGGAGAATATAGAGGAGATGAGTAGAGAGGAGAATAGAGAGGAGAAGAGTAGAGAGGAGAAGAGTAGAGAGGAGAAGAGTAGAGAGGAGAAGAGTAGAGAGGAGAAGAGTAGAGAGGAGATGAGTAGAGAGGAGAATAGAGAGGAGAAGAGTAGAGAGGAGAATATAGAGGAGAAGAGTAGAGAGGAGAATATAGAGGAGATGAGTAGAGAGGAGAATAGAGAGGAGAAGAGTAGAGAGGAGAATAGGAGAAGAGTAGAGAGGAGAATATAGAGGAGAAGAGTAGAGAGGAGAAGAGTAGAGAGGAGAAGAGTAGAGAGGAGAAGAGTAGAGAGGAGAATATAGAGGAGATGAGTAGAGAGGAGAATATAGAGGAGATGAGTAGAGAGGAGAAGAGTAGAGAGGAGAATAGAGAGGAGAATAGAGAGGAGAAGAGTAGAGAGGAGAATAGAGAGGAGAAGAGTAGAGAGGAGAAGAGTAGAGAGGAGAAGAGTAGAGAGGAGAAGAGTAGAGAGGAGAAGAGTAGAGAGGAGAAGAGTAGAGAGGAGAATATAGAGGAGAAGAGTAGAGAGGAGAAGAGTAGAGAGGAGAAGAGTAGAGAGGAGAAGAGAGAGGAGAAGAGTAGAGAGGAGAATATAGAGGAGATGAGTAGAGAGGAGAATATAGAGGAGAAGAGTAGAGAGGAGAAGAGTAGAGAGGAGAAGAGTAGAGAGGAGAAGAGTAGAGAGGAGAATATAGAGGAGATGAGTAGAGAGGAGAATATAGAGGAGATGAGTAGAGAGGAGAAGAGTAGAGAGGAGAAGAGTAGAGAGGAGAAGAGTAGAGAGGAGAAGAGTAGAGAGGAGAAGAGTAGAGAGGAGAAGAGTAGAGAGGAGAATATAGAGGAGATGAGTAGAGAGGAGAATATAGAGGAGATGAGTAGAGAGGAGAATATAGAGGAGAAGAGTAGAGAGGAGAAGAGTAGAGAGGAGAAGAGTAGAGAGGAGAAGAGTAGAGAGGAGAATATAGAGGAGATGAGTAGAGAGGAGAAGAGTAGAGAGGAGAATATAGAGGAGATGAGTAGAGAGGAGAATATAGAGGAGATGAGTAGAGAGGAGAATATAGAGGAGATGAGTAGAGAGGAGAAGAGTAGAGAGGAGATGAGTAGAGAGGAGAATATAGAGGAGAAGAGTAGAGAGGAGAAGAGTAGAGAGGAGAAGAGTAGAGAGGAGAATATAGAGGAGAAGAGTAGAGAGGAGAATATAGAGGAGAAGAGTAGAGAGGAGAAGAGTAGAGAGGAGAAGAGTAGAGAGGAGAAGAGTAGAGAGGAGAATATAGAGGAGATGAGTAGAGAGGAGAATAGAGAGGAGATGAGTAGAGAGAAGAGTAGAGAGGAGAATATAGAGGAGATGAGTAGAGAGGAGAATAGAGAGGAGATGAGTAGAGAGGAGAATAGAGAGGAGATGAGTAGAGAGGAGAATAGAGAGGAGATGAGTAGAGAGGAGAATAGAGAGGAGATGAGTAGAGAGGAGAATAGAGAGGAGATGAGTAGAGAGGAGAATAGAGAGGAGATGAGTAGAGAGGAGAATAGAGAGGAGAAGAGTAGAGAGGAGAATAGAGAGGAGATGAGTAGAGAGGAGAAGAGTAGAGAGGAGAATATAGAGGAGATGAGTAGAGAGGAGAAGAGTAGAGAGGAGATGAGTAGAGAGGAGATGAGTAGAGAGGAGAAGAGTAGAGAGGAGAATATAGAGGAGATGAGTAGAGAGGAGAAGAGTAGAGAGGAGAAGAGTAGAGAGGAGAAGAGTAGAGAGGAGAAGAGTAGAGAGGAGATGAGTAGAGAGGAGAATAGAGAGGAGATGAGTAGAGAGGAGAATAGAGAGGAGATGAGTAGAGAGGAGAATAGAGAGGAGATGAGTAGAGAGGAGAATAGAGAGGAGAAGAGTAGAGAGGAGAATAGAGAGGAGATGAGTAGAGAGGAGAAGAGTAGAGAGGAGAATATAGAGGAGAAGAGTAGAGAGGAGAAGAGTAGAGAGGAGAAGAGTAGAGAGGAGATGAGTAGAGAGGAGAAGAGTAGAGAGGAGAATATAGAGGAGAAGAGTAGAGAGGAGAAGAGTAGAGAGGAGAAGAGTAGAGAGGAGAAGAGTAGAGAGGAGAAGAGTAGAGAGGAGAAGAGTAGAGAGGAGAAGAGTAGAGAGGAGATGAGTAGAGAGGAGAATAGAGAGGAGATGAGTAGAGAGGAGAAGAGTAGAGAGGAGAAGAGTAGAGAGGAGATGAGTAGAGAGGAGAATAGAGAGGAGATGAGTAGAGAGGAGAAGAGTAGAGAGGAGAAGAGTAGAGAGGAGAATATAGAGGAGATGAGTAGAGAGGAGAATAGAGAGGAGATAAGTAGAGAGGAGAATATAGAGGAGATGAGTAGAGAGGAGATGAGTAGAGAGGAGAAGAGTAGAGAGGAGAATAGAGAGGAGATAAGTAGAGAGGAGAATATAGAGGAGATGAGTAGAGAGGAGAATAGAGAGGAGAAGAGTAGAGAGGAGAATAGAGAGGAGAAGAGTAGAGATGAGAATAGAGAGGAGATGAGTAAAGGGGAGAATATAGAGGAGATGAGTAGAGAGGAGAAGAGTAGAGAGGAGAATATAGAGGAGATGAGTAGAGAGGAGATGAGTAGAGAGGAGATGAGTAGAGAGGAGAATATAGAGGAGATGAGTAGAGAGGAGATGAGTAGAGAGGAGAAGAGTAGAGAGGAGAATAGAGAGGAGAAGAGTAGAGAGGAGAATAGAGAGGAGATGAGTAGAGAGGAGATGAGTAGAGAGGAGAATAGAGAGGAGATGAGTAGAGAGGAGAATAGAGAGGAGATGAGTAGAGAGGAGATGAGTAGAGAGGAGAATAGAGAGGAGATGAGTAGAGAGGAGATGAGTAGAGAGGAGAAGAGTAGAGAGGAGATGAGTAGAGAGGAGAATAGAGAGGAGATGAGTAGAGAGGAGAAGAGTAGAGAGGAGAAGAGTAGAGAGGAGAATAGAGAGGAGATGAGTAGAGAGGAGATGAGTAGAGAGGAGAAGAGTAGAGAGGAGAATATAGAGGAGATGAGTAGAGAGGAGAATAGAGAGGAGATGAGTAGAGAGGAGAAGAGTAGAGAGGAGAAGAGTAGAGAGGAGATGAGTAGAGAGGAGAATAGAGAGGAGATGAGTAGAGAGGAGAATAGAGAGGAGATGAGTAGAGAGGAGATGAGTAGAGAGGAGAAGAGTAGAGAGGAGAAGAGTAGAGAGGAGATGAGTAGAGAGGAGAAGAGTAGAGAGGAGAAGAGTAGAGAGGAGAATAGAGAGGAGAAGAGTAGAGATGAGAATAGAGAGGAGATGAGTAGAGAGGAGAAGAGTAGAGAGGAGAAGAGTAGAGAGGAGAATAGAGAGGAGATGAGTAGAGAGGAGAAGAGTAGAGAGGAGAAGAGTAGAGAGGAGAAGAGTAGAGAGGAGAATAGAGAGGAGAAGAGTAGAGAGGAGAAGAGTAGAGAGGAGGAGAGTAGAGAGGAGAAGAGTAGAGAGGAGAAGAGTAGAGAGGAGAAGAGTAGAGAGGAGAATAGAGAGGAGATGAGTAGAGAGGAAGAGAGTAGAGAGGAGAAGAGTAGAGAGGAGAATAGAGAGGAGATGAGTAGAGAGGAGAAGAGTAGAGAGGAGAAGAGTAGAGAGGAGAATAGAGAGGAGAAGAGTAGAGAGGAGAATATAGAGGAGATGAGTAGAGAGGAGATGAGTAGAGAGGAGAAGAGTAGAGAGGAGAATAGAGAGGAGATAAGTAGAGAGGAGAATATAGAGGAGACAAGTAGAGAGGAGAATATAGAGGAGATGAGTAGAGAGGAGAGGAGATGAGTAGACAGGAGAATATAGAGGAGATGAGTTGAGAGGAGAATATAGAGGAGATGAGTAGAGAGGAGAATATAGAGGAGATGAGTATATAGAGGAGATGAGTAGAGAGGGGATGTTAGACGCGCATTGACAAGAATATATTGGAAAATATGAGAATATAGAAGAGCATAAAAGAAAATATAAAGGAGTATGGGGAGTAATATAGAAGGGTATGGGGGAGAATGAAGAAGAGTATACATGAAAATATAGATGAGTATGAATGAGAATATAAAGGAGTATTGGGCAAAATATAGATGAGTATGGAGAAGAATATAGAAGAGAATTAAAAAAAGTAGAGAATGGAATAAAGAAGCTTATAGAGGAACATGAAGGGGAATGTAGAAGAGTTTGGAAGGGGGAGATACAGTGAGTAAAATAAGTATTTGATCCCCTTAGTACTTGGTGGAGGTTCCTTGTTGGGAAGCACAGAGCTCAGACGTTTCTTGTAGGTGGTGATCAGGTTTCCACACATCTCAGGAGGGATTTTCTCTTCTCTACAGATCTTCTCTAAATCCATAAGGATTTCTTGGCAGCTCGAAGTTTCAGCTCCCTCCATACATTTTCTATAGGATTAAGGTCTGGAGACTGGCTGGGCCACTCCATCACCTTCATGTGCTTCTTCTTGAGCCACTCCTTGTTGCGTTGGCGGTATGTTTTGGGTGATTGTCATGCTGGAAGACCCATCCATGACCCATCTTCAGTGTTCTGGCTGAGGGAAGAAGGTTCTCCTCCAAAATCTTACAATACATGGCCCCGCCCATTGGCCCCTCAATGCGGCAAAGTCGGCCTGGACCTTTATCAGAGATACGGCCCCAAAGCCTCATGTTTCCCCCTCCGTGTGACTGGAGGGATGGAGTTCTCAGGCCAGTGAACAAAGGGAGTTACGGAGCCAATTCCTAGGAGAACGGCCCCCAGGAGCAATGGGTGACTGAGTTGGACATGCTGGTCCAGCAGGAGATAGAGCTGGACAATCGGTATCGGGCTCTGCAATGGCACGCGGAGGAGGAATATTTAGGGAAGACTACAGAGTGCTCTTCGGAGGGATATGACTTTGGTGGCCCTGGATTGCTGTGGGAGAGCCTTACAGATTGTTTGGTGTTTGGCGATGAAGGGGAACTTTCCCTTGAGGACCTGCGAGAACACAGGCCTGGCTTTGCTCGGTCTTGCAGGGGTCTCAGAGCTTAACCTGATCTAGACTATTTGCTAAGGAAGGAACAGCATCTGGAAAGGGCATACAGGAAACTGCTAGAATGCGTTCAGCAGCATGCCAGAGAATCGGCAGTGGAAACTCTGGAGATTTCGGTCTCCAAAGCTGAAGTGCTGACCGCAGGGCAGAGCTCTGCTAACCTCTGCCCAACAGCAGCTTCAGCCTCCCTGAGAGAAGAGGTAGTCGGCCTTTCTCCCACAATATTGACAGAGACCTGGGATTTTCTGCCAGCAGCATCAGCGGAGTTACCAGAATCTTCTCCAGCTGAAGCGCTGGCAACCGAACAGAGGGTCCAAGACCTCTGTCCCACACTTTTAGCAATTCCAGAGACTGAGGATTTAATAGACATTTCTGTAGAGGAGGAACCACCTAGCAAACCCCCAGCAGAAGTGCTGGCAGCAGGACAGAGTACTGCAGACCCCTGCTCCACAGCAGGACAGAGTACTGCAGACCCCTGCTCCACAGCAGGACAGAGTACTGCAGACCCCTGCTCCACAGCAGGACAGAGTACTGCAGACCCCTGCTCCACAGCAGGACAGAGTACTGCAGACCCCTGCTCCACAGCAGGACAGAGTACTGCAGACCCCTGCTCCACAGCAGGACAGAGTACTGCAGACCCCTGCTCCACACCCGTGGCAGTTTCGGAGGCCCGAGGTGAGGAGGTGGTGTTTCTTTTTCCCCAGTGGATTGCAGAGATGCAGGGAAAGGAAGTGGCCATTTCCCCTCCCCAACAAGGATTTTTTAAACCTGGGAGACAATAACGAAGACGGGAAGTTTCAGCAGCAGACGGCGCCCCAAAATGATGACACCCACCCAGCTGAAGTGCTGGCAACCGGACAGAGGGTCCAAGACCTCTGCCCCAAACCTGAAGAAATTCTGGAGGCCCAGGGTGAGGAGGTGGCAGTCTGTCCCCAGCTGCAGATCAGGATCCAAGGAGAGAATGCAGTCGTCACCTCACAACTGCAGCTTGATCTGGTGTCGGTGGATGGGCCTGTGGTCTCCACTAACAGAAAACCAGCAGAAGTGCTGGCAACAGGGCAGAGTGCTACCAACCTCTGCCCAGCACCGGCAACAACTGTAGAGTTCCAGGGAGCCGGGGTAGTCTGCCTCTCTCCCCAACAGTTAGCTGGAGCAGATGATGTAGGGAAGCTCCTATGCCCAGCTGAACTGCTGACAACGGGACAGAGCGCTGCTGGCCTCTGCCCTTCACTAACAAACAATGGATTTCCTGTAAAAGTTGATGGGATTTCAGTCTCCACTTGTATACCCCTGGGATGGGGGGACAGTCGGCCCAGATCTCCAACAGCATGATGGAGTGAGCCCAGTCACCCTGTCTTCTCTCCAGCGGCTGAAAGGACTCCAGGGGGAAGGGCCAGTCCAGGCCTCTCCCCAGCGGCGGGTATGTTCTCTGAGAGAGGCAGGGGTTGGCTGGGTGAGTAATGCTCTGTTTGGGACAATTTATTTGGGGTACTCTGTGGAGGATACTGGCATTGGGAGACACTGGAACTAGACGAGGAGACCCCGTCTGGGGTCTCCTCCTGCGTTAGTCTCCTGCTGAAAGGGGAGATGTGTGACAGGAGTGACTTTGGGTTGGGGTTTTGTGGGACTAATGTGTGCTGTGCCATGCTGTTGGACTATTTTCTGTGATGGTTTGGGGTGGGACTGTATTCTATTGTCTATTGTGGCTGTCTTAACTATTATGGGATGTGCAAGTGTGTTTTGCTGTGAGGAAAAAGGGAGGGGGGATTCCTCCAACCCCCCTGCTTAGAAGACTCTGTATTGAGAAGTTTGAACACACCTGACCTGTGTGGCCATTGTCATTGGACAGTTTGACCCGCCCTGTTTTCCAAGGGTGGGAGGGATGTGTTTTTGAGGAGAGATATCTGTGTCCATGTGTGATAATAAAAGCAGTTTGTTTTACCCTACACTGAGGTGTTGTGTCTGTGGACTGGGGGGGGGGGCTGAAGAAGCTTGGAGGGTGCTGGTTCTGGACAGAGGAGGCATTAACGGCGGAACTGGATCTGTTTGAGGACAGAGGCTTCGTCACAGTCATAGTCACCATTTTTCTTCCTCCAAACACCACAGAACTTTTTTGTAAGATCTTGGAGGAGAACCTTCTTCCCTCATCCAGAACACTGAAGATGGGTCATTGATAGGTCTTCCAGCATGACAATGACCCAAAACATACCGCCAAGGCAACAAAGGAGTGGCTCAAGAAGAAGCACATGAAGGTGATGGAGTGGCCTAGCCGGTCTCCAGACCTTAATCCTATAGAAAATGTATGGAGGGAGCTGAAACTTCAAGTTGCCAAGAGAGACAGCCAAGAAACCTTCAGGATTTAGAGAAGATCTGTAAAGAAGAGAGGAGCAAAATCCCTCCTGAGATGTGGAAACCTGATCACCACCTACAAGAAACTTCTGACCTCTGTGCTTCCCAACAAGGGTTTCCCCACCAACTACTAAGGGGATCAAATACTTATTTTTCTCCATTTATAACATTTGTATCATGTGATGTTTCTGGATTTTTGGTTGATATTCTGTCTCTATCATATAAAATACACCTATGATAAAAATTATAAACCCTTCATTTCTATGTAAGTGGGCAAAACTACACCATCTGCAGGGCAGACAATCAGTATTTCCCCCCACTGTAAAGGAACATGGAGGGGAATATAGAAGAGTATGGAGGGGAATATCGAAAAGTATGGAAGAGCATGGAGAAGAATATAGAGGAGTTTGGAGGAGAATATAGAAGAGTATGAAGGGGAATGTAGAGGAATATGGAAGATGATATTATAGAGGAGGGAGGTGTAGAGGAGGGCGGTGTAGAGGATAGAGAAGAGGGATATAGAGGAGAGGAGGGGGATATAGAGGAGCGAGATGTAGAGAAGGGGGATATAGAGGAGGGGGATATAGTGGAGGGGGATATAGAGGAGGGGGATATAGAGAAGGGGGATATAGAGGAGGGGGATATAGAGGATAGAGGAAGGGATATGGAGGATAGAGGAGGGGGGTATAGAGGATAGAGGAGGGATATATAGAGGAGGGGGATATATAGAGGATAGAATAGGTGATATAGAGGAGGGGGATAGAGAGGATAGAGGAGGGGGATATAGAGGATAGAATAGGGGATATAAAGGAGGGGGATATAGAGGATAGAATAGGGGATATAGAGGAGGGGATATAGAGGAGGAGGATATAGAGGATAGAGGAGGGGGATATAGAAGATAGAATAGGGGATATAGAGGAGGAGGATATAGAGGATAGAGGAGGGGGATATAGAGGATAGAATAGGGGATATAAAGGAGGGGGATATAGAGGATAGAATAGGGGATATAGAGGAGGGGGATATAGAGGAGGAGGATATAGAGGAAGGGATATAGAGGATAGAGGAGGAGGATATAGAGGAAGGGATATACAGGATAGAGGAGGGGGATATAGAGGATTGATATATAGAGGAGGGGATATAGAGGAGGGGGATATAGGGGATAGAGGAGGGGGATAGAGAGGATAGAGGAGGGGGATATAGAGGATAGAATAGGGGATATAGAGGAGGGAGATATAGAGGAGGGGGATATAGAGGAGGGGAATATAGAGGATAGAATAGGGGATTTAGAGGAGGGGGATATAGAGGATAGAATAGGGGATATAGAGGAGGGGGATATAGAGGATAGAGGAGGGGGATATAGAGGATAGAATAGGGGATATAGAGGAGGGGGATATAGAGGATAGAGGAGGGGGATATAGAGGATAGAATAGGGGATATAGAGGAGGGGAATATAGAGGATAGAGGAGGGGGATATAGAGGATAGAATAGGGGATATAGAGGAGGGGATATAGAGCAGTGTTTCTCAACTCCAGTCCTCGAGGCGCCCCAACAGGTCATGTTTTCAGGCTTTCCATTATTTCGCACAGGTGATTTGATCAGTTTCACTGCCTTAGTAATTACCACAGCTGTTTCGTCTGAGGGAAATCCTGAAAACATGACCTGTTGGGGCGCCTTGAGGACTGGAGTTGAGAAACACTGATATAGAGGAGGGGGATGTAGAGGATAGAGGAGGGGGATATAGAGGAGGGGCATATGGAGGATAGAATAGGGGATATATAGGAGGGGGATATAGAGGATAGAATAGGGGATATAGAGGGAGGGGGATATAGAGGATAGAATAGGGGATATAGAGGATAGAATATGGGGATATAGAGGAGGGGGATATAGAGGATAGAATAGGGGATATAGAGGAGGGGGATATAGAGTATAGAGGAGGGGGATATAGAGTATAGAGGAGGGGGATATAGAGGATATAGGAGGGAGCTATAGAGGAGGGGGATATAGAGGATAGAATAGGGGATATAGAGGAGGGGGATATAGAGGATAGAATAGGGGATATAGAAGAGGGGATATAGAGGAGGGGGATATAGAGGAGGGGGATATAGAGGATAGAATAGGGGATATAGAAGAGGGGATATAGAGGAGGGGGATATAGAGGAGGGGGATATAGAGGATAGAATAGGGGATATAGAGGAGGGGGATATAGAGGAGGAGGATATAGAGGAAGGGATATAGAGGAGGGGGATATAGAGAATAGAGGAGGAGGATATAGAGGAAGGGATATACAGGATAGAGGAGGGGGATATAGAGGATAGAGGAGGGGGATATAGAGTATAGAGGAGGGGGATATAGAGGATATAGGAGGGAGCTATAGAGGAGGGGGATATAGAGGATAGAATAGGGGATATAGAGGAGGGGGATATAGAGGATAGAATAGGGGATATAGAAGAGGGGATATAGAGGAGGGGGATATAGAGGAGGGGGATATAGAGGAGGAGGATATAGAGGAAGGGATATAGAGGAGGGGGATATAGAGAATAGAGGAGGAGGATATAGAGGAAGGGATATACAGGATAGAGGAGGGGGATATAGAGTATAGAGGAGGGGGATATAGAGTATAGAGGAGGGGGATATAGAGGATATAGGAGGGAGCTATAGAGGAGGGGGATATAGAGGATAGAATAGGGGATATAGAGGAGGGGGATATAGAGGATAGAATAGGGGATATAGAAGAGGGGATATAGAGGAGGGGGATATAGAGGATAGAATAGGGGATATAGAAGAGGGGATATAGAGGAGGGGGATATAGAGGAGGGGGATATAGAGGATAGAATAGGGGATATAGAGGAGGGGGATATAGAGGAGGAGGATATAGAGGAAGGGATATAGAGGAGGGGGATATAGAGAATAGAGGAGGAGGATATAGAGGAAGGGATATACAGGATAGAGGAGGGGGATATAGAGGATTGATATATAGAGGAGGGGATATAGAGGAGGGGGATATAGGGGATAGAGGAGGGGGATAGAGAGGATAGAGGAGGGGGATATAAAGGAGGAGGATATAGAGGATAGAGGAGGGGGATATAGAGGATAGAATAGGGGATATAGAGGAAGGGATATAGAGGAGGAGGATATAGAGGAAGGGATATACAGGATAGAGGAGGGGGATATAGAGGATTGATATATAGAGGAAGGGGATATAGGGGATAGAGGAGGGGGATATAGAGGATAGAATAGGGGATATAGAGGAGGGGGATATAGAGGAGGGGCATATAGAGGATAGAATAGGGGATATAGAGGATAGAATAGGGGAATTTAGAGGAGGGGGATAGTGATGATAGAGGAGGGGGATATAGGGGATTTAGAGGAGGGGGATATAGAGGATAGAATAGGGGATATAGAGGAGGGGGATATAGAGGATAGAGGAGGGGGATATAGAGGATAGAGGAGGGGGATATAGAGGAGGGGATATAGAGCAGTGTTTCTCAACTCCAGTCCTCGAGGCGCCCCAACAGGTCATGTTTTCAGGCTTTCCATTATTTCGCACAGGTGATTTGATCATTTTCACTGCCTTAGTAATTACCACAGCTGTTTCGTCTGAGGGAAATCCTGAAAACATGACCTGTTGGAGCGCCTTGAGGACTGGAGTTGAGAAACACTGATATAGAGGATAGAGGAGGGGGATATAGAGGAGGGGGATATAGAGGATAGAGGAGGGGGATATAGAGGATAGAGGAGTGGATATAGAGGATAGAATAGGGGATAAAGAGGGAGGGGGATATAGAGGATAGAATAGGGGATATAGAGGATAGAATAGGGGATATATAGGAGGGGGATATAGAGGATAGAGGAGGGGGATATAGAGGATATAGGAGGGAGATATAGAGGAGGGGGATATAGAGGATAGAATAGGGGATATAGAGGAGGGGGATATAGAGGATAGAATAGGGGATATAGAGGAGGGGGATGTAGAGGATAGAGGAGGGGGATATAGGGGATAGAATAGGGGATATAGAGGAGGGGGATATAGAGGATAGAATAGGGGATATAGAGGAGGGGGATATAGAGGATAGAATAGGGGATATAGAGGAGGGGATATAGAGGAGGGGGATATAGAGGATAGAATAGAGGATAGAGGAGGGGATATAGAGGATAGAATAGGGGATATAGAGGAGGGGGATATAGAGGATGGGATATAGAGGATAGAATAGGGGATATAGAGGATAGAATAGGGGATATAGAGGAGGGGGATATAGAGGATAGAGGAGGGGGATATAGAGGATAGAGGAGGGGGATATAGAGGAGGGGATATAGAGGAGGGGGGATATAGAGGATAGAATGGGGGATATAGAGGAGGGGATATAGAGGAGGAGGATATAGAGGATAGAGGAGGGGGATATAGAAGATAGAATAGGGGATATAGAGGAGGAGGATATAGAGGATAGAGGAGGGGGATATAGAGGAGGGGGATATAGAGGATAGAATAGGGGATATAGAGGATAGAATAGGGGATATAGAGGAGGGGGATATAGAGGAGGAGGATATAGAGGAAGGGATATAGAGGATAGAGGAGGGGGATATAGAGGAGGAGGATATAGAGGAAGGGATATACAGGATAGAGGAGGGGGATATAGAGGATTGATATATAGAGGAGGGGATATAGAGGAGGGGGGATATAGAGGATAGAATAGGGGATATAAAGGAGGGGGATATAGAGGATAGAATAGGGGATATAGAGGAGGGGATATAGAGGAGGAGGATATAGAGGATAGAGGAGGGGGATATAGAGGATAGAATAGGGGATATAGAGGATAGAATAGGGGATATAGAGGAGGGGGATATAGAGGAGGAGGATATAGAGGAAGGGATATACAGGATAGAGGAGGGGGATATAGAGGATTGATATATAGAGGAGGGGATATAGAGGAGGGGGATATAGGGTATAGAGGAGGGGGATAGAGAGGATAGAGGAGGGGGATATAGAGGATAGAATAGGGGATATAGAGGAGGGAGATATAGAGGAGGGGGATATAGAGATGGGGATATAGAGGAGGGGGATATAGAGGATAGAATAGGGGATATAGAGGAGGGGGATATAGAGGAGGGGGATATAGAGGATAGAATAGGGGATATAGAGGAGGGGCATATAGAGGATAGAATAGGGGATATAGAGGATAGAATAGGGGATTTAGAGGAGGGGGATATAGAGGATAGAATAGGGGATATAGAGGAGGGGCATATAGAGGATAGAATAGGGGATTTAGAGGAGGGGGATATAGAGGATAGAATAGGGGATATAGAGGATAGAATAGGGGATATAGAGGAGGGGGATATAGAGGATAAAATAGGGGATATAGAGGAGGGGGATATAGAGGATAGAGGAGGGGGATATAGAGGAGGGGGATATAGAGGATAGAATAGGGGATATAGAGGAGGGGGATATAGAGGATAGAATAGGGGTTATAGAGGAGGGGGATATAGAGGAGGGAGGTTTGTAAGGAGATGAGTTTATAGAATAATATATAGAAGAGTATATAGAAGGGTTCATAATAAAGTGCAGGGGGTGTGGCTATGTCCATTTATAGTGTGTTATGGGCGGAGCCTGTCTCTGTCAGTACTTCCCTTACTTCTCTTCTGTGATGAGGATCCTCCCCGCTCTGCTCCTGCATGATCTACATTTTTACTGTATGTGTTTTGCTGTCAGGGGATGGTGGAGGTGTGTTCAGAGATTTCGGGAGAAACTGATACGGGTTTCTGTGCATTATGAGGGGTTCCCACCATCCCTGTGCTGAGTTCCCGGGTCTGTACACCCGCTGTGCCCATTATGAGGGGTTCCCACCATCCCTGTGCTGAGTTCCCGGGTCTGTACACCCGCTGTGCCCATTATGAGGAGTTACCACCATCCCTGTGCTGAGTTCCCGGGTCTGTACACCTGCTGTGCCCATTATGAGGGGTTCCCACCATCCCTGTGCTGAGTTCCCGGGTCTGTACACCCGCTGTGCCCATTATGAGGGGTTCCCATCATCCCTGTGCTGAGTTCCCGGGTCTGTACACCCGCTGTGCCCATTATGAGGGGTTCCCACCATCCCTGTGCTGAGTTCCCGGGTCTGTACACCCGCTGTGCCCATTATGAGGGGTTCCCACCAACCCTGTGCTGAGTTCCCGGGTCTGTACACCCGCTGTGCCCATTATGAGGGGTTCCCACCATCCCTGTGCTGAGTTCCCGGGTCTGTACACCCGCTGTGCCCATTATGAGGGGTTCCCACCATCCCTGTGCTGAGTTCCCGGGTCTGTACACCCGCTGTGCCCATTATGAGGGGTTCCCACCATCCCTGTGCTGAGTTCCCGGGTCTGTACACCCGCTGTGCCCATTATGAGGGGTTCCCACCGTCCCTGTGCTGAGTTCCCGGGTCTGTACACCTGCTGTGCCCATTATGAGGGGTTCCCACCATCCATGTGCTGAGTTCCCGGGTCTGTACACCCGCTGTGCCCATTATGAGGGATTCTCACCATCCCTGTGCTGAGTTCCCGGGTCTGTACACCCGCTGTGCCCATTATGAGGGGTTCCCACCATCCCTGTGCTGAGTTCCCGGGTCTGTACACCAGCTGTGCCCATTATGAGGGGTTCCCACCATCCCTGTGCTGAGTTCCCGGGTCTGTACACCCGCTGTGCCCATTATGAGGGGTTCTCACCATCCCTGTGCTGAGTTCCCGGGTCTGTACACCCGCTGTGCCCATTATGAGGGGTTCCCATCATCCCTGTGCTGAGTTCCCGGGTCTGTACACCCGCTGTGCCCATTATGAGGGGTTCCCACCATCCCTGTGCTGAGTTCCCGGGTCTGTACACCTGCTGTGCCCATTATGAGGGGTTCCCACCATCCATGTGCTGAGTTCCCGGGTCTGTACACCCGCTGTGCCCATTATGAGGGGTTCTCACCATCCCTGTGCTGAGTTCCCGGGTCTGTACACCCGCTGTGCCCATTATGAGGGGTTCCCACCATCCCTGTGCTGAGTTCCCGGGTCTGTACACCTGCTGTGCCCATTATGAGGGGTTCCCACCATCCATGTGCTGAGTTCCCGGGTCTGTACACCCGCTGTGCCCATTATGAGGGGTTCTCACCATCCCTGTGCTGAGTTCCCGGGTCTGTACACCCGCTGTGCCCATTATGAGGGGTTCCCACCATCCCTGTGCTGAGTTCCCGGGTCTGTACACCAGCTGTGCCCATTATGAGGGGTTCCCACCATCCCTGTGCTGAGTTCCCGGGTCTGTACACCCGCTGTGCCCATTATGAGGGGTTCTCACCATCCCTGTGCTGAGTTCCCGGGTCTGTACACCCGCTGTGCCCATTATGAGGGGTTCCCACCATCCCTGTGCTGAGTTCCCGGGTCTGTACACCAGCTGTGCCCATTATGAGGGGTTCCCACCATCCCTGTGCTGAGTTCCCGGGTCTGTACACCCGCTGTGCCCATTATGAGGGGTTCCCACCACCCCTGTGCTGAGTTCCCGGGTCTGTACACCCGCTGTGCCCATTATGAGGGGTTCTCACCATCCCTGTGCTGAGTTCCCGGGTCTGTACACCCGCTGTGCCCATTATGAGGGGTTCCCATCATCCCTGTGCTGAGTTCCCGGGTCTGTACACCCGCTGTGCCCATTATGAGGGGTTCCCACCATCCCTGTGCTGAGTTCCCGGGTCTGTACACCCGCTGTGCCCATTATGAGGGGTTCCCACCATCCATGTGCTGAGTTCCCGGGTCTGTACACCCGCTGTGCCCATTATGAGGGGTTCTCACCATCCCTGTGCTGAGTTCCCGGGTCTGTACACCCGCTGTGCCCATTATGAGGGGTTCCCACCATCCCTGTGCTGAGTTCCCGGGTCTGTACACCAGCTGTGCCCATTATGAGGGGTTCCCACCATCCCTGTGCTGAGTTCCCGGGTCTGTACACCCGCTGTGCCCATTATGAGGGGTTCCCACCATCCCTGTGCTGAGTTCCCGGGTCTGTACACCCGCTGTGCCCATTATGAGGGGTTCCCACCATCCCTGTGCTGAGTTCCCGGGTCTGTACACCCGCTGTGCCCATTATGAGGGGTTCCCACCATCCCTGTGCTGAGTTCCCGGGTCTGTACACCCGCTGTGCCCATTATGAGGGGTTCCCACCATCCCTGTGCTGAGTTCCCGGGTCTGTACACCCGCTGTGCCCATTATGAGGGGTTCTCACCATCCCTGTGCTGAGTTCCCGGGTCTGTACACCCGCTGTGCCCATTATGAGGGGTTCCCATCATCCCTGTGCTGAGTTCCCGGGTCTGTACACCCGCTGTGCCCATTATGAGGGGTTCCCACCATCCCTGTGCTGAGTTCCCGGGTCTGTACACCCGCTGTGCCCATTATGAGGGGTTCTCACCATCCCTGTGCTGAGTTCCCGGGTCTGTACACCCGCTGTGCCCATTATGAGGGGTTCCCACCATCCCTGTGCTGAGTTCCTGGGTCTGTACACCCGCTGTGCCCATTATGAGGAGTTCCCACCATCCTTGTGCTGAGTTCTCAGGTCTGTACACCCGCTGTGCCCAATATGAGGGGTTCCCACCATCCCTGTGCTGAGTTCCCGGGTCTGTACACCCACTGTGCCCATTATGAGGGGTTCCCACCATCCCTGTGCTGAGTTCCCGGGTCTGTACACCCGCTGTGCCCATTATGAGGGGTTCTCACCATCCCTGTGCTGAGTTCCCGGGTCTGTACACCCGCTGTGCCCATTATGAGGAGTTCCCACCATCCTTGTGCTGAGTTCTCAGGTCTGTACACCCGCTGTGCCCAATATGAGGGGTTCCCACCATCCCTGTGCTGAGTTCCCGGGTCTGTACACCCGCTGTGCCCATTATGAGGGGTTCCCACCATCCCTGTGCTGAGTTCCCGGGTCTGTACACCCGCTGTGCCCATTATGAGGGGTTCCCATCATCCCTGTGCTGAGTTCCCGGGTCTGTACACCCGCTGTGCCCATTATGAGGGGTTCCCACCATCCCTGTGCTGAGTTCCAGGGTCTGTACACTCGCTGTGCCCATTATGAGGGGTTCCCCCCGTCCCTGTGCTGAGTTCCCGGGTCTGTACACCCGCTGTGCCCATTATGAGGGGTTCCCACCATCCCTGTGCTGAGTTCCCGGGTCTGTACACCCGCTGTGCCCATTATGAGGGGTTCCCACCATCCCTGTGCTGAGTTCCCGGGTCTGTACACCCGCTGTGCCCATTATGAGGAGTTCCCACCATCCCTGTGCTGAGTTCCAGGGTCTGTACACCCGCTGTGCCCATTATGAGGAGTTCCCACCATCCTTGTGCTGAGTTCTCAGGTCTGTACACCCGCTGTGCCCAATATGAGGGGTTCCCACCATCCCTGTGCTGAGTTCCCGGGTCTGTACACCCGCTGTGCCCATTATGAGGGGTTCCCACCATCCCTGTGCTGAGTTCCCGGGTCTGTACACCCGCTGTGCCCATTATGAGGGGTTCCCACCGTCCCTGTGCTGAGTTCCCGGGTCTGTACACCCGCTGTGCCCATTATGAGGAGTTCCCACCATCCTTGTGCTGAGTTCTCAGGTCTGTACACCTGCTGTGCCCATTATGAGGGGTTCCCACCATCCATGTGCTGAGTTCCAGGGTCTGTACACCCGCTGTGCCCATTATGAGGAGTTCCCACCATCCTTGTGCTGAGTTCTCAGGTCTGTACACCCGCTGTGCCCATTATGAGGGGTTCCCACCATCCATGTGCTGAGTTCCCGGGTCTGTACACCCGCTGTGCCCATTATGAGGGGTTCCCACCATCCCTGTGCTGAGTTCCCGGGTCTGTACACCCGCTGTGCCCATTATGAGGGGTTCCCACCGTCCCTGTGCTGAGTTCCCGGGTCTGTACACCCGCTGTGCCCATTATGAGGGGTTCCCACCATCCCTGTGCTGAGTTCCCGGGTCTGTACACCTGCTGTGCCCATTATGAGGGGTTCCCACCATCCATGTGCTGAGTTCCCGGGTCTGTACACCTGCTGTGCCCATTATGAGGGGTTCCCACCATCCATGTGCTGAGTTCCCGGGTCTGTACACCCGCTGTGCCCATTATGAGGGGTTCTCACCATCCCTGTGCTGAGTTCCCGGGTCTGTACACCCGCTGTGCCCATTATGAGGGGTTCCCACCATCCCTGTGCTGAGTTCCCGGGTCTGTACACCCGCTGTGCCCATTATGAGGGGTTCCCACCATCCCTGTGCTGAGTTCCCGGGTCTGTACACCCACTGTGCCCATTATGAGGGGTTCCCACCATCCCTGTGCTGAGTTCCCGGGTCTGTACACCCGCTGTGCTCATTATGAGGGGTTCCCACCATCCCTGTGCTGAGTTCCCGGGTCTGTACACCCGCTGTGCCCATTATAAGGGGTTCCCACCAACCCTGTGCTGAGTTCCCGGGTCTGTACACCCGCTGTGCCCATTATGAGGGGTTCTCACCATCCCTGTGCTGAGTTCCCGGGTCTGTACACCCGCTGTGCCCATTATGAGGGGTTCCCACCAACCCTGTGCTGAGTTCCCGGGTCTGTACACCCGCTGTGCCCATTATGAGGGGTTCCCACCAACCCTGTGCTGAGTTCCCGGGTCTGTACACCCGCTGTGCCCATTATGAGGGGTTCCCACCATCCCTGTGCTGAGTTCCCGGGTCTGTACACCCGCTGTGCCCATTATGAGGGGTTCCCACCATCCCTGTGCTGAGTTCCCGGGTCTGTACACCCGCTGTGCCCATTATGAGGGGTTCCCACCGTCCCTGTGCTGAGTTCCCGGGTCTGTACACCCGCTGTGCCCATTATGAGGGGTTCCCACCGTCCCTGTGCTGAGTTCCCGGGTCTGTACACCTGCTGTGCCCATTATGAGGGGTTCCCACCATCCATGTGCTGAGTTCCCGGGTCTGTACACCCGCTGTGCCCATTATGAGGGGTTCCCACCATCCCTGTGCTGAGTTCCCGGGTCTGTACACCAGCTGTGCCCATTATGAGGGGTTCCCACCATCCCTGTGCTGAGTTCCCGGGTCTGTACACCCGCTGTGCCCATTATGAGGGGTTCTCACCATCCCTGTGCTGAGTTCCCGGGTCTGTACACCCGCTGTGCCCATTATGAGGGGTTCCCACCATCCCTGTGCTGAGTTCTCGGGTCTGTACACCCGCTGTGCCCATTATGAGGGGTTCTCACCATCCCTGTGCTGAGTTCCCGGGTCTGTACACCCGCTGTGCCCATTATGAGGGGTTCCCATCATCCCTGTGCTGAGTTCCCGGGTCTGTACACCCGCTGTGCCCATTATGAGGGGTTCCCACCGTCCCTGTGCTGAGTTCCGGGGTCTGTACACCCGCTGTGCCCATTATGAGGGGTTCCCACCATCCCTGTGCTGACTTCCCGGGTCTGTACACCTGCTGTGCCCATTATGAGGGGTTCCCACCATCCATGTGCTGAGTTCCCGGGTCTGTACACCCGCTGTGCCCATTATGAGGGGTTCCCACCATCCCTGTGCTGAGTTCCGGGGTCTGTACACCCGCTGTGCCCATTATGAGGGGTTCCCACCATCCCTGTGCTGAGTTCCCGGGTCTGTACACCTGCTGTGCCCATTATGAGGGGTTCCCACCATCCATGTGCTGAGTTCCCGGGTCTGTACACCCGCTGTGCCCATTATGAGGGGTTCCCATCATCCCTGTGCTGAGTTCCCGGGTCTGTACACCCGCTGTGCCCATTATGAGGGGTTCCCACCATCCCTGTGCTGAGTTCCTGGGTCTGTACACCCGCTGTGCCCATTATGAGGGGTTCCCACCATCCCTGTGCTGAGTTCCCGGGTCTGTACACCCGCTGTGCCCATTATGAGGGGTTCTCACCATCCCTGTGCTGAGTTCCCGGGTCTGTACACCCGCTGTGCCCATTATGAGGGGTTCTCACCATCCCTGTGCTGAGTTCCCGGGTCTGTACACCCGCTGTGCCCATTATGAGGAGTTCCCACCATCCTTGTGCTGAGTTCTCAGGTCTGTACACCCGCTGTGCCCAATATGAGGGGTTCCCACCATCCCTGTGCTGAGTTCCCGGGTCTGTACACCCGCTGTGCCCATTATGAGGGGTTCCCACCATCCCTGTGCTGAGTTCCAGGGTCTGTACACTCGCTGTGCCCATTATGAGGGGTTCCCACCATCCCTGTGCTGAGTTCCCGGGTCTGTACACCCGCTGTGCCCATTATGAGGAGTTCCCACCATCCTTGTGCTGAGTTCTCAGGTCTGTACACCCGCTGTGCCCAATATGAGGGGTTCCCACCATCCCTGTGCTGAGTTCCAGGGTCTGTACACCCGCTGTGCCCATTATGAGGGGTTCCCACCATCCCTGTGCTGAGTTCCAGGGTCTGTACACCCGCTGTGCCCATTATGAGGAGTTCCCACCATCCTTGTGCTGAGTTCTCAGGTCTGTACACCCGCTGTGCCCAATATGAGGGGTTCCCACCATCCCTGTGCTGAGTTCCCGGGTCTGTACACCCGCTGTGCCCATTATGAGGGGTTCCCACCATCCCTGTGCTGAGTTCCAGGGTCTGTACACCCGCTGTGCCCATTATGAGGGGTTCCCACCATCCCTGTGCTGAGTTCCAGGGTCTGTACACCCGCTGTGCCCATTATGAGGAGTTCCCACCATCCCTGTGCTGAGTTCCAGGGTCTGTACACCCGCTGTGCCCATTATGAGGAGTTCCCACCATCCCTGTGCTGAGTTCCAGGGTCTGTACACCCGCTGTGCCCATTATGAGGAGTTCCCACCATCCCTGTGCTGAGTTCCAGGGTCTGTACACCCGCTGTGCCCATTATGAGGGGTTCTCACCATCCCTGTGCTGAGTTCCCGGGTCTGTACACCCGCTGTGCCCATTATGAGGGGTTCCCACCATCCCTGTGCTGAGTTCCAGGGTCTGTACACCTGCTGTGCCCATTATGAGGGGTTCTCACCATCCCTGTGCTGAGTTCTCAGGTCTGTACACCTGCTGTGCCCATTATGAGGGGTTCCCACCATCCCTGTGCTGAGTTCCCGGGTCTGTACACCCGCTGTGCCCATTATGAGGAGTTCCCACCATCCTTGTGCTGAGTTCTCAGGTCTGTACACCCGCTGTGCCCAATATGAGGGGTTCCCACCATCCATGTGCTGAGTTCCCGGGTCTGTACACCCGCTGTGCCCATTATGAGGGGTTCCCACCATCCCTGTGCTGAGTTCCAGGGTCTGTACACTCGCTGTGCCCATTATGAGGGGTTCCCATCATCCCTGTGCTGAGTTCCCGGGTCTGTACACCCGCTGTGCCCATTATGAGGGGTTCCCACCGTCCCTGTGCTGAGTTCCCGGGTCTGTACACCCGCTGTGCCCATTATGAGGGGTTCCCAACATCCCTGTGCTGAGTTCCCGGGTCTGTACACCCGCTGTGCCCATTATGAGGGGTTCCCAACATCCCTGTGCTGAGTTCCCGGGTCTGTACACCCGCTGTGCCCATTATAAGGGGTTCCCACCATCCCTGTGCTGAGTTCCCGGGTCTGTACACCCGCTGTGCCCATTATGAGGGGTTCCCAACATCCCTGTGCTGAGTTCCCGGGTCTGTACACCCGCTGTGCCCATTATGAGGGGTTCCCAACATCCCTGTGCTGAGTTCCGGGGTCTGTACACCCGCTGTGCCCATTATGAGGGGTTCCCACCATCCCTGTGCTGAGTTCCCGGGTCTGTACACCCGCTGTGCCCATTATGAGGGGTTCCCACCATCCCTGTGCTGAGTTCCCGGGTCTGTACACCCGCTGTGCCCATTATAAGGGGTTCCCACCATCCCTGTGCTGAGTTCCAGGGTCTGTACACTCGCTGTGCCCATTATGAGGGGTTCCCACCATCCCTGTGCTGAGTTCCCGGGTCTGTACACCCGCTGTGCCCATTATGAGGAGTTACCACCATCCCTGTGCTGAGTTCCAGGGTCTGTACACTCGCTGTGCCCATTATGAGGGGTTCCCACCATCCCTGTGCTGAGTTCCCGGGTCTGTACACCCGCTGTGCCCATTATGAGGAGTTACCACCATCCCTGTGCTGAGTTCCAGGGTCTGTACACCCGCTGTGCCCATTATGAGGGGTTCCCACCATCCCTGTGCTGAGTTCCCGGGTCTGTACACCCGCTGTGCCCATTATAAGGGGTTCCCACCATCCCTGTGCTGAGTTCCCGGGTCTGTACACCCGCTGTGCCCATTATGAGAGGTTCCCAACATCCCTGTGCTGAGTTCCCGGGTCTGTACACCCGCTGTGCCCATTATGAGGGGTTCCCATCATCCCTGTGCTGAGTTCCCGGGTCTGTACACCCGCTGTGCCCATTATGAGGGGTTCCCACCATCCCTGTGCTGAGTTCCCGGGTCTGTACACCCGCTGTGCCCATTATGAGGGGTTCCCACCATCCCTGTGCTGAGTTCCCGGGTCTGTACACCCGCTGTGCCCATTATGAGAGGTTCCCACCACCTCTGTGCTGAGTTCCCGGGTCTGTACACCCGCTGTGCCCATTATGAGGAGTTACCACCATCCCTGTGCTGAGTTCCCGGGTCTGTACACCCGCTGTGCCCATTATGAGGAGTTCTTACCATCCCTGTGCTGAGTTCCCGGGTCTGTACACCCGCTGTGCCCATTATGAGGGGTTCCCATCATCCCTGTGCTGAGTTCCCGGGTCTGTACACCCGCTGTGCCCATTATGAGGGGTTCCCATCATCCCTGTGCTGAGTTCCCGGGTCTGTACACCCGCTGTGCCCATTATGAGGGGTTCCCACCATCCCTGTGCTGAGTTCCCGGGTCTGTACACCCGCTGTGTCCATTATGAGGGGTTCCCACCATCCCTGTGCTGAGTTCCCGGGTCTGTACACCCGCTGTGCCCATTATGAGGGGTTCCCACCATCCCTGTGCTGAGTTCCCGGGTCTGTACACCCGCTGTGCCCATTATGAGGAGTTACCACCATCCCTGTGCTGAGTTCCAGGGTCTGTACACCCGCTGTGCCCATTATGAGGAGTTACCACCATCCCTGTGCTGAGTTCCAGGGTCTGTACACTCGCTGTGCCCATTATGAGGGGTTCCCACCATCCCTGTGCTGAGTTCCCGGGTCTGTACACCCGCTGTGCCCATTATAAGGGGTTCCCACCATCCCTGTGCTGAGTTCCCGGGTCTGTACACCCGCTGTGCCCATTATGAGGGGTTCCCAACATCCCTGTGCTGAGTTCCCGGGTCTGTACACCCGCTGTGCCCATTATGAGGGGTTCCCACCATCCCTGTGCTGAGTTCCCGGGTCTGTACACCCGCTGTGCCCATTATGAGGGGTTCCCACCATCCCTGTGCTGAGTTCCCGGGTCTGTACACCCGCTGTGCCCATTATGAGGGGTTCCCACCATCCCTGTGCTGAGTTCCCGGGTCTGTACACCCGCTGTGCCCATTATAAGGGGTTCCCACCATCCCTGTGCTGAGTTCCCGGGTCTGTACACCCGCTGTGCCCATTATGAGGGGTTCCCACCATCCCTGTGCTGAGTTCCCGGGTCTGTACACCCGCTGTGCCCATTATGAGGGGTTCCCATCATCCCTGTGCTGAGTTCCCGGGTCTGTACACCCGCTGTGCCCATTATGAGGGGTTCCCACCATCCCTGTGCTGAGTTCCAGGGTCTGTACACCCGCTGTGCCCATTATGAGGGGTTCCCACCATCCCTGTGCTGAGTTCCGGGGTCTGTACACCCGCTGTGCCCATTATGAGGGGTTCCCACCATCCCTGTGCTGAGTTCCCGGGTCTGTACACCCGCTGTGCCCATTATGAGGGGTTCCCACCATCCCTGTGCTGAGTTCCCGGGTCTGTACACCCGCTGTGCCCATTATGAGGGGTTCCCATCATCCCTGTGCTGAGTTCCCGGGTCTGTACACCCGCTGTGCCCATTATGAGGGGTTCCCACCATCCCTGTGCTGAGTTCCCGGGTCTGTACACCCGCTGTGCCCATTATAAGGGGTTCCCACCATCCCTGTGCTGAGTTCCCGGGTCTGTACACCCGCTGTGCCCATTATGAGGGGTTCCCACCATCCCTGTGCTGAGTTCCCGGGTCTGTACACCCGCTGTGCCCATTTTGAGGGGTTCCCACCATCCCTGTGCTGAGTTCCCGGGTCTGTACACCCGCTGTGCCCATTATGAGGGGTTCCCACCATCCCTGTGCTGAGTTCCCGGGTCTGTACACCCGATGTGCCCATTATGAGGGGTTCCCACCATCCCTGTGCTGAGTTCCCGGGTCTGTACACCCGCTGTGCCCATTATAAGGGGTTCCCACCATCCCTGTGCTGAGTTCCCGGGTCTGTACACCCGCTGTGCCCATTATGAGGGGTTCCCACCATCCCTGTGCTGAGTTCCCGGGTCTGTACCCCCCGCTGTGCCCATTATGAGGGGTTTCCACCATCCCTGTGCTGAGTTCCAGGGTCTGTACACTCGCTGTGCCCATTATGAGGGGTTCCCACCATCCCTGTGCTGAGTTCCAGGGTCTGTACACTCGCTGTGCCCATTATGAGGGGTTCCCACCATCCCTGTGCTGAGTTCCGGGGTCTGTACACCCGCTGTGCCCATTATGAGGGGTTCCCACCATCCCTGTGCTGAGTTCCCGGGTCTGTACACCCGCTGTGCCCATTATGAGGGGTTCCCATCATCCCTGTGCTGAGTTCCCGGGTCTGTACACCCGCTGTGCCCATTATGAGGGGTTCCCACCATCCCTGTGCTGAGTTCCCGGGTCTGTACACCCGCTGTGCCCATTATAAGGGGTTCCCACCATCCCTGTGCTGAGTTCCCGGGTCTGTACACCCGCTGTGCCCATTATGAGGGGTTCCCACCATCCCTGTGCTGAGTTCCCGGGTCTGTACACCCGCTGTGCCCATTATGAGGGGTTCCCACCATCCATGTGCTGAGTTCCCGGGTCTGTACACCCGCTGTGCCCATTATGAGGGGTTCCCACCATCCCTGTGCTGAGTTCCGGGGTCTGTACACCCGCTGTGCCCATTATGAGGGGTTCCCACCATCCCTGTGCTGAGTTCCCGGGTCTGTACACCAGCTGTGCCCATTATGAGGGGTTCCCACCATCCCTGTGCTGAGTTCCCGGGTCTGTACACCCGCTGTGCCCATTATGAGGGGTTCCCACCATCCCTGTGCTGAGTTCCCGGGTCTGTACACCCGCTGTGCCCATTATGAGGGGTTCCCACCATCCCTGTGCTGAGTTCCCGGGTCTGTACACCCGCTGTGCCCATTATGAGGGGTTCCCACCATCCCTGTGCTGAGTTCCCGGGTCTGTACACCCGCTGTGCCCATTATGAGGGGTTCCCACCATCCCTGTGCTGAGTTCCCGGGTCTGTACACCCGCTGTGCCCATTATGAGGGGTTCTCACCATCCCTGTGCTGAGTTCCCGGGTCTGTACACCCGCTGTGCCCATTATGAGGGGTTCCCATCATCCCTGTGCTGAGTTCCCGGGTCTGTACACCCGCTGTGCCCATTATGAGGGGTTCCCACCATCCCTGTGCTGAGTTCCCGGGTCTGTACACCCGCTGTGCCCATTATGAGGGGTTCTCACCATCCCTGTGCTGAGTTCCCGGGTCTGTACACCCGCTGTGCCCATTATGAGGGGTTCCCACCATCCCTGTGCTGAGTTCCTGGGTCTGTACACCCGCTGTGCCCATTATGAGGAGTTCCCACCATCCTTGTGCTGAGTTCTCAGGTCTGTACACCCGCTGTGCCCAATATGAGGGGTTCCCACCATCCCTGTGCTGAGTTCCCGGGTCTGTACACCCACTGTGCCCATTATGAGGGGTTCCCACCATCCCTGTGCTGAGTTCCCGGGTCTGTACACCCGCTGTGCCCATTATGAGGGGTTCTCACCATCCCTGTGCTGAGTTCCCGGGTCTGTACACCCGCTGTGCCCATTATGAGGAGTTCCCACCATCCTTGTGCTGAGTTCTCAGGTCTGTACACCCGCTGTGCCCAATATGAGGGGTTCCCACCATCCCTGTGCTGAGTTCCCGGGTCTGTACACCCGCTGTGCCCATTATGAGGGGTTCCCACCATCCCTGTGCTGAGTTCCCGGGTCTGTACACCCGCTGTGCCCATTATGAGGGGTTCCCATCATCCCTGTGCTGAGTTCCCGGGTCTGTACACCCGCTGTGCCCATTATGAGGGGTTCCCACCATCCCTGTGCTGAGTTCCAGGGTCTGTACACTCGCTGTGCCCATTATGAGGGGTTCCCCCCGTCCCTGTGCTGAGTTCCCGGGTCTGTACACCCGCTGTGCCCATTATGAGGGGTTCCCACCATCCCTGTGCTGAGTTCCCGGGTCTGTACACCCGCTGTGCCCATTATGAGGGGTTCCCACCATCCCTGTGCTGAGTTCCCGGGTCTGTACACCCGCTGTGCCCATTATGAGGAGTTCCCACCATCCCTGTGCTGAGTTCCAGGGTCTGTACACCCGCTGTGCCCATTATGAGGAGTTCCCACCATCCTTGTGCTGAGTTCTCAGGTCTGTACACCCGCTGTGCCCAATATGAGGGGTTCCCACCATCCCTGTGCTGAGTTCCCGGGTCTGTACACCCGCTGTGCCCATTATGAGGGGTTCCCACCATCCCTGTGCTGAGTTCCCGGGTCTGTACACCCGCTGTGCCCATTATGAGGGGTTCCCACCGTCCCTGTGCTGAGTTCCCGGGTCTGTACACCCGCTGTGCCCATTATGAGGAGTTCCCACCATCCTTGTGCTGAGTTCTCAGGTCTGTACACCTGCTGTGCCCATTATGAGGGGTTCCCACCATCCATGTGCTGAGTTCCAGGGTCTGTACACCCGCTGTGCCCATTATGAGGAGTTCCCACCATCCTTGTGCTGAGTTCTCAGGTCTGTACACCCGCTGTGCCCATTATGAGGGGTTCCCACCATCCATGTGCTGAGTTCCCGGGTCTGTACACCCGCTGTGCCCATTATGAGGGGTTCCCACCATCCCTGTGCTGAGTTCCCGGGTCTGTACACCCGCTGTGCCCATTATGAGGGGTTCCCACCGTCCCTGTGCTGAGTTCCCGGGTCTGTACACCCGCTGTGCCCATTATGAGGGGTTCCCACCATCCCTGTGCTGAGTTCCCGGGTCTGTACACCTGCTGTGCCCATTATGAGGGGTTCCCACCATCCATGTGCTGAGTTCCCGGGTCTGTACACCTGCTGTGCCCATTATGAGGGGTTCCCACCATCCATGTGCTGAGTTCCCGGGTCTGTACACCCGCTGTGCCCATTATGAGGGGTTCTCACCATCCCTGTGCTGAGTTCCCGGGTCTGTACACCCGCTGTGCCCATTATGAGGGGTTCCCACCATCCCTGTGCTGAGTTCCCGGGTCTGTACACCCGCTGTGCCCATTATGAGGGGTTCCCACCATCCCTGTGCTGAGTTCCCGGGTCTGTACACCCACTGTGCCCATTATGAGGGGTTCCCACCATCCCTGTGCTGAGTTCCCGGGTCTGTACACCCGCTGTGCTCATTATGAGGGGTTCCCACCATCCCTGTGCTGAGTTCCCGGGTCTGTACACCCGCTGTGCCCATTATAAGGGGTTCCCACCAACCCTGTGCTGAGTTCCCGGGTCTGTACACCCGCTGTGCCCATTATGAGGGGTTCTCACCATCCCTGTGCTGAGTTCCCGGGTCTGTACACCCGCTGTGCCCATTATGAGGGGTTCCCACCAACCCTGTGCTGAGTTCCCGGGTCTGTACACCCGCTGTGCCCATTATGAGGGGTTCCCACCAACCCTGTGCTGAGTTCCCGGGTCTGTACACCCGCTGTGCCCATTATGAGGGGTTCCCACCATCCCTGTGCTGAGTTCCCGGGTCTGTACACCCGCTGTGCCCATTATGAGGGGTTCCCACCATCCCTGTGCTGAGTTCCCGGGTCTGTACACCCGCTGTGCCCATTATGAGGGGTTCCCACCGTCCCTGTGCTGAGTTCCCGGGTCTGTACACCTGCTGTGCCCATTATGAGGGGTTCCCACCGTCCCTGTGCTGAGTTCCCGGGTCTGTACACCTGCTGTGCCCATTATGAGGGGTTCCCACCATCCATGTGCTGAGTTCCCGGGTCTGTACACCCGCTGTGCCCATTATGAGGGGTTCCCACCATCCCTGTGCTGAGTTCCCGGGTCTGTACACCAGCTGTGCCCATTATGAGGGGTTCCCACCATCCCTGTGCTGAGTTCCCGGGTCTGTACACCCGCTGTGCCCATTATGAGGGGTTCTCACCATCCCTGTGCTGAGTTCCCGGGTCTGTACACCCGCTGTGCCCATTATGAGGGGTTCCCACCATCCCTGTGCTGAGTTCTCGGGTCTGTACACCCGCTGTGCCCATTATGAGGGGTTCTCACCATCCCTGTGCTGAGTTCCCGGGTCTGTACACCCGCTGTGCCCATTATGAGGGGTTCCCATCATCCCTGTGCTGAGTTCCCGGGTCTGTACACCCGCTGTGCCCATTATGAGGGGTTCCCACCGTCCCTGTGCTGAGTTCCGGGGTCTGTACACCCGCTGTGCCCATTATGAGGGGTTCCCACCATCCCTGTGCTGACTTCCCGGGTCTGTACACCTGCTGTGCCCATTATGAGGGGTTCCCACCATCCATGTGCTGAGTTCCCGGGTCTGTACACCCGCTGTGCCCATTATGAGGGGTTCCCACCATCCCTGTGCTGAGTTCCGGGGTCTGTACACCCGCTGTGCCCATTATGAGGGGTTCCCACCATCCCTGTGCTGAGTTCCCGGGTCTGTACACCTGCTGTGCCCATTATGAGGGGTTCCCACCATCCATGTGCTGAGTTCCCGGGTCTGTACACCCGCTGTGCCCATTATGAGGGGTTCCCATCATCCCTGTGCTGAGTTCCCGGGTCTGTACACCCGCTGTGCCCATTATGAGGGGTTCCCACCATCCCTGTGCTGAGTTCCTGGGTCTGTACACCCGCTGTGCCCATTATGAGGGGTTCCCACCATCCCTGTGCTGAGTTCCCGGGTCTGTACACCCGCTGTGCCCATTATGAGGGGTTCTCACCATCCCTGTGCTGAGTTCCCGGGTCTGTACACCCGCTGTGCCCATTATGAGGGGTTCTCACCATCCCTGTGCTGAGTTCCCGGGTCTGTACACCTGCTGTGCCCATTATGAGGGGTTCCCACCATCCCTGTGCTGAGTTCCCGGGTCTGTACACCCGCTGTGCCCATTATGAGGGGTTCTCACCATCCCTGTGCTGAGTTCCCGGGTCTGTACACCCGCTGTGCCCATTATGAGGGGTTCCCACCATCCCTGTGCTGAGTTCCTGGGTCTGTACACCCGCTGTGCCCATTATGAGGAGTTCCCACCATCCTTGTGCTGAGTTCTCAGGTCTGTACACCCGCTGTGCCCAATATGAGGGGTTCCCACCATCCCTGTGCTGAGTTCCCGGGTCTGTACACCCGCTGTGCCCATTATGAGGGGTTCCCACCATCCCTGTGCTGAGTTCCAGGGTCTGTACACTCGCTGTGCCCATTATGAGGGGTTCCCACCATCCCTGTGCTGAGTTCCCGGGTCTGTACACCCGCTGTGCCCATTATGAGGAGTTCCCACCATCCTTGTGCTGAGTTCTCAGGTCTGTACACCCGCTGTGCCCAATATGAGGGGTTCCCACCATCCCTGTGCTGAGTTCCAGGGTCTGTACACCCGCTGTGCCCATTATGAGGGGTTCCCACCATCCCTGTGCTGAGTTCCAGGGTCTGTACACCCGCTGTGCCCATTATGAGGAGTTCCCACCATCCTTGTGCTGAGTTCTCAGGTCTGTACACCCGCTGTGCCCAATATGAGGGGTTCCCACCATCCCTGTGCTGAGTTCCCGGGTCTGTACACCCGCTGTGCCCATTATGAGGGGTTCCCACCATCCCTGTGCTGAGTTCCAGGGTCTGTACACCCGCTGTGCCCATTATGAGGGGTTCCCACCATCCCTGTGCTGAGTTCCAGGGTCTGTACACCCGCTGTGCCCATTATGAGGAGTTCCCACCACCCTGTGCTGAGTTCCAGGGTCTGTACACCCGCTGTGCCCATTATGAGGAGTTCCCACCATCCCTGTGCTGAGTTCCAGGGTCTGTACACCCGCTGTGCCCATTATGAGGAGTTCCCACCATCCCTGTGCTGAGTTCCAGGGTCTGTACACCCGCTGTGCCCATTATGAGGGGTTCTCACCATCCCTGTGCTGAGTTCCCGGGTCTGTACACCCGCTGTGCCCATTATGAGGGGTTCCCACCATCCCTGTGCTGAGTTCCAGGGTCTGTACACCCGCTGTGCCCATTATGAGGGGTTCTCACCATCCCTGTGCTGAGTTCTCAGGTCTGTACACCTGCTGTGCCCATTATGAGGGGTTCCCACCATCCCTGTGCTGAGTTCCCGGGTCTGTACACCCGCTGTGCCCATTATGAGGAGTTCCCACCATCCTTGTGCTGAGTTCTCAGGTCTGTACACCCGCTGTGCCCAATATGAGGGGTTCCCACCATCCATGTGCTGAGTTCCCGGGTCTGTACACCCGCTGTGCCCATTATGAGGGGTTCCCACCATCCCTGTGCTGAGTTCCAGGGTCTGTACACTCGCTGTGCCCATTATGAGGGGTTCCCATCATCCCTGTGCTGAGTTCCCGGGTCTGTACACCCGCTGTGCCCATTATGAGGGGTTCCCACCGTCCCTGTGCTGAGTTCCCGGGTCTGTACACCCGCTGTGCCCATTATGAGGGGTTCCCAACATCCCTGTGCTGAGTTCCCGGGTCTGTACACCCGCTGTGCCCATTATGAGGGGTTCCCAACATCCCTGTGCTGAGTTCCCGGGTCTGTACACCCGCTGTGCCCATTATAAGGGGTTCCCACCATCCCTGTGCTGAGTTCCCGGGTCTGTACACCCGCTGTGCCCATTATGAGGGGTTCCCAACATCCCTGTGCTGAGTTCCCGGGTCTGTACACCCGCTGTGCCCATTATGAGGGGTTCCCAACATCCCTGTGCTGAGTTCCGGGGTCTGTACACCCGCTGTGCCCATTATGAGGGGTTCCCACCATCCCTGTGCTGAGTTCCCGGGTCTGTACACCCGCTGTGCCCATTATGAGGGGTTCCCACCATCCCTGTGCTGAGTTCCCGGGTCTGTACACCCGCTGTGCCCATTATAAGGGGTTCCCACCATCCCTGTGCTGAGTTCCAGGGTCTGTACACTCGCTGTGCCCATTATGAGGGGTTCCCACCATCCCTGTGCTGAGTTCCCGGGTCTGTACACCCGCTGTGCCCATTATGAGGAGTTACCACCATCCCTGTGCTGAGTTCCAGGGTCTGTACACTCGCTGTGCCCATTATGAGGGGTTCCCACCATCCCTGTGCTGAGTTCCCGGGTCTGTACACCCGCTGTGCCCATTATGAGGAGTTACCACCATCCCTGTGCTGAGTTCCAGGGTCTGTACACCCGCTGTGCCCATTATGAGGGGTTCCCACCATCCCTGTGCTGAGTTCCCGGGTCTGTACACCCGCTGTGCCCATTATAAGGGGTTCCCACCATCCCTGTGCTGAGTTCCCGGGTCTGTACACCCGCTGTGCCCATTATGAGAGGTTCCCAACATCCCTGTGCTGAGTTCCCGGGTCTGTACACCCGCTGTGCCCATTATGAGGGGTTCCCATCATCCCTGTGCTGAGTTCCCGGGTCTGTACACCCGCTGTGCCCATTATGAGGGGTTCCCACCATCCCTGTGCTGAGTTCCCGGGTCTGTACACCCGCTGTGCCCATTATGAGGGGTTCCCACCATCCCTGTGCTGAGTTCCCGGGTCTGTACACCCGCTGTGCCCATTATGAGAGGTTCCCACCACCTCTGTGCTGAGTTCCCGGGTCTGTACACCCGCTGTGCCCATTATGAGGAGTTACCACCATCCCTGTGCTGAGTTCCCGGGTCTGTACACCCGCTGTGCCCATTATGAGGAGTTCTTACCATCCCTGTGCTGAGTTCCCGGGTCTGTACACCCGCTGTGCCCATTATGAGGGGTTCCCATCATCCCTGTGCTGAGTTCCCGGGTCTGTACACCCGCTGTGCCCATTATGAGGGGTTCCCATCATCCCTGTGCTGAGTTCCCGGGTCTGTACACCCGCTGTGCCCATTATGAGGGGTTCCCACCATCCCTGTGCTGAGTTCCCGGGTCTGTACACCCGCTGTGTCCATTATGAGGGGTTCCCACCATCCCTGTGCTGAGTTCCCGGGTCTGTACACCCGCTGTGCCCATTATGAGGGGTTCCCACCATCCCTGTGCTGAGTTCCCGGGTCTGTACACCCGCTGTGCCCATTATGAGGAGTTACCACCATCCCTGTGCTGAGTTCCAGGGTCTGTACACCCGCTGTGCCCATTATGAGGAGTTACCACCATCCCTGTGCTGAGTTCCAGGGTCTGTACACTCGCTGTGCCCATTATGAGGGGTTCCCACCATCCCTGTGCTGAGTTCCCGGGTCTGTACACCCGCTGTGCCCATTATAAGGGGTTCCCACCATCCCTGTGCTGAGTTCCCGGGTCTGTACACCCGCTGTGCCCATTATGAGGGGTTCCCAACATCCCTGTGCTGAGTTCCCGGGTCTGTACACCCGCTGTGCCCATTATGAGGGGTTCCCACCATCCCTGTGCTGAGTTCCCGGGTCTGTACACCCGCTGTGCCCATTATGAGGGGTTCCCACCATCCCTGTGCTGAGTTCCCGGGTCTGTACACCCGCTGTGCCCATTATGAGGGGTTCCCACCATCCCTGTGCTGAGTTCCCGGGTCTGTACACCCGCTGTGCCCATTATAAGGGGTTCCCACCATCCCTGTGCTGAGTTCCCGGGTCTGTACACCCGCTGTGCCCATTATGAGGGGTTCCCACCATCCCTGTGCTGAGTTCCCGGGTCTGTACACCCGCTGTGCCCATTATGAGGGGTTCCCATCATCCCTGTGCTGAGTTCCCGGGTCTGTACACCCGCTGTGCCCATTATGAGGGGTTCCCACCATCCCTGTGCTGAGTTCCAGGGTCTGTACACCCGCTGTGCCCATTATGAGGGGTTCCCACCATCCCTGTGCTGAGTTCCGGGGTCTGTACACCCGCTGTGCCCATTATGAGGGGTTCCCACCATCCCTGTGCTGAGTTCCCGGGTCTGTACACCCGCTGTGCCCATTATGAGGGGTTCCCACCATCCCTGTGCTGAGTTCCCGGGTCTGTACACCCGCTGTGCCCATTATGAGGGGTTCCCATCATCCCTGTGCTGAGTTCCCGGGTCTGTACACCCGCTGTGCCCATTATGAGGGGTTCCCACCATCCCTGTGCTGAGTTCCCGGGTCTGTACACCCGCTGTGCCCATTATAAGGGGTTCCCACCATCCCTGTGCTGAGTTCCCGGGTCTGTACACCCGCTGTGCCCATTATGAGGGGTTCCCACCATCCCTGTGCTGAGTTCCCGGGTCTGTACACCCGCTGTGCCCATTTTGAGGGGTTCCCACCATCCCTGTGCTGAGTTCCCGGGTCTGTACACCCGCTGTGCCCATTATGAGGGGTTCCCACCATCCCTGTGCTGAGTTCCCGGGTCTGTACACCCGATGTGCCCATTATGAGGGGTTCCCACCATCCCTGTGCTGAGTTCCCGGGTCTGTACACCCGCTGTGCCCATTATAAGGGGTTCCCACCATCCCTGTGCTGAGTTCCCGGGTCTGTACACCCGCTGTGCCCATTATGAGGGGTTCCCACCATCCCTGTGCTGAGTTCCCGGGTCTGTACCCCCCGCTGTGCCCATTATGAGGGGTTTCCACCATCCCTGTGCTGAGTTCCAGGGTCTGTACACTCGCTGTGCCCATTATGAGGGGTTCCCACCATCCCTGTGCTGAGTTCCAGGGTCTGTACACTCGCTGTGCCCATTATGAGGGGTTCCCACCATCCCTGTGCTGAGTTCCGGGGTCTGTACACCCGCTGTGCCCATTATGAGGGGTTCCCACCATCCCTGTGCTGAGTTCCCGGGTCTGTACACCCGCTGTGCCCATTATGAGGGGTTCCCATCATCCCTGTGCTGAGTTCCCGGGTCTGTACACCCGCTGTGCCCATTATGAGGGGTTCCCACCATCCCTGTGCTGAGTTCCCGGGTCTGTACACCCGCTGTGCCCATTATAAGGGGTTCCCACCATCCCTGTGCTGAGTTCCCGGGTCTGTACACCCGCTGTGCCCATTATGAGGGGTTCCCACCATCCCTGTGCTGAGTTCCCGGGTCTGTACACCCGCTGTGCCCATTATGAGGGGTTCCCACCATCCCTGTGCTGAGTTCCCGGGTCTGTACACCCGCTGTGCCCATTATGAGGGGTTCCCACCATCCCTGTGCTGAGTTCCCGGGTCTGTACACCCGCTGTGCCCATTATGAGGGGTTCTCAACATCCCTGTGCCGAGTTCCCGGGTCTGTACACCCGCTGTGCCCATTATGAGGGGTTCCCACCATCCCTGTGCTGAGTTCCCGGGTCTGTACACCCGCTGTGCCCATTATGAGGGGTTCCCACCATCCCTGTGCTGAGTTCCCGGGTCTGTACACCCGCTGTGCCCATTATTAGAGGTTCTCACCATCCCTGTGCTGAGTTCCCGGGTCTGTACACCCGATGTGCCCATTATGAGGGGTTCCCACCATCCCTGTGCTGAGTTCCCGGGTCTGTACACCCGCTGTGCCCATTATAAGGGGTTCCCACCATCCCTGTGCTGAGTTCCCGGGTCTGTACACCCGCTGTGCCCATTATGAGGGGTTCCCACCATCCCTGTGCTGAGTTCCCGGGTCTGTACACCCGCTGTGCCCATTATGAGGGGTTCCCACCATCCCTGTGCTGAGTTCCCGGGTCTGTACCCCCCGCTGTGCCCATTATGAGGGGTTTCCACCATCCCTGCGCTGAGTTCCCGGGTCTGTACACCCGATGTGCCCATTATAAGGGGTTCCCACCAACCCTGTGCTGAGTTCCCGGGTCTGTACACCCGCTGTGCCCATTATGAGGGGTTCTCACCATCCCTGTGCCGAGTTCCCGGGTCTGTACACCCGCTGTGCCCATTATGAGGGGTTCCCACCATCCCTGTGCTGAGTTCCCGGGTCTGTACACCCGCTGTGCCCATTATGAGGGGTTCCCACCATCCCTGTGCTGAGTTCCCGGGTCTGTACACCCGCTGTGCCCATTATGAGGGGTTCCCACCATCCCTGTGCTGAGTTCCCGGGTCTGTACACCCGCTGTGCCCATTATGAGGGGTTCCCACCATCCCTGTGCTGAGTTCACGGGTCTGTACACCCGCTGTGCCCATTATGAGGGGTTCCCACCATCCCTGTGCTGAGTTCCCGGGTCTGTACACCCGCTGTGCCCATTATAAGGGGTTCCCACCATCCCTGTGCTGAGTTCCCGGGTCTGTACACCCGCTGTGCCCATTATGAGGGGTTCTCACCATCCCTGTGCTGAGTTCCCGGGTCTGTACACCCGCTGTGCCCATTATGAGGAGTTACCACCATCCCTGTGCTGAGTTCCCGGGTCTGTACACCCGCTGTGCCCATTATGAGGGGTTCCCACCATCCCTGTGCTAAGTTCCCGGGTCTGTACACCCGCTGTGCCCATTATGAGGGGTTCCCACCATCCCTGTGCTGAGTTCCCGGGTCTGTACACCCGCTGTGCCCATTATGAGGGGTTCTCACCATCCCTGTGCTGAGTTCCCGGGTCTGTACACCCGCTGTGCCCATTATGAGGGGTTCCCACCAACCCTGTGCTGAGTTCCCGGGTCTGTACACCCGCTGTGCCCATTATGAGGGGTTCCCACCATCCCTGTGCTGAGTTCCCGGGTCTGTACACCCGCTGTGCCCATTATGAGGGGTTCCCACCATCCCTGTGCTGAGTTCCCGGGTCTGTACACCCGCTGTGCCCATTATGAGGGGTTCCCACCGTCCCTGTGCTGAGTTCCCGGGTCTGTACACCCGCTGTGCCCATTATGAGGGGTTCCCACCGTCCCTGTGCTGAGTTCCCGGGTCTGTACACCTGCTGTGCCCATTATGAGGGGTTCCCACCGTCCCTGTGCTGAGTTCCCGGGTCTGTACACCCGCTGTGCCCATTATGAGGGGTTCCCACCATCCCTGTGCTGAGTTCCCGGGTCTGTACACCCGCTGTGCCCATTATGAGGGGTTCCCACCATCCCTGTGCTGAGTTCCCGGGTCTGTACACCCGCTGTGCCCATTATGAGGGGTTCCCACCATCCATGTGCTGAGTTCCCGGGTCTTTACACCCGCTGTGCCCATTATGAGGGGTTCCCACCATCCCTGTGCTGAGTTCCCGGGTCTGTACACCTGCTGTGCCCATTATGAGGGGTTCCCACCATCCATGTGCTGAGTTCCCGGGTCTGTACACCTGCTGTGCCCATTATGAGGGGTTCCCACCATCCATGTGCTGAGTTCCCGGGTCTTTACACCCGCTGTGCCCATTATGAGGGGTTCCCACCGTCCCTGTGCTGAGTTCCCGGGTCTGTACACCTGCTGTGCCCATTATGAGGGGTTCCCACCATCCCTGTGCTGAGTTCCCTGGTCTGTACACCCGCTGTGCCCATTATGAGGAGTTCTTACCATTCCTGTGCTGAGTTCCCGGGTCTGTACACCCCGCTGTGCCCATTATGAGGGGTTCCCACCATCCATGTGCTGAGTTCCCGGGTCTTTACACCCGCTGTGCCCATTATGAGGGGTTCCCACCATCCATGTGCTGAGTTCCCGGGTCTGTACACCCGCTGTGCCCATTATGAGGGGTTCTCACCATCCCTGTGCTGAGTTCCCGGGTCTGTACACCCGCTGTGCCCATTATGAGGGGTTCCCACCATCCCTGTGCTGAGTTCCTGGGTCTGTACAACCACTGTGCCCATTATGAGGGGTTCCCACCATCCCTGTGCTGAGTTCCCGGGTCTGTACACCCGCTGTGCCCATTATGAGGGGTTCTCACCATCCCTGTGCTGAGTTCCCGGGTCTGTACACCCGCTGTGCCCATTATGAGGGGTTCCCACCAACCCTGTGCTGAGTTCCCGGGTCTGTACACCCGCTGTGCCCATTATGAGGGGTTCCCACCATCCCTGTGCTGAGTTCCCGGGTCTGTACACCCGCTGTGCCCATTATGAGGGGTTCCCACCATCCATGTGCTGAGTTCCCGGGTCTGTACACCCGCTGTGCCCATTATGAGGGGTTCTCACCATCCCTGTGCTGAGTTCCCGGGTCTGTACACCCGCTGTGCCCATTATGAGGGGTTCCCACCATCCCTGTGCTGAGTTCCCGGGTCTGTACACCAGCTGTGCCCATTATGAGGGGTTCCCACCATCCCTGTGCTGAGTTCCCGGGTCTGTACACCCGCTGTGCCCATTATGAGGGGTTCTCACCATCCCTGTGCTGAGTTCCCGGGTCTGTACACCCGCTGTGCCCATTATGAGGGGTTCCCACCATCCCTGTGCTGAGTTCTCGGGTCTGTACACCCGCTGTGCCCATTATGAGGGGTTCCCACCATCCCTGTGCTGAGTTCCCGGGTCTGTACACCCGCTGTGCCCATTATGAGGGGTTCCCATCATCCCTGTGCTGAGTTCCCGGGTCTGTACACCCGCTGTGCCCATTATGAGGGGTTCCCACCATCCCTGTGCTGAGTTCCCGGGTCTGTACACCTGCTGTGCCCATTATGAGGGGTTCCCACCATCCATGTGCTGAGTTCCCGGGTCTGTACACCCGCTGTGCCCATTATGAGGGGTTCTCACCATCCCTGTGCTGAGTTCCCGGGTCTGTACACCCGCTGTGCCCATTATGAGGGGTTCCCACCATCCCTGTGCTGAGTTCCCGGGTCTGTACACCAGCTGTGCCCATTATGAGGGGTTCCCACCATCCCTGTGCTGAGTTCCCGGGTCTGTACACCCGCTGTGCCCATTATGAGGGGTTCCCACCATCCCTGTGCTGAGTTCCCGGGTCTGTACACCCGCTGTGCCCATTATGAGGGGTTCCCACCCTCCCTGTGCTGAGTTCCCAGGTCTGTACACCCGCTGTGCCCATTATGAGGGGTTCCCACCATCCCTGTACTGAGTTCCCGGGTCTGTACACCCGCTGTGCCCATTATGAGGGGTTCCCACCATCCCTGTGCTGAGTTCCCGGGTCTGTACACCCGCTGTGCCCATTATGAGGGGTTCTCACCATCCCTGTGCTGAGTTCCCGGGTCTGTACACCCGCTGTGCCCATTATGAGGGGTTCCCACCATCCCTGTGCTGAGTTCCTGGGTCTGTACACCCGCTGTGCCCATTATGAGGAGTTCCCACCATCCTTGTGCTGAGTTCTCAGGTCTGTACACCCGCTGTGCCCAATATGAGGGGTTCCCACCATCCCTGTGCTGAGTTCCCGGGTCTGTACACCCGCTGTGCCCATTATGAGGGGTTCCCACCATCCCTGTGCTGAGTTCCCGGGTCTGTACACCCGCTGTGCCCATTATGAGGGGTTCCCACCATCCCTGTGCTGAGTTCCAGGGTCTGTACACCCGCTGTGCCCATTATGAGGAGTTCCCACCATCCTTGTGCTGAGTTCTCAGGTCTGTACACCCGCTGTGCCCAATATGAGGGGTTCCCACCATCCCTGTGCTGAGTTCCCGGGTCTGTACACCCGCTGTGCCCATTATGAGGGGTTCCCACCATCCCTGTGCTGAGTTCCCCGGGTCTGTACACCCGCTGTGCCCATTATGAGGGGTTCCCATCATCCCTGTGCTGAGTTCCCGGGTCTGTACACCCGCTGTGCCCATTATGAGGGTTCCCACCATCCCTGTGCTGAGTTCCAGGGTCTGTACACTCGCTGTGCCCATTATGAGGGGTTCCCACCATCCCTGTGCTGAGTTCCCGGGTCTGTACACCCGCTGTGCCCATTATAAGGGGTTCCCACCATCCCTGTGCTGAGTTCCCGGGTCTGTACACCCGCTGTGCCCATTATGAGGGGTTCCCAACATCCCTGTGCTGAGTTCCCGGGTCTGTACACCCGCTGTGCCCATTATGAGGGGTTCCCACCATCCCTGTGCTGAGTTCCCGGGGTCTGTACACCCGCTGTGCCCATTATGAGGGGTTCCCACCATCCCTGTGCTGAGTTCCCGGGTCTGTACACCCGCTGTGCCCATTATGAGGGGTTCCCACCATCCCTGTGCTGAGTTCCCGGGTCTGTACACCCGCTGTGCCCATTATGAGGGGTTCCCACCATCCCTGTGCTGAGTTCCCGGGTCTGTACACCCGCTGTGCCCATTATAAGGGGTTCCCACCATCCCTGTGCTGAGTTCCCGGGTCTGTACACCCGCTGTGCCCATTATGAGGGGTTCCCACCATCCCTGTGCTGAGTTCCCGGGTCTGTACACCCGCTGTGCCCATTATAAGGGGTTCCCACCATCCCTGCGCTGAGTTCCGGGGTCTGTACACCCGCTGTGCCCATTATGAGGGTTTCCCACAATCCCTGTGCTGAGTTCCCGGGTCTGTACACCCGCTGTGCCCATTATAAGGGGTTCCCACCATCCCTGTGCTGAGTTCCCGGGTCTGTACACCCGCTGTGCCCATTATAAGGGGTTCCCACCATCCCTG